>VZSE01009162.1:850779-880323 GCA_013398275.1 Promerops cafer | reverse complement strand
GAAAAAAAGAAAAAAAAAAGGTCCATGTGTCCCCTCTGCTTAACATCATGAGCCAAATTTGTAACCTCAGGAGATTTTGTTCAATGAAACTCCTCATTTGAATTCCCAGTCTGTTTCCAGCAAATTCTGGGAGCTCCAGGAGGAGACTGCACAGGACTTTTAGAGGCGGGGAAGGACGTGGGATTCCTGAAGTCAGCACGGTGAGATTTCCACTCTCTGTTCATGAGCTGCACATTTTCCCTGGCTCTGGTGCCACTTAGCTCTGTGTCCCTGCTTGAAGGTGCCAAAGCCAAACTGAGGGTGTGTCTGGGGCTGTTCCCAGCTCCCTGTGCCAGGGCTCCATCCTGCCCAGAGAGGGGACAGCAGGGCAGGGGACACTTGTCCTTGGCAGGACTCGGGTCACGTCCTGAGTGCCTCAATCTTTGCTGTCATGGACAGAGGAGAAAAAGATAAAAAATCCAAACCAAACCAAAACCACAAAAAACTCCCCCAAAGCTCCCTGTCTCCCCTCTGCTTAACATCATGAGCCAGATTTGTAACCCCAGGAGATTCTGGTCGATGAAACTCCCCTGCTGAAGCCCTGGTCTGTGGTGACTCTGTCTCCTGGCCCTGCTGGGCTGGCACACCCCACTTCTGCATTTCAGCACGCCCCGAAATTTGGCTCCTGCTGCTGCAGGACTTCCCTGGTGTGTTCTGCAGGGTGTGACATCAAGGGCTCTGCCAGAGTCCCGTGTCCCCCCATGGAAACCATCTGAGGGATGTGCTCTTATCCCCAGGCACCATAAATACACCCTCTGCTCCATCTCATTGATGAGATAAGAGAAGAGTAAATAGCAGAAAACCTCCAAATTTCCCAGCTTTTCCCTCCAGTCCTGTTACCTCCAGCAATCTTTCCACAGGAACATCTCATTGAACAAAAAATCCCTCAGCCAGGAGCAGTGGAATGAGCACCGTGTCCTTTGCAAGCCAAAGGCAATTAGGGTTGGAAAATGCAACATGAGACAAGGGAGTTATTTATGGTCCTGTCAAGGCTTCAATCCAGGGAGCAGCTCTGGCTTACAGGCTTCAAAAGAACCCAAAAAAAGGAAGAAAATAAATTTGCTGGTGACACTGGGTGGTCCCTGCACCTTGGGAGGCTACTGGAAATGTTTTCTGGTAAAGGTCAAAGTAAACATTAATTTTGCTGTTCAAGAAGTGGGAGGAAAAGCTCCCGACTTTACAACCAGTGTCAATAATTTGCTGGGCTTGGAATCAATCCAGTTGTCACTGTTTGCAAGTCCTGGCTTGGTTTACTTTGCTTTTTTAAACCAAAATTTCACCCTGTGGTCCATTTACAGCTGTGAGCTGTGATGTTGCTTTATGCAAATCAAGCAGAAAGACAAAACAAGGAATTTTGTGGGTGACTTTCCCTTCTGCCCATTCACCTTTCCAAAGTTTTTTCTACCTTTTTTTTTTTTGGCCTTTTTGATGACTTAAAAGATATTCTGGGGGAAACCACCTTGCAAAATTTGGAGGGTTTCCTGAGTTTTTAATTTATTTCTTTCCTTGCTGCTATGTTTCTCAATTCTCTCTCATTCTCTCATTTCATATTTCATGTGTTCAAGGCTCTCAGCTGTGAATTTTCTCCTCTGACAAATTGTCTGAGTCATTTTTTTGGCTTCTTGTCAGTGGCAAAAGTATGTGCAAAGCTCACAAATATTTCCTGCACGATGCAATGCCTTTGCCTTCGAGGGTTGTAGTGCTCATTCCTTGTCCTTTCACTGTGGTACCAAAATAAAAACACATTTTGAGGGGATCAAAATAATTGTAATTCTGGATTTTCTTCTGCTGTGGTGTGTAAGGTGCTTCTGTGCAGTGGTTTGAAAATGTTTATTAAAAGAAAGCCATTAATCAGGTTCAGGATCTGCTGTTGAACTGGAGGTTGGATAAAACCTTTTCACTTAAAAAAATTATTCAGTGAGTGATAGACTGAATTGGGCTTTTTAAATGGGAATTGGGTATTTTTAATGGGAGCTTTATGTTATAGAGGAACACCTCATTTAGAGACAGAAATATTAGCAGGGGAGGCATTTTCAGGCACTGGAGAGGAAATCCATTTCTTTAGAAATTACAAGAGTTTTTGTTTCACCTTTTTCCCCAGAAAAAAAAAAATCTTGGGTGTCTTTATTCAGCAAATTTCTGTATTTCTGGTTTTCATCTCACTTTAAAGTAAAGAAAATCCAACCCAAATGTCAGAAATTGCCCTGGGGTGCAAGTTCTGTTTTCGGCTGTGCTAGACCAGGACTTTAAAGCCACAAATCTCTCCACGTTCCCATCACCAAACTTGCTCAGGGAAAATCCTTAGACTTCGAGAGAAATCAACCTTTCACTCCCTGCCTGCTTAAAGAGCTTTGTGTGTTCGAAGGGTAAAGGTTCCAAAGATTTTTACCTGAGGAATAAATTAAGAAAATTGGGTTAATTTGATTTTTTCTTTTTTCTCCTGTGTTTTTCAGAGTTGGGTTTGGAAGAGGAGCAGCAAACTCTGGGAGCTCCGGGTGGAGACTGCCCAGGACTTTTAGAGGGGGGGAAGGATGTGGATTCCTGAGCTCAGCATGGTGAGATTTCCACCCTCTATTCATGAACAGCACATTTCCCCAAGCCTCAGCACCTGAGATGTCAGGTTTGGACTAAAAACACCCCAGAACCACCTCTGAGCATGACAGGGATATTCAGAGGTGACTTCCTGGGAGAAAAAGCTGTTCTGGAACTCTGGCTACAGAACTCACCAGGAGCCAGCAGTTTGTGCTCCTGGGATGGGGAATCCTGCCTGGTCCCTGCCTGCTCAGGTGGGTGGCTCAGTGTGCTCCAGCCACAAAGGGATCCCAAAATCTGCCCCCCAACAGGTTTCCAGAGGCTTTAGGTGATAAGAAACCTCAGGATTGGGGCTTTTCACCAGCTCAGTGACCTGAGGAGTGCCAGAGGTGGCTGCTGCCTTTGGAAAGTCTGATGCAATTGCTCACCACGTGTCTGGAGCTGGATAAAGCTGCTCATCTCAAAGAAACAAAAGAAAAATCCCCAGCAAACCCCAAAACAATCACAGTTTGCTCAGGGACACCGGTCTGGAAGGAGAAGCCTGAACTCAGATTCAACTTTTGGTTTTGTTTTGTGTTTGTTTTGTGGAGCAGAAGCAGCTTCAATCTCCAGCTCCCAGGTCCTGCCCCAGTGCTTCTTTTCCACCCATTTCCAGATTTCTGTGCTGGGCTCAACCTGTCTCTCCTCCTCCTTTGCTTGTCTTCACCCCAAATTTCACCAAGGACTCCTTAATTTTGCTTTAGGGAAGGGGCAGTGCTCAAAAGGACACACTGGGGACCCAGGGGAGAGGTTCTGGTGACATCTGAAGTGTTCAATCCTCGAATAACTGCAGGGAATCTGTCTGTCTGTCTGTCTGTCTGGACATGCACAGCCCCAGAGTTTTCGTGACCTTGGGTTTCTGGAGTGTCCCAACACAATTTGTTTATTTAGTGGCTGGGTTAAAACTCAGACATCCCAGGGATGAATGCCTGGAGATGTTTTATCCTTTAAAAAACCACATTTGAGGACAAAACTGAGAGGAAGGAGCTGCTCAAGAAGAGATCTTACATAACAGGAGAAGGCTTCAAGGAGATGTTTTTGTGGCTTTAAAGGGGATTTGTAAGAAAGAGGGGGACAGACTTTTGAGCAGGGCCAGCTGTGAGAGGACAAGGGGTGATGGGTTTTAGCTTTTAAACTAAAATAGGAACAATTTAGATTAGATATAAGGAGTTTTTTACAGTGAGGGTGGGGAGGCCCTGGCACAGGGTGCCCAGAGCAGCTGTGGCTGCCCCTGGATCCCTGGCAGTGCCCAAGGCCAGGCTGGAGCAGCCTGGGACAGTGGGAGGTGTCCCTGCCCATGGCAGGGGGTGGAATGAGGATGACTTAAAAAAGTCCTTTTAACCCAAACCATTCCATATTCTACGACCCTCTGTGAGTGAACTCTTGGGGAGTTTAGGCTAAATCCAGGAGGAAAACAGGAATTCTCCCCACATCCTCACCTCTCACAGCATCAGCAGAGCCAGTCCCTCCCCTGGCAGCTTTTGCACATCATTTTTACCCCGGAGGCTCAGCAGTGCTCTCTGTAGAGCAACCTTCACTGCATGGACCTTCTCTGTTGGTCCGTTTTGCATCTCCCCCAGCATCAGGGCAGATGCTGGCCTGCAGGGGTTTTGTGGATGGCCCAGGGCCACCAGCTGTGCTGTCACACCCCCCCAGCCCTCCTGCAGCCATCCAGGCTTTACTCCCTGCACACCACAGTCTGGCCTGATGCAAATCTTGCCCAATATAGAGCTTCAGCCCAGCATCCCAAATTTCCAAAAGCACAACCACCTTAACACCGTGCTGGATACGTGCAGGATTTATGGCTTTGTCAGATAATGTTCAGGTAGCTTCTGTTTTAAGGGAGGTTGGGCAAATAAAAGAAGATCAACAAAAAAAATTCTTCGGACACTTAATCCTGAAGCTTCCTATAAAAAAATAAATCACTTGGAAAATACAGAGCACAGTCTGTATAAAACTCCCAGGAGACAGGAGATGAGTCTGTGCTGCCATAAGCTCAGCCCTGAAGTCAGGCTCTCTGCAGTGATTTTCCTCTCCTGTTCCTGGTGGTGCTTGGAGAAGGCAAAATCTCCTCCTGGCCATGGTGAATCAGCAGCAGAGTAGCTGCAGGGGCTGCTCTCCTGGGAGAGTTTATTACAGAATCATGCAATGGTTTGGGTTGGAAGGGACCTTAAAATGACCTCGTTCCAACCCCTCTTTATGAGCAAAACCAGCCAAACACGGATTTTCCTGCTCGGAGCCTCCTCCTCCAGGCTGCAGGATCTGGGGTGCTAAGCCAGCTCCTCTCCTTGAGCGCACACCTCGCCAAACCTCCCCTTGCCTCCAGAGCCTCACCAGAGCTGACCTTTTGCCACATGACAACGTTCCTTGTCCCATCAGCTTCATCTAATTAATGGGTCCAAGGGCGTAACCGAGTCCTGCCTTGAGGTCATCCCCAGTTGAGTCCAGCTGGAGATGTCCAGTCCTTGTGTCTGATCAAAACCCCCGTGCTGCCCTCGGTCGGGGCCGTGGACACACAGCAGCAGCGCCGGCGCTGGTGCTTCCCAGGGGAGGGGAGAAGTGGGATGTCCTGCAGTGTCCCACTAAACCCACGGGGACACCAGTGGGTCGTGTGAGGTCGGGGAGGGGATTTGGGTTTCTCTGCACCATGTGTGGGCTCTGGCAGCCCTCTGGGTGAGGGTGGAACTCGGAATACTCATGGGAATGGCATTTAGGGGACTTCACTCGGCTTTCTTGGACAGCCCCTGGTGTTCATCCACTGGCACCCATCTGTCCTACTTGTTACAACGGGTTGGAGGTGCTTCCCACCAGTGACTTTCTCCTTGGAGGCCCTGCCCTGCCCTGCCCTGGTGTCTCCTGGCTCTGTGCTGCTCCCAGGTCACCCCCGTGGCCAACCCTGGGTAACCAGGAGAGGATATGGATTCCCAAAAGCAAATCCAAGCCACTTTGCTAGACAATAAATACTTCTAAAATTCCCTCCCATCACAAGCAGAGTGACCCCGGGGACAGCTATTTATTACTAAGAAACTGCAAGTGGGATTTATTGACTGAGTAACCACTAACCACGGAGTGCAGTGGTTTTTTGGTCTGGGGAAATGCTGGGGAAGCCCTGACCCAGGGAAGGCTCACCCTCCCTGCAGGCTCTGGGAGCTGCCTGGCTCCACAGGGCCCTCCACCTGCAGGCTCCCAAGTGGTGCTGCTCCCTGGCAGTGCCAGCTGGCACCTGATGGCATCTTCCTGATGGGTCTCTGGAGTAAGACCATAAATTAGAGACTTTCACCCTGCACGGATGATAACAAGTCCAAGAACAAAGACAGATAACAGTAATCAAGGGCTGGATCAATAACTTTAATCCTAGAACACAGACAGCCCCTATTAATTCAAAGTAAACCCCTCCAGAGTGAGAATTTAGTGGTTAGAAACAAATTGATTTTGAGAACTCGTTTGTTTTCTTTTTCCCCTGCCCCTTCTCTAATTGTGGAGATGCAGCAGGGGGTGGATTTCTCCCTCCAGGGAGGGACATTGCCAACCTTGTCTCCAGTTTCCCTCTGGAGACAGCCAACAGAACAGGCAGGAGTGTGGGGAGAGGCAGGACAGCTTTCCTGAGCACAGAGCATTCTCCCAGCAGAGCCTTCTCCAGGGATAACAGACTATTCTGGGATATCTGGCCTCGGGGCCGTGCATGCTGCAGAGCCAGCTGGGCCCAGCCCCATGCTAGGGCTGGAGATTTCCCTGTCCCAGGGGAATACTCCATATGCTGCTGGCTGGCTCTGAGGGAGCCCAGGGGACAGCCCAGGCTCTGTGCTGACCCCACAGGAGGCTGGGGTCGCTTCTCCTGGGCTGCTTCCCCTCCTGCTCCTGTGTCTCGCTCAGGGGATGCTCTTGGTGGCCAGAGGAGGTGGGTGGGCAGCCGGGGCAGGGTGACAGCAGTGTCCACCTGACTCAGGCTCTGGAGGAGGGGGAATTCCACGGAGGCTCTGGGAACCCAGGGGCTCTCACTGTGCCCTGACCAACAACCCACGGCAGGGGATGGGCAACAGGTCAGGGGACAAGTGGGGGGACCTTGGAAGACCTCTCTGGTTCCCTTTTCTTTGCCCACCACCAGTTTCCTGTGTGACTCCAGCGAGTCATTTAATGTCTCCAAGGTTCCCCATTTGCAAAAGCGGACTTTCCCAATCTCCCAGGAATGCTACAGGGATAAATACACCAAGGAGCCTTGAACACTCTTTTGATGTGGCCTGGCTGAGGCCGGTTCAATCAGGACCTCCCCTGAGCAAACAGACAGGAAAGGTCCTGATTTTCCGGGAACACACCACAGGGTAAGAGGAAATCTCTCGTTCAGTGTCATTTATCAGTTGTTTCTAAGAAAACCAGGAGTATTTTGTGTGCATCAAAGCACACAGGGATGTTTGGGAGTCCTCGAGAACTAATTCCATTTGTCATGGACAAGACATTGGAGTTTGGCCGTGCTAGAGGCTGCTGCTTTAGGCCCTTGAACAGCTAAAGGAAGGCTGGAAAGGCAGAGAGAAGGAGGAGTAAAGTCCAGTACGTTCTCAGTGTAAGCAGTAAATGTTCCTGGCGAGGTCACTTGTGCAGGGAGAGCCTCTCACCACCCGCGGGTGGGGTCGGGGCGTCGCTCCCCAGGAAGGGGCAGAGCTCTCCTGGCACTGCTTCTCCACCTCTCCCAGAGCAGAGCCAGCCAAGAAGGGAAGGGGAGGCTGGCTGGCGTGGCCTGGGACGAGCTCACGCAGTGGGAGAGAGCGACCCTGGGTGCTCAGGAGAACACGGAAAGGCCAAGGCTGTGCTTGAGCTTTCGCTGGGCTTTCGTCTCTGGTCTGTTTTCCTGAGGAGGAGGGTGCAGAGCAGAGATCTGGGGAAATCCTGCCAGGCCAGGGACACACCCCGGGGGGCTGGCAGGGGGGGGACAGCTGCTCTGGTCAAAAGGTGTTAATGAGAGCTAATTGACCCCACTGATGAGAGCTAATTGAGCCCATTGGCCTTGCTCTGCTCCTGCAGGTGCAATGCAGAGGAATAAGAAGGGGAGGGTGTATCAGGGTGGGATGTTACAGCCCAGGAGGTGTTTTGGGGTGGAGGGTAGCTCTGGGTGTGCTGATCCCTGAAGGTACTGAGGGAAACTGAGGCAGAACACCTCTGCTCTGGAGCCAGACTGAGAGAATTGGGGGTGTTCTTCTGGAGAGGAGAAGCTCCAGGGAGATCCCTGAGCCTCTTCCAGGGCCTAAAGGGGAGAGCTGGAGAGGGACAAGGGATGGAGGGACAGGACCCAGGGAATGGCTCCCACTGCCAGAGGGCAGGGCTGGATGGGATATTGGGAATTAGGAATTGTTCCCTGGGAGGGTGGGCAGGCCTGGCACAGGGTGCCCAGAGCAGCTGGGGCTGCCCCTGGATCCCTGGCAGTGCCCAAGGCCAGGCTGGACACTGGGGCTGGAGCAGCCTGGGACAGTGGGAGGTGTCCCTGCCATGGCAGGGGTGGGCTGGGCTGGGATTTAAGATCCCATCCAACCCAAACCAATGTGTGTTAAAGTCCTGTTTAGGGTGATTGTGAGGGAAGCTGAGGGACTCTGACTCCTTCTGGTCATCTCCTTTCAAATTTTTTGAACTGCTCAGTCAGTTCTGGCTCCTTCAAGTACCCAGGTAAAACCCATTGAAGCCACCCAACAGTTCAGGCTCCCTGACTGTGGTATTTCCTGTCTCCTGTGCCTCTGAATGGACTGAGGGCTTTGGTGCTGCAGCCAAAGACTTTCCCTGGTCCATTTCCAGTTAAACATCCCTGGGGTGAGGACCTGTGGCTCTGTTCTTTGAGCCAGCTGCTGGCACTGCTGGTGTTCCTGGTAAATCCCTGCTGTGGGAAGCTGTGCTGGGGCTGGGAGCAGCCTCCTGCCACGTTCCTCCCCAGTCCTTGGAGCTGGCTCTCCAAGAACTGGATGAGCTCCCGGCTCTCCCTGGCTTTGTGAATGGGAAAAAAGGGAAAGTAAGTAAGGAATATTTCTTTTTGCTGCAGAGGCAGCTGGGAAAGCCACCAAAGGGTGTCACAAAAGAGTGATAGGGTAGCAATGTCCTGGCTGCTGTCTCTTTTCTCTCTGTCTCATGGTGCAGAGATTGATATAACAATGGGGGGATGGCAGGGTAAGAGAAAATGTCTCATTCAGTGTCATTTATCAGAGTCTGGAACTGGCTGATGCTGTCCTTTACTCATCCTGGAGTCTAAGGGTGTTCCAGCATCCCCCTCTGACCCGGGGCTGCTCCCTGGGGATGGCCTCAGGCAGTGCAGGGAGCCAGGTCTGTGGGCTATGGGCATCCCTGCTGCTTCCCGTGGCTCCAGGATGGCTCTGGTAGCCAGGAAGACAAACAGCTTGGCCCCTGTGTGCGTGGGTGTAGCAGGGTGCCCCATCTGGAGCAGGGGTTTCCGTTTGGGAATGGTTTGAGTTTTGCTCTTTGTCCCACTAATAAGGTAAAAAGCCAGAAGGTTCTTTCCCCATTTGGCCATGTGCCAGCTCAAACACACCTGACAGGACCTTCTGGACTTCACCTCAGACCTGTTGCTCCCTCAGTGGGCAGAGTGCCAAGGGACCCCGCCTCAGCCATCACTACAAAAGAGACTGGACACAGAGCCTTGTGGCATTTTTGGGGTGTCTTAGCAGGAGCTCAGACTCTCTTGCTGCTGGCACGGCTTTTCTCTGTAGAGTTTATTTTCATCTTTATCAAAACATTTTTCTGTTTCAAACTCCCCCACTGATGCCGTCCTGTGAATATCTGATGCCATTTGGGATTGCTGGACAAAACCCAGAGGTGATGGACACGCTGAGGGTCGATTAGACCTGGCCCTCAGCAAACTCCATCACACGGGAGGGAGAGGAGGCTCCTTGTGGCTCCGCTGAGGTTTCTTGCATGTGGCACAGGCTGCTGAGTGGTGAACAGCTGACGGATCTGACACACAGCTGTCGTGTTCCAGAGCTCCAGCCAAGAGGGAGAACCTGTCCCAGGCTGATCCCAAGCCTCCTGTGCTCCAGGGGAGGGCTGCAGCCCCGGGCTCCAGGGCTCTTCCCATCTTCAGGTTGAAAGAGGTGGGAGTGTTCTCATGCAGTGGGCAAAGAACTCCAGGGATCTGTTACAGGAAGCTGGAGGAACAAATAATGCCAGTTTGGTTGGAAAGTGCTGAGGCTGTTGATTGTGAGTTTAGTACCAGGGGAATAGGTGTGGATGCACCCTCTGGACACTGCTGTGGCAGGTGTGAACGTGGAGGCAACAGGACAGGAGGGAAACAGTCCTCAGACCCTCCTGTCCTCCTTAAACTGCATCTCCCACCACTGTTGTTCAAGTCCTGGCCTCGATGTTCCCCTGGCTGGATCTTTTAGGCTGTTCCCTGTGTCTTTAGGGGTCTCCAGTCTCTGATTTGCTGGGGGAATGCTCGGGTGGCAGCACAGCTGTGGCAGTCCCAGCAGGCTGACTGGGAAGCAGGAACCCCTCAGGACTGCCTGGCAAAGGGCACCCAGGGGCCCGTGTGCCAGAGCAACCAGCTCTGAGATCCTTCTCTCTGCATGTTGAAAACAAACCTTGCTTAGGAGCAGAAAAACATGTCCCAGGAAAGATTTTTCCATTCAGTCTGCTCTCTCCTCACACCAACCTGTGATTTTGCCCAGGTGGTGTCTTTGGAGGCGTGCTCCCTACTGCCAGGACTGCACTTGTAGTAGATTAAAATATTCTTGGAGGTTTTTTTGGCTCTGAGTGGCAGAAAGGTGCTTGCTCCCAAACTGGGAGAAGCCACTGGAGGTAGAATATTCCCAGATGCTGGGTAGTGATTCCTGAGGCTGGTAAGTTCTCAGAGAGGACTGGGTATGTTCAGTGAAGCTTGAGCTAAAGTTGGTAATCTTCTGCTGATTTCCAAGCTGTGTAAAAATTCACCTAAATGAATGAGCCTTGATTACTTTCCACCAACTCCGACATCAGACAGGCCCTAATGTAAAATGGAGGTAAAATAATCTAATTTTTATCATCTACTGCAAAGGGAAGGTGTCCTGTGTAGGAGCAGAGGGGCCTTGGGAACCTGGGGATGCAGTTCCTTCTGTAGGGATAGCAGAGGGAGAACTGAGCAGAGATTTTCTTGAGGAGCCTCCGTCCCAACACAGGAATTATTGGTCTTATCCTACCAGAGGATGTACATAAACCCATTAATTATGAAAACAAGACACTGAGCCTTAGCATTTGGAGCTTTGCTTTGGTCCCTGGAGCAGGCTTACCTAGAAGCAGAGGCCAGGCAAAGTTAAAAAGATAAAAGTGGATGTATTTAATGAAGGACCTTCAGGTACATTAAGGGCAGATGAGGCCTCCCAAGGGGCTACAAAATGGACAATGGCCATGAANGAGCCTTAGCATTTGGAGCTTTGCTTTGGTCCCTGGAGCAGGCTTACCTAGAAGCAGAGGCCAGGCAAAGTTAAAAAGATAAAAGTGGATGTATTTAATGAAGGACCTTCAGGTACATTAAGGGCAGATGAGGCCTCCCAAGGGGCTACAAAATGGACAATGGCCATGAATTTTTCAGACAGATACAAGTTTGGTCCATTTGCATATCAGGGGTTAAACCTCCAATTACAGCTTCAGGTGATGAAGTAATTTCCCCCCAGTTTGCTCCCCGCCAATTCAGTTTTGTTTATACTTTTTGGGGTCTGAGGCAGAGGGTGTCCTTGGATCTCAGGCTCAGAGGGATTGTTTTGTCTGACCAAAATGTGAAGGGAGCTTACTAACACTGTATGGAGTTCAGAGTTCTACACTAACATGGATGCTGAGAACCTGGTCAGAGAGACTTTCCCTGTGATGGCTGCAGACATTCTAGGTAGAGTATCCCATGAGAAAAGCCGTGGGAAGGATACAGCAAACATGTAAGCAAAGGACATCTGTTATTTTTCACTTACTGTTTTTCTAAGATGTTTTCACTTGGGTGGTGTCCTAAGTAGCCCATGGAGGTGATGGGTGTTAGGGTACATTGACCAGTTATGTCCCACTGCACGTAACATGCTAGAAAAGGTGTGCTGACCTGAAGAAACTGCTTCTTCTTGCCCTCTGGTACCTGAAGCCAACGTCGTTCTTCAGCCGCCGGCAGCGACGCACTAGCGCAGTACAGGACCTGAAAAATACGAAAGCTCAAACCTCAAGGCATCAGCTTGTCCCTGCTTAAAGGGAAAGAGGAGAAGTGGCACAGCTCAGAACTGCCTGGGGTGGCCCAGGAGCCCTGCTGGTGTGTCCTTCCTTTGGCTGTGGGCGGGCGGAGATGTGCCCTGGGTTATGGAGATGGGGGGAGTGCAGCTGGGAGCAGGCCCTGGTGGCCGTGGCCCTGCTCAGCCCCGTGCCTTCCGCTGGGATTTCCCAGGATGAGCAGGGCAGGAGCTGCTGTGGCAGCACAGTTTGCCTCATGCCTCGGGACATCCACCCAGTGATGCTGTCAGACCTCTCTGGGAGGGAAGGATGTGGAAATTCCCTGCTGCAAGTGTGAGAGCAGCTCTTCCTTACCCAACAGTTTTCCTAAAAATAGCGAGGCTTTGCTCGCAACCTCTTGGGAACCTGCGAGAGGCACAAATAAAGTCAGACCTCTTTGAAAAACTGTGGTGTCATTGCTACAATTTCAGCCCAAAAGCTTGACCCTGTGGAACCCCACTGAGGCAGGGAAATCATCCCAGAGTGAGCTGTGCTTGCTAAACAAATGGTTTGTGGTTGCACAATGGTTGTGGCTTTGGATGGGTGTGTAAATGTCTTCTGGAAAGTGGGATTGTGATTTAGAAGTTGGGGTAAGGAATAACAGATTTGCTCAACAGAACCTGCCTAGTCAATAAATATTGTACTGTGGTTTATGACCACAGAGGGTTAGTAATCACAGAATTATTAATGTTGGAAAAGCCCTCCAAGAGAGAGTCTGAGCTGTGCCCAATCCCCACCTTGTCACCAGCCCAGAGCACTCAATGCCATCTCCAGCCCTTCCTGGGACACCTGCAGGGATGGGCACTCCAAACCTCCCTGGGCAGCCCCTGCCAAGGCCTGAGCCCCCTTTCCATGGGGAAATTCCTGCTGGTGTCCACCCTGCCCCTCCCCTGGCCCAGCCTGAGGCCGTTCCCTCTCCTCCTGTCCCTGTTCCCTGGAGCAGAGCCCGACCCCCCCGGCTGTCCCCTCCTGGCAGGGAGTTGTGCAGAGCCACAAGGGCCCCCCTGAGCCTCCTTTTCTCCAGGCTGAGCCCCTTCCCAGCTCCCTCAGCCTCTCCTGGGGCTCCAGCCCCTTCCCAGCTCTGTTCCCTGCCCTGGATATGCTCCAGCCCCTCAGTGTCCCCCTTGCCATGAGGGCCCAGCAGTGGACAGAGCACCCAGAGTGCCCCAGCAGTGCCCAGGAAGGGGGCAATGACTCTCCTGGTCCTGCTGGCCACTCTAGTCTTGGTACAGGCCTGGATAGGATTGACCAAGTGTGACACACTGATGGCTCCAAAGCTTTTAACTTAGGTGAGAATTGGCTGCAGCCAATGGGTGAAGAAAAGATCCTTTTCCATCCTCCTTAGCCCATCTCCTCTATTGAAGAGTTATAAAGGGAAAAATTCTGCAGGGAAACCAAAGAGCTGCCACCATGTGTGAGGCAGTGAGAGCTCCAGGGACCGTGTGGTTCCAGATTTGCACACAGATACTGGAATTTTGCCCATGCTCTAACACCTTTCCAACTTTCTCACCAGACAATCTGGCAGCAGACAGGAACAGCCCCACTTCGAGAACAAAAAGCTGTTTCATATCTCCTTGTTTTTGCTCTAGAGATTCCCCTGATTTCCATACAGATGCCCCACTTCCTTTTCTTCACCCAGTGAAGTCATCTTGCTGAAGGGCCACGAGCAGTGCCCCTTTGGGAGGATTTCACCGCTGGGAGAAGGGAGGAAGCTCTGGTTTGTGTGATTTCCCACCTGGCCGTGCCCAGGCAGAGGTTTGCCTGGTAATGGATCCTTCCCCTGCAGGCAGGAATGTGCCTCCACATCCTGTCTGCAGGGATGAACCCAACCCTGGGGAGATGTTGGTGTGCCTGTGGAGTCTGGGCCACCAGCACGGGATGCTGAGCCCCTTCCCTTCCTGGCAGTGCTCTGTCATTGAATTGATGAATTTATTCTCATCAAATGGGGCAGGAGGGGAGGGAGTTTTGTGGCAGTTGTTGAAAGGGGACAGCCCTGAGTGCTGGTGCAGGAGCCAACCTCAGGCTCTGCTTCTGGGAAATGCTACAAACATCTTCCCACCCCAACAGGGTCTGGTTCAGCTCAGAAATGAGGGTCAGGGTGGGATTCCTACTTCTGAGACCGCTGGAATCAACTGAGGAAGGGAGATGGTCCCTGACAGAGTCAACCCATCACTGTTAGGCCCTGGAAGAAGCCATGCTAACACCCAAATTCCAGAGTGCAGCCACCCTCGGAGCCACCCCTGTTCCTGTAGCCACCCTTCAGCCAAATCTGTTACTGCAGAAAACAGAATTAATTTTTCCCTTTGTTCTTTTTTTGTTTCTGTTTACAGAAATAGCAATTTATGGTCTCGGTCCAGTGGAGCCTATTGTGAGAATTAGCAATTTGGTTAATCCCCATAAAGGCCTGTTTTCTGAATCATAAATCCTGTTCTGTTCCAGTGTTCTGAAATTCTAAAGGAATCCCAAAACACAGCAAGGTTTTACTAAATAATCTCCTTATTGTTGAGTAAAAAGCAGTTAAATGGGAGTTTTTCATTCAAAAGCAGGATATTATCTTTGGGATTTGGGGGTTTTTTTGAGAAATGAGACTTGGGCACCCTTAGAAATGTAGGTGAGATTCAGTTGTGTCTAGAGACTAAAGAAGGGACCTGTGGAATTGAAAATTACTCAATCAGATGAGACTGGAATAAAATTCTCTAAAGCCCTTAAAGGCTCATGGAAATGTCTGAACCTTGTCCTCGCATGAATAGTGTTTAATTTCACTGCTCTGGAAATGCCAGGATCACTAATTTTCTGTGTGTATTCTGAATGGAATTAATAGTTTATATAAACCCCCCCAACCCTACCCATTTATAACACACGATAAACTTTGACATGAGGAAATGTCTGCCCTTCCCAGCTGTGAATAGAGCACTTGGTGGGTGCTTATTAGAATAAAAAACCACTCAGGAATAAATATGAATCCAATTAATTTTATTTTTTCTCTTTAAGACATAAAGAACATTTTAAAGAACTATCTATAAACTTAATTTCCCAAAGAAATAGCATCAAGTATAGTAGATCTAAACTTTATACCATGAATATTACAATTTCTCTTCCATAAAATTAAGACATCTCTATGTACAGTACCAATAAATATGCAGCAAACATTTTCAGTGCCTTTTTTTTGGACGTTTTAATATAAAACTCTACAATCAATGGTAAGACATAAGGAGATTTGTACAAGAATGAGAGCAGCTGGAAAGCTATTTTAGTTCATAATTCAGCAAAAAACCATAATACTGCTGACTTATGTTGCTTAATGAACTGGGTTATGATCTCCCAGGCAAAGGTTTTCGTGTTGTTCCAAGGGATTTAACAATCAGGAACCAGGAATTGGGAAGTGTCACTGCAAAGTTCACACCCTGGCAGAGAACTGCACCCAGTGCTGGCACCAGCACTCACAGAGAAATGGAAGTGGAGCTCTCATTTCCCTTGGGAGCCTTGTCTGGATGCTGAGGGGGTGGGAAGCACATCCCTGTCCAGCAGCTGGAGGGAAAATCACCTCCAGTTCGTCTCAGCTCATGCTGCAGCCTCCACGGGGACAAAAGCCCAAAGCTGGGTGTTTTCCCTGGGGTCTTGTCCCCAGCTGGGAGAAGGGGGACAAAGCTGGGAGGGACCAATCCAGCTGTGCTTGGGCATCACAGGCACCAGGGCAGAGCTGGGAATGTCCAGCCCCTGCGGGGAGTGTCCTGCTCTGGAGGATGGATTTCCTGGGGTGGCTTTCTAGGAGGAGAGTGAGGTCACCCTCCCCTCAGCATTCGTGTCCACGCGTGTGTTTAACGTTAAACCCTGTAGGAATCCTCCCCACAAGGGTTTATCCACCCACCCCAGAGTGACAGCAGTGGGGTTCTCCCTTTCACCACGTGCTTGGGTCATCTCCACCCAGAAAAACACCACAAAAATCCCCCTCCAGCCTGGGAGAGAAGCACCTCAGTTATCCCCGCCTCCCCTAGGACGTGCAGCCTTCCAGGGATGTGCCTCTCTCCCCCTCCACTCTCTCTCTCTCGCCTGGATTTATTGAGAGCAAACACCTTTTCTATGGTTAAAGGAAGCCAAAATGCAGCACAATGCTCACACTCAGTGGGTTTAGACCACAAAAAATCTCAAGTTATTACCCTAAATGTGCAAAGCCTGGAGTAAAATGGCAGTGAAATTGAATTCTGCTCTGCTCAAGTTAAAATAGAAAATAATAATAATAAAATTCTGTTTTGCTTTTGCTAAATGTGAGGTAGATATTGGACTAAAAAGAGAAAAAAACAACGTAACAGCAAATAACATCTTTTTGGTGTCACAGGGGAAAGCAGCCTGTTTCCCACTGTCTAATCAACTCCTGGCTGATCTAGAGAGGGTGTTAACAAAACCTCTCAGGGATTTGCAAGTGGGTGGAAAACAGGGGAAACAAATGTCCCCCATCAGAATATTCCAGTGGAAACCTTCCTGGAGCCAGAGCACAGAGCCCTTCCCCAGAAACCTCTTCTGAAGCAATGCAGATGTGAAACTCCGAGTTCAAGCCGGGAAAACAAAACTAATTTTGAGAATAAGAAATAATATGGCAAATGGGAGAATGTCTCTCAGTTCTGTTGGTGGAAAGAAAGGCATTTGCATTCTTGAGGAATTGAAGATAACAGCAGCCAGGATGAGGAATAAATATCCAGGGGATGCTGCTCTTCTGCTGGGAGGGTAAGGACAGCAAAGCTGGAGCTAGGACAGGGTTAGGGGTGCCCAGGGCTCTGCTGTCTTCACTTTGACCCTCATTTGGCCAAAATTTCCTGGCTGGGTTGTCCCTGTCAGCCAGGAGCTGAGCAACTGGGAACACGGAATTCCCAAAATGCTGAGGTGGTTTTGTGTAAGGTTTTTTCCTTATGAAGTGCAAGTGTCTCTAAATTCCCAGGGGAAAGTCTGCTGAGGGACCTCTAACTGCATAAAATAATGATTCTTCACACATTTACACACAATCAAACTGGTTTCTTATGCATCAGCACTGCCTGGCTGCATTAACTGGTCACTCTTAATTGTGATTAGTGTTTTGGGAAGGGGACTGGGATCAAAAGTGGTCACATTCGTTAAGTTGCATTTTTATTATCATAAAACTTGGGAAAATATAAAGAAGCTAAGTCAGTTCTTGTGGTAAAGATACATCTCAGTGCTGAGGCACAAGACAAAAGACAATCCCTTGTAGAAAATCCCTTACAATAGCAAAATGCTATTACTGGTGTGCAACACCCACATCGGGGCAAAGATCCTTGACATTTTCTGATTCTTCTAAAGAACGAATTCTCTCCTCATTTCTCACCTGAAATGATGGGCCACTCACGAGATAAATAAGGAAGGAAAGGGTGGTCAGTTGTGCCATAGAGGGGTGAAAAACCAAGATTCCTTCAAAATTCTGGAATATTTGAAAAAATCTTGAAATTTTCAAGTGAATTTCTAAATCTGTTGGGCTTGGTTGGGGACCCCCTTTGTCGACAGGTTTGCTCACACATCCCCTGCCCTGTCACATCCAAAATCATCTCAGCAGCATCTTTTTGGGTGGTGTTTGACACCCTTGCACACTGATCCTGCCACCACCCCTGTGCTGGACAGTCCCTGCAGTCACTCCTTGATTTGGAAGATTGCTCCAAACCGTGATGGAGCTGAGGATAAACACAATTAAAACTTTCTATCCACTTTTAATTTGAGGCATGCAGATTTTACTCCTCTCATCCACAAACAGGAGCTGGTTTTTACCATGATCCCCTTCAGCCACATGCTCGGGGCTACGTTCAGCACAAATAAATGTTGGCAGGATTGGAGCTGTTTTCTTTATACCGTGATTAAAATTTACTAAATTTACTTCTGCGTGTACATGGAGAGAAATTTAATGCTTATTTATCAATATTCAGTTGGTAAGGGGGAGGGAAGTGGTAGGCAATGAACTCTTTGATGAATTTGGGTTGTGTTTAGTGTTAGTTTTTAGAGGGATGAAAGAGATTAGGGAAGAGGACAACTCCTAAGATCTAGAATATTTTGAGCATTTGCTAAAAAATAATAATAATTTGATACTTCTTCTTTCAGTGGTTTTGTTCTGAAAAGTGCTTTCAGGTTCTTTTTCTAAGAAATGGAAGGGTCAAAACCTGAAATCATATGTTTTACCTTATTTAGCCCAAGCTGCCTATTTCAACCTTTTTTCTCCAGATTCATTTTTTTTTTCTTTTCTTTTTTTTTTTTTTTTTTTTTTTTNNTTTTTTTTTTTTTTTTTTCTGATAATGGTTTTAGTTTCACTGTCCCCTAAAACAAAGCACATGTTCAGCTTGACCACAGACTTTAAGGTCACTGCTTCCCATGACCAGATTTCATCACTTTCTCCTTTAATTGAAAATGCTGATGCCCGGGCATTTTCACATCTCCAGAAATGCTTTACATTTTCTAACTCAACAAACACAAATTTCTGAGAACGCTTGTGTCCTTGTTTAACTTAAAAAACAAAATTAAAAAATCTGAGAATCCACAGTTTAGGTTCAGTCTGTTGGAGATATTTCCCTTTAAGCTTGACTTTTGTCTCACTAAAGTGGTGTTACTCTGACTTCAGGCCTTTGACTTCTGTGGAGGAATATCTAATAAAAAAACAGGGCCAGAATCAGCCTCTGAACACTTATTTTATGTGCTGGTCACTGTTACAGTAACATTATTAGCACTGAAAAGAGGGAAAAAAGGGAATAAAGAGAATTTCCATGAGGATACATGAGGGAACAATATGCCTGCACCACTTTAAAACAAGTAATGCCACACATATTGTTTTATGTCCTATAAAATGTGTGTTAAATGTGCTCAAAGCTGGTGTGGGTAATGGCGTACAAAAGCTCTAACTGGACTAAAATAAATATTTCTATGGATTATGGATCAGGAGAAACACACCTGGAATGGAGCTGCAGCAGGCAAAGTTTTGCTGGTGAAATTCATCTTTAGTGTGCAGTGGACACAAATTATGTGCTAGAAAAGGCTCATTATTGCCAATGGAACTTCCTGGAACTTCTATGGAATATCCACAAAAAAACCAAAAAAAGGTGTGTGTATATCCCACAGAAGGCTCTTTGAATGCCAAATGTTGCATTCCCCACTCCTCTCCCCCAGCCCTCACAATTCCCATCGTTCAGCACACCAGAGGTGCGTGAGGATGCCTTGGGATACAGTTTCCCTGGAAATCTGCTGCCCCAGCCTGCCTTGTGCCCACAGAACCATCAGCTCGTTGGTAGAAAAGTGAAGCTTTCTGAATTACTGTAGTTATCCCAGAATAGAGAGCATTTCCCTTCCAATTTCTTCCAAGGATAAACCAAATTCACCCTGTTTTGCCCTTTGCAGAAGCTTTCCTGCCGAATTGCTGGGAATCACCTGTCTTGGAAAGATGATTTCAAATCTTCCTTTATGAGACTGACCACGGTGTTCCGTGTGCTGGTCACCTAAAGTGCTCTACATATTCCAAAAGCTGCAGATTTTGTGTTTTCACGAGTTCAGATCCTGTTTTGGGCACACAACCAAGTGATCAAAGACTCAGCATGAGGTGTTGAGGGAACACTGCACAAAATCTGAGATATGGTTTCATGGGGAATAATTTTGTCTAGAAGTGCCAAGAGTGGGGGATTTCACCAGATTTTGCCCTGGTGGGGGGGTCTGAGCAGGAAGAAGAGCACTGAAAAGGAGCTGGATCACCAGAATAAGGCTGAGGTCATGTGTGCTAAGCACTGAATGGATAATTGGGGAATAACTGCTCCAGACCCAGCTTAAAAAACTAGGCTGAGCAGGTGGAGATAAAGTAGGAGTAAGGACTCAAAGATGGAAGTGATCTGGATCATAAAGACTCAAGAGGATCCCTTGACTCAGAGTGTTCCCATCTCACTGCAGGATAATTAAATTTACTTTCTCCAATCCAAAGCTATTTTGAAATGTCAGTTTTCTTTGTGCGCTGGAGAAATTGAGTGTAAAAAATGGCATTTGGACAAAGAAGTGTCCTTGCACCTAATGGACAAGGCCAGGAAGGCAGGAAGGAGCAAGGGATCAAGAGGACAGCTGAGATGTGGATGTGGGGAAGGCAAAGCATGAGTCAAAGAAAGGATGGGGAGCCAAACTGGGATGAGGCTTTGATGCAGGGAATTTGTCAAGGTCACCAAACAGGCAGAGTTGTGTCAGGGACCAACACTCAGTGATGAGACTCAAGGAAAATCTGGAAGCAAGAAGACACCCAGAGAGGAAAAGAGGGCAGGGCAGGGTGGCAAAGTCCTGGCTGTTGTGATGTGCCTAAAACAGGGAAGGACTGAGACTCTGAGATCCAGGAACTGCAGGATAGGGAAGAATGGGCAAAAAACCTCCATTTTGAGAGGATTTACCACAAAAGACCTGCCAGTTTTCATGTCAGCAGGAAGGTCCTTTCACTGAGACATGAAGACACAGAGATCCTGGTGTTGCCTTCCCTCCTCCTGCTCTGCTCCTCCTCCCTTCCCAACCTCCTTGGCCTCTCTCCCTGCTCCAGCTGCTCCACTGACTTCTTGCCAGCTCAAACAGATCTTCCCAGAGCAGTACACGGTCTCCTGGTGGGAAGGGGTTTGCCATGGACAGAGCTGCAGGATCACCCATGGGGTTGTCTCCACTGCAAAGCCTCTGCCCAGCTCAGCTCTCCAGACACAGCCCCGCACCCCAGGGCTGCAATTCCTCACCTCAGCACTGATGGGGGGACTTGGGGCTCCCCCATGGCTGCGAGTGGAAACATCAGCTTAGGCAACAAAGCCTTGCTGCCATTGCTGGGCAAGAAGTGAGGAAACGGAGGAAGTCCAAGGAGGTGAGGCAGGGAAGAGCTGCAGAGAGGGGAGCCTGGTGCTTGGGGGGTGGGAGCGTGGCTGTGAGACCTCGGGGCTCTTCAGGATTTGTAAAGTCCAAATCCATGAGGGTCCTGAGCCACTGCTGGAGATGTGTTTGCTGCAGGAGGGGAGGGGAAAATGGGAACCTCCCTGTGAGGCAGAAAGGTCTATGGAAAAGAGTAAGTGCAAGGTGGGAAGTGAAACACCCCTGAGCTCCACCAGGGGCGTGTCTTTGGATCTTTTCACCTTTTGTGGGGACAACTGGTGGCCAACCTTCACCCAGGGCAAGGCTGGGGAGTCCCTTGGGCTCAGGGGCCACCAGCAGCTGTGGTTGGAGCCCAAGCAGCGATTCCTTTAGTTGCATTTGCTTTGCATTAAATAGAATGGAAAGCAAAACACTGCAGAGGTTTTCTCCCAAAATTTCGGTGGCTGATTTAAAAGTGTGCAAAATTTTTCTGTGTCTCTCTCTACTTTGGGATTTTTTTTTCTGTTATCCTAAAGTTAGGACCTGGAGGGGACATTCCACTTTCATGCTGAAACAGAAAGTGTTTTGTGTGTTCCCTAGATCTTTTCCAGAACATTTTGAGGCTGTATATGGACTTAGAGAACTGTAAACAATTTTTTGGAAAAACCAAAAATCTCAAGTAGCTTCTGCAAAGCACAAGATATAATTTTAATCTACTTTACAGGGAAGTTGGAAGGGAATAATTAAGCAGTTAATAATTAACCTGAGCTTTATGTTAGTGCAAAGTATTGAGTAAATCTATTCATAAAGAAATTATGAGAATCTGAAGAAGGGTCATGCAAAACTATACTGGAAGTATAGCTGGAGAAAGCTCAAAACCCCTTTTTTTTTGGAGTTGAGGAAACTGTACATGGAAGGTGGAATTAGTGACATAGCCTAGCTCAATATTCAAGATGAAAATTCCTACCCACAGGTATCAACTGTTTCTCCTTAGCTTACAAAGTTTTGAACAACTTTCAACTTTTGCTTTCAAAAATACATTTTTTTCCCCTCCAATATGACTTTCATTTTTCTGCNGGACTTGTCATACCTTTGGACAATGTACCATACCACTGATTTAGAACTGAAATCGTACTGCATATCAAACCAGTAGGGTTTTCTTGGTTTTTTTTGTTTTGGTTTGGTTTTGTTTGCTTTGTTGTTTTTGGGGTTTTTTTTGGTTGTTGTTGTTTTGGTTTTTTTTGGGGGGGGGTTTGTGGTTTTGTTTGTTTGCTTGGTTTTTTTTTAGTTAGTTTTTGGTTGGTTTTTGTTGTTTTTTTGGGGGTGTTATTTCACTTCAACCTGCAGCTTCACTTATCCCTAGCCATTAAATTAAGGCTCTAGTGAGCTGCAGGGGAGTGATGGCACAGAAGAAGAAGAAGGAGAAGGAGAAGGAGAAGGAGAAGGAGAAGGAGAAGGAGAAGGAGAAGGAGAAGGAGAAGGAGAAGGAGAAGAAGGAAAGCCACAGAGATCTCACCCCAACACGCGCCCACAAAGCCAAAGTCCAGTGAGATCCCCCCGACGACCCTGGAGGGATCCCCCACCAGCTGCTGCCAGAGCCCTACAGCAGAAAGGCCCCAAAGAACGTTTTGTGCTCCTTGGTGTAATCCACCAGCTTGATGTCACTCACGTTGACCATCAGCTTGTCTCCCACCTCCAAGGAGACAACAGCGCCCAGATAAATGGGCTGGAACCAACCGTTGCCGTTCTCACTGAGGGTCTTGGTGCCCGTCAGCAGCTGGGTGGGCTCGGGGTAGCTGTCAGTGACCTTGGTGATGATCTCAGTGACAGAGCTGGGCTTGTGGCTACTCTCAACGGGCCCTCGGAACGTGACCTGAGCGTACACATAGTAGTCCCCAGACACAGGAATCACCAGGGCGTTGCTGGCGTAACTCAGGTTGTTCTTGGTGAAGGCCAGGCCTCGCTTGTCTTCCCACTGCAGGATGGGCAGGTGGCTCCCCACGGCGCTGGCCAGGTCCTGCTTCTTCACTGCACGAGGGAGAGAGAGGGAGAGGAGGGTGGGTGAGTTTGCCATAGCCAGGGGTGTGGATGTCACATGAAATCTCTGCTCCAAAGCGGGGGGAATTTAAACAGGGTGAGCAAAATGCTGGGGCAGAAATGTTCTTATTTCACAGCTTGGAAATGGAGCTGAATGGGCTGCAGGAGAAGTGTCCAGTGGTATTTTCCAGGGTGCCCACAGGGTGTCCAGATCTGAGCTGTCAGGACTGAAAGCCAAGGGTGCTTTAGGAAGATCCTGACAGTGTAAACTGTGCCTGGGGGTCCTGGCTGTGGGTCAGACCCCAAAGGATGAGCTGTCCATCCTCAAGGCTAAGTCTCCTGGCACTGGGAAGCAGTGGAGATGGCTTTACCTTCCCATCTCACCCATCTCCAGAGTGAAAACCTTGTCCTTAAGTGACACCAGCCCTGGGACTGTTGTACCATGCTTGTACCTAAGGGCTGGGGACAGGAAAAGGGAATTCTAAACCATCTTTTCCTTCAGTACGGGTAAATTGCAATTCTGTCTTAGACAGACACTGCTGAGCTTGCAAAATGTCCACACTGGTCACCACGATGTGTCACCAAGCACTGAGACACTTGGACTTCTCCTCCTGCCAAGCTTTGTCTTAAGGGGGTTGGGGTTTCTTGTCTCAAACTTCTCCTCCTGAGTGCTCTCCAGGACATCTTTTGTAGAATTGCTTTTGGTTTACCAGGGTCACCGGATTTTAGCAAAAACCCCACTGTGCTTCAAGAGGTCCAATTCCAAAGCAACACATTCTATTTTAAACCATTTTTATCCCTCTCTTTCCTTTTTTTTCTTTCTTTAATGCTTTTCTGGAACAAAATACTGCGTTTGGAGTCAGCCTCAATATTCCTCCAGACTTTTATTCCCCATCTTGTGGTAAGCTGATTTACAAGCAGAGCTCCAGTCCTGACCCCAGCATCATCTGATCCAAGCTGCAGGGGAAAAATTAGGGAATTGCTGCCCTATTGCCTTCACCTGTCCTTCACCACTTTGATTTCTCACACACAACAGACAGGACAATAAACCTCAGCCCTTGCATGCTTTTCTGCAGGGAAGCAAGAGTTGTCTTCCCTTACTGACTGCCACATAAAATTGGTGTGCTAAAACAGCAGCAGTGGGAGGAAGAGGCTAAAAACCATAAGGATTGGCTCAGGTATTAAAATGAACCTGGAAAATGAATGATGAATGCTTAGAAAAGATTGAGGGAACTGAGACCTTTGTAATGAGCTTGTGTTAATGCTTAAAGTCGATTTTTATTCAGTATTTGGGGAAGGGGGGTGTGTGCGTGGGAAGGGTGGCAAATGGAATGCAGGTGAGGGAGGGCTTTGGAATTCCCTTGGCAATAACCATTAGGTCTATCCTGGGTGAAATGAGACTCAGAAAAAGGAATGTGCTCATGTCCCAGTGGCATCTGTTTCCCTCTTTTCCAACAATAAATAATCCATGAGGAGACAGGAAGGTGTTAGGAGTGCAATTCCTTTTATATTCTCTGACCAGCACAACACAATAAAAGCCTTTTTCTTTTTTTAGTGCTGCTGAAGTATCAAATCCTTCTGATCTTTTCCCGGGAGGCAAAGTGGATGAGGAAAGTACTTCAGGGAAGGGGAAGACAGACAGGGACTGTGGCAGCAAGGAAAGCTAAATTATAGAAATATTATAAGGTTAGAGACAACGGAGCTTTGACACAGAGAGGGGAATAAAAGAAAGTGAAAATGAAAGTGCTCCTGGTCTGCCTTCATCCACATCCCCCTCTCGGTTTAGGGACTGGTCTGGAAAAGCTCAGCTAGCTTTGGATCACTCTAAGGTTTGAAAGAGCTCAGAGCAACACATCTCAGAGAGCAGAGGAAATCTTGTTTGAAGTGGGAAGGATGAGGAAAGATCAGAATACTTCCAGAAAATGTCCTGGGCTATATTCCATCTCTGGAATTTTGGGGGGAACTTGAAGAGAAGCTGCCTGTGAAATATTCTTTTCTCATAGAATGACACATTTAAAATGTCAATGACACTCAATGCCACAGTGAATTTTTGTATTAGTTATAAAATAGATTTTATTTTATAGTTATAGAATATGTTAAGATCTGAAATGGACTACATGACTTCCTAACTTCTAGAATTAGTCAGGGTTCACAGCTTTAACCTCCCTTTAGGATGAATCTCCCTCTATTGATGCTCTCTATTTTCAAGTTAATTACTTTTCCCCATGCTTTCAGTAACAGTCAGGAGAATAAAATGAACGTTCAAGTGCTTTTTAATACAGCACAGCTCCTTTTCTAGCAGCAGCTGTACTTTGTACTTGCCATTTATTTATTTATTTCCTAACTTCTGGAGCTCTACTTCCTGCAAATATACCTATGATGCTAATTCTTGAAGGAATTAAAATCCGCTTCTAATAAGAGATTCATTGCCACAGTTCCTTCTGTTTTCTCACACACTATAAATTCTGGCATCCCTTAATTCTCCAGTCCCCAAATCCCTTTTGGTTCAGTCCCTTGCTGGAGAATCCCTGTTGCCTGTCAGATTTGGGATATATTTTGTGCTGAATTTGTGGGGTTTCTGCAGTTCTTAGCACCAATGGGAGAGCCTAATCCTGAACTCTGAGTGTCAGCAAGAGACTGGAGCCTGTGGTGAAGCCCTTGTGGTGCAAGGTCCTGTGTCTGCAGGGTCCCTGGTGCTCAAGTTCATGCCCTGAGGATTTAATAAAGGTAATTTGGAAGCAGAAATGATGCTCTGCCCACATTTAGAGGTGGGTTTGGGGCCACTGCAGCACGAGGAGCATAAGCCAGGTCCTGCAGCATTGCTCATCCACTGTGCCACAGGCTGGTGACAAAAAGGAACAGGCACTGCCCTCAATCCTGACCCCAAATCCAACCAAGTAAGTGGGGAGGGGATGATGGCAAGGCAAGGAGGAGCCCAAAATAAACATTAATGCACAGGAGAAAATGGGCTTGGAGGGAAGTCTGAGCTGGGTCGTGGCACATCTCAGTAGGTAAAGTCATCAGGGAGGGGAGATCTCGATTCCAGTTTGGGTGAATAAAAATTCTCAGTGTGAGTTAAAAAGGCCAAGAGCAGCTGGAAGATTTATCATAAAGGAACAGACACCAAAACATGGAGCTATTCTGCTACTGCCAATGAGTCAGTGCATTCCCAAAGAACTCCATCTAATTCTCATTCCTCTCACTCCTCTGCTCTCACCTTCACAATAGATGTGCCTAAAACTAGGAAAAGACAGAATAAAGGTGTGGAAGAGATTTCCTGCAATTTAGGATTTGTAGTCTGCCACCTTCACATTGAAAAAGGCACCTGAGGTGGGGGAATGTAACAAAGATCAGGAGAATAATTATTCCTTCTACACCTTCTGTGCACAAGTCTTGGTTTCTGAGAAGAGAAAACCAGGGTGGAACCCAAGAAATGAATATGCACAGAGTTGAAAATAACCGGAAATATTTTCTGCCTGCAAAGTGCTGTTAAGCTGGGAAAGTCATTGTCACAGGGAGAAGCACTAGGAATATGTTTAGGCTAAAAAAGGGTCAAAGATAATCCATAGATATTGGGTTCCTTGGTGACTACATAGCACAGCACAGAAAGGAGAGAGAAAATTCCCTTGAACTTCCCCTTTTCTTGCTCCTATCTATGGCCAGCAGTGACTGTCCCTCAGTGGAATGCCAAAGAAGATGGACACGGTCCCAGGGAGGCTGCCTGGGAACAATGGCAAAGATATTTTTGTAAATATGAGGGCTGAAGAAATTTGGAGGAAACTGTTGGGTGTTTCCCTGTGGCAGCTGGGCTTTTGTGCAACCCAGGGGAGTTCCCAGCAGCAGAGCAGAGCTGTGGCTGCTCCTCTGAGTCACTGGAGCCTCTGGATCTCTCTGCCATGGGGGATGCGACAAAACGAAACCTCACAGTAGCAGACAAGGAGCTCTTGCTCTTTAAAACTTGCACTTAAGCAAAGATGTGGTGAGGACAAGGACGGGTCAGTTTTGGAGCTCCAGACACCCCTGTGCCAAAGGGAAAGACACCAAGGATGTGCATCAGGAAGGAGCTTGTGGCTTCAGGAAAGAAAACTCTGCTGGGAAATGCACCAGCCCTGAGCTGAAGATTGATTGAACCCTGGAGGTGGATTTGGATCTCTGCAGGAGGGTTTGGGAGAAGCATCCCAGCATTTCCTTCATTATTCAAGTTACAAAGTGCACCCTGGGGTGACACTTGGGTGTTGGGGAAGCCTCTGCAGTGAGCTGTACTTTGGAGAGGGATAAATGGCCTCAGGCCAGCTGGAAAACCCTCTGGCACTCACTCCATCCACACTGGAGCCAGACCGGAACTCTTCTCTGGGAATACCTAAATTTTCCATGTGGGTGGAGCTGGCGAGGATGGGGCATGTCTCAGGGCAATGTCCTTGGTGTGGTGACAGCTTCCAGGCTGAGGTGGTGAGATGGGGACCTTGGAGATGCTGGCAGCCCCTTGAAAAGGCATGGAAACCTCTTGAAAAGGCATGGAAGCCTCTTGGAAAGGCATGGTTAGTCTTTGGAAAAGCATGGAAACTCTTTGGAAAGGCCTGGCAGCCCACCCTGTGATAGGACTTTGTGATGGCACCTTCCTACCACACCATGAAGGTTTGGAGGGCTCAGCTTGGTGTTACCCTTTCCCTGCTTGCTCTGACATGTGTCAGGGATTATCTCCCTGAAAACAGGGGGCAGGATTTATGGGAATATGGTGTGTGTGGTCTGAGTCAGGCCTTGCAGAAAAATAAAATAAAACTGGCCTGATTTGACCTGATTTTGCGTCAGAACTTGTAATTCTTGCCAACGCACTGGTCCACGAGGGCTCACATGAGCTCCTTGCCCTGCCTTTCCTGGAGGATTCAGCAGATCACTGAGACATCAGGCACCTATTTCAGTTCAGTTACAAAAGCTGGTCATTCAATGAAAGAAACAGCTTGGAAAAGGGACATTTCTGTCAGCTGTCTGCTTCGTAGGCCCTTTCCTACAGACACACTGCACTCAGTCTGGCATGGTCAACAAGGCAAAGCTGATTATTCTGTTCCCCATGTTTCCTGCAACACCTCCTCCTATCAGATCCACACGGACCTAGGTTACTGAACCACAACATCTGCAGTAAAAAGGCTTTAATTTTGAACAAGAATTACCTGTCAGATGAGCTCGTGGCTTCTCTGCACTGGAAAGTGTAACTGAGGGAAAAGGGGAAAAAAAAATGGTGTGAGGATGTTTGCTGCTGTTTAATAATAAAATTACAGAATATCCTGAGCTGGAAGGGACCCCCAGGATCACCCAGCCCCTGGCCCTGCCCAGACCCCCCAACAACCCCACCCTGGGCACCCCTGGCAGCGCTGTCCAAAGGCTCCTGGAGCTCTGGCAGCCTCGGGGCCGTGCCCATTCCCTGGGAAGCCTGGGCAGTGCCAGCACCCTCTGGGGGAAGAACCTTTCCTAAGTCAATAAAATATGAGTGGTGATTGATGCCCATGAGGAAATGTGAGTCGGGAATTATTTGCTGTGATCTCTCATTGACACCCCCAAGGTAATAAAATGCAAACGAGGGAGTTTGTCAGACCTGCTGCAGCATCAACAGGGCACATTGTGGCTGTGTCCTAAACTGCTGCAGGGAGAAGCCAGGGGAAGCGTGGGGAGCATGGGCTCCCAAATCCCTGCTTGTGCCTGTTCTGGGAGTCCCACTGACCCTGCAGAGTTGTGAGGGAAGCCTGTGCCTGCACAGCTTTCCCAGCCCGGGGGATAGAAATGCTCCCATTTCACTCTGGTCCCAGTTACCTCCCTGCATCTTCTCCCCCAGGTCTGCCCTGGCTGGTTTGTCCCAGCAGGGACTGGGGTGGTGAGGGCAGAGGGCAGTGGGGAGGTGTGCTGGGATTGCAACACCAGAGGGGAAAGGGTGGCAAACTCACCAGCAGCTACTGCTCGTTGCTTCAGAAAGTGAGAGCCCCTCTCCTGTGTGACCTGCAGGGGAGAGTGACAGGCAGTCAGCCCAGAGGGTCGTGTGGGAATTATCCCAGAACGTGGAATAGCTGCAGCATTATCCGTCAATTCACACAAAACATTTTGGCTAAAAGGTGAGCCCTGATAAGGTTTTGCTTCACTGCGAGAGACTTCTGCTGTCGGTTTGGAACTGCCTTCACCTCTGAAAGGGTTCCAGGACCCAGAGGGAGGTTTGTTAAATTCTGAGGCTGGACAAGCCCCTGGCAAAAGTGGGAGAGCAGCAGCAGAGTGGCCAGTGTGAATGAGCCAGGGATGGTGACTCTGTCCAGCACTGCTGGAGCCCCTCTGCTGCTTGGGGCCTCTCCTGCCCCTCAACCCATGCACAGCAAGCAGAGCAAAGGGAGAGATTCTCCTCAAGCAGGGCGGCTCTGAGCCTTTACAGGAGCAGAGGTTCCCCCTCAACACCAGCAAAGAGCCTGAGGTGGATCAGCTCCACGTGCCTTTTGTCCTGCACCTGTCTTATTCCTGACTAAGCCTGTTCCTTAGGTCTGTCTGGAATTTTGGGTGACGTCCTGGGGAGACGAGCAGATCTGAGAGAGCAGCTGCAGGGCGAGCTCTGCTGCTCTGAGCCTGCACTGAGGAAGGCTCATCCTTGCTCTCCTCTGCAATGCCCTTTGGAGCTGAACGCTCCCATTCCCCCACGGCAGGACACGGCCCTGGGCCCTGCCCTGCTCAGGTCGAGGAGTTCAGAGGGACTGTGCCTGTCACACGCGTGTCCCGAGTCACCGGGCAGGGCACGGCCGGGGCTGCGCGCCAAGAGCTCCGGGCAGCGCCACAGGGACGGGGCTGCGGGGGCTGAGGGGGCTGAGGGGGCTGCGGGGGCTGAGG
>VZSE01009162.1:686656-850489 GCA_013398275.1 Promerops cafer | reverse complement strand
GGGCTGAGGGGGCTGCGGGGGCTGCGGGGGCTGCGGGATGCTGCCTCACATCCGGCCTCGCGGGGCTGTGAGGAGCAGCCCTTGGAGCAGCCCGGGTTATGACTGACCATCAGGACTGACCATCAGGACTGACCATCAGGACTGACCCTCGGGACTGACCCTCGGGACTGACCATCAGGACTGACCCTCGGGGCTGTCAGGAACCCCCATCCCAGAACGTCTGTCAGGGACACACGGGGCTGGCACGGTGTGTTTTATGGGCAACCACCAAAAGTACACTGAATAAACGGAATAAACTGCCCCCAGTCAGCTCGTAGCAAAGGATTTGAGGCACTTTGCCCAATAAAAGGCTAAAACAATATTAATATGTACATGCTGAAGCTGGCTCCTGCTAGCTGTGTCTCACACAGCTTCAAACACTGCAGGGGAAGGAGAAAATAGATAATTTCTATTGGCTGGGGAAGGGTAATGTTTGTGGAAGGAGAGTCAGCCTGCCTGGGGTCGGGGGCTGCTGGCTGCTCCAGTAAACCCAAAGACAGTTTAATGTTTTACTGGAAGTAAATATCCGTGTGCTCCTGCAGAAAACAGTCACTTCTAAAATAGCTGCTCCAGTGTGTTGGGGGGAAAATGGAGAAGGATAACAGTAGGGAAAATTCTCCTTTTTTTTTTTTTTTTTAAATTTTTTTTTATTCCCTTGCCCACCTGTATGCAAACGTGTGGCCCAGCCCCAGCAGCCTCCTGGCAGAGAGTGGTCTGAACTTCCAGTGTGGGGCTGAGGAAAAATTGGTGCTGTGCTGTCCAGGAGATTTCTGAGCCTTTCATTATATATAAGGGCCTTCAAAGTCCTGCTTTGGTGATTAACCATGAGTGCCCTGTTGATGTGACTCAGTCACAGCCAGGTGACTTTGTCCCTGCCCTGATGGGAAGCACAATGTCAGAATTAAGGATTTCCCTCACACTCTCCTGGCTTTCAGCAAGGTGTATTCACCTAGGAGTATATTTACACATTCCTTGTGTGACATTTCCTACATATTTCCCAAGTGACTAATTCTCATTAGTGATCCCATTCTGTAAGGATTCTGCAGCCAGCAAAATAATCAGTCCCAAACCTACATTTAAGAAGGTAACTTCTGTGGAATTGTTTACATACTTGAAGCCTAACTTCTGCTGAAGTTCCTTGTATAAACTTGGATGTTGCAATCCAAACAGAGGTGGCAGGAAAATGGGAAGGAGAGCAAGAAGAATTCTGCTTCTTTATAAAAGATAACAAAAAGGTTTTCTTTAAACCAAAATTTACTTGTTTCCTAAGAAATCCAGCTGGAAACTCCAGGTGCAGGAGTGCATTCAGAGATGCTGAAGGACAGAGCAGATAGAGCAGGGGGATAGAGCAAGGTGTGAAATTATTCTGTTGCTTGGCAAAGGCACGGGCTGCTCTTCTTTTTCCTAATTGTGCTATCTCGTAAGGGTGTGAATGTAAATATAAATCTCCTGCAGAAGGTGTTTTAGCAGTAGACAATGCTGCACAATGACCAGGTGTCAGTAATCCTTGTCCTGAACAGGCAAAGATGTTGTGCATTGATGGGGAGGGAGAACTGAGCAGCACGAGGCAATAGAGAGAACACTCACACGATCAGTGCTTTTCTCTCTTTTCCCTTCCTTGCTCAGCTGTGATTCTGAAAAGTTCACAGCTTCAATTTTCCCTTTGGTTACTGTGGAGAGCCCAACCACTGAGTGATGTTGAAAATCCCACCTTGAGCTGACTCACAGATGTTTGGACAGGCAGCTCCAGTTACCCTGGGGATTGCAGTGTGCAGAACATTTCTGGACGCTTCTGGTACCCCAAACGTCCAAAAGCCCCAGTGCATTTATATCCAGATATTGCTAAACCCAAAAAGAAGGGCTGATACCCAATGGCATGGGAGGAGCAGCTGGCACTGCAGGCAGAGGGGCTGATAAGCAAAATACCCCCAGCTCCTCCACCCACTCCATTTTCAGCACTGTTTCACAGGGAGGATCTCTGCAGGTCATGTGCAGGACATAAACCCAGTTTTTTCTAACTCCAGAGATGCTGCATGGCCTGGGCTGGGAATTTTTGGTAGGAACTGGTCTGTGCCAGTAAAAACTGGCTTAAATCAGATTTTTGCTGCCCAGTGGAAGCCTGTACCCAAGGCATGTGCCCACAAGGAACATCTGCATCCAGCAGCAGTGGCCAGGCAGGGATTTACCTAGTGCTGGCTTTGGAAAAGGAATCCCAACACCTGGGCCCATCCAGGTGTGCTTGCTGCTCCTCTCCAGGCATTTCTCCTTCCCCAAAGATCAGGAAGCCTTTTGAGGTTCTCCTTCCTTTATGGGCAGGCCATGGGGGCAGATCTCTCCTGGGATTTGTTGCCAGCTTTCTGGCTTCATCCTTTGGGGCAGGATCCAGGTGGATCCTCTGGGATTTTCTAGTTCCTCCTTTTCTGCAGCAGGTCCCTTCTCCACTGCCAGCTGACATGGCACAAACTTGGCACACAGGTGCATGTCCAACCCCTGGGACAGGGTTTGGAATTCCTCTTTGTGCTGCTTGGCCCTGACATGCCAAGGATGCCGTGAAAAATAAACCCAATTACCAACTTCTCCAGGCCACGGGACTTGATGCTCTGCTGAGTGGGATGCTGAGGCAGCCAGAGCTGCTCTTCTGTGCCATTCCATTGATGGTTTTGGGAGCTCAGACTGAAACTTGGCTTCCCTTTGAGGAAGGGTGGCCCTTCCGCCAGCAGGGCACCACTATGGCCTTAATATAGATTTCCTGGTAGTAACACAAGCCACGTGTTCTGGTTTGAAAAACCCTTTTTCCTCTCCTCGCTCTGGATTGAAGCACAAAAGAAAGTGATTTCTCTTTCCCAAAGGAGCTGTGGAGGGAGCCTGGAAGGTGTCCAGGGAAAACCATCACCAGACTGGGATTATTCATTCAAGATGCATCATACCATGACACAGAGAGAACACTGGTGGCCCACACATGCTGCTGTAATGGCACAACTTGCCCTGCTTTCTCCTGAAAGGGCCATTTCCAGCCAAAGAGGTGAGTTTACATCCCTTCAGAGGCACCCGGTGACACCATGTGCACCCACGGCGAGGCAGGGATGACCAAAGCGCCTCGCCCTGCGGGCAGCGTGCCCAGGGACACTCCCCTGTTGCACAAACCTTCCCTGGCTTTCCTTGTCCTCCTTGCTCCAGGAAGGACTCAGGAATTTACTCCATCTCCTCCTCACCTGCTGAGTCCCTCTCTCCTCCCAGGACTGTCCCCAGAGCACTAGAAGGTGACAATTGTGCGTGGGCAGAGCTCTGTGGGGCAACCAGAGGCCTCCTCCCGTGGGCTGCAAGGGTCAGGAGGCCCATACTCATCTGGGGCAAACTCGGGGCTGCCCACTCATCCCAGAGTGCCCAGGGCACCCACACCCCAAAACCAGTGCCCCAGAGAGCTCTGCCAAACATGCCCAAAAGTCCTGATCCGAGCTGTCAACGGGGCACATGAGGACGGAGTCATTTAGCAAACTTCGAATGCAGAAGGAAATGCAAAAAGATATTTTCCTGAGAGCTTTTATGCCCAGAAATATTCCCAGGGGCTGAACCACCCTGAACGTGCAGGCTCCTGGGGGGTATGGCTCCCTGGGGAATTCACAGCCAGCCACACAGGCAGACACATCCACCCCTCTGTGCCGGACAACACCAATGAGCCCAGAGAGCAGCAGAGTGAATGAAAAACCAGGAACAGGCAGGGCCCAGCTGAGGTGCAGCTCCTCCCACGGCACCCCGGGCACCCGGCCAGCCCCGATGACTTTCCTCTTCCTCCCTGGGACCCGCAGAGGTTGTAACTCCTCTGATCACCTCCTAACATCACTGTGGAAACATTACGTGTGGCTAATTGGGAGCAGGTGCACGGGAGTGCACACCGGCGTTGCAATTCTGACGGTTTACATTGCGCTTTTCCTCTTAAGAAGCCAAACCCACTCATCAAAAACTATTCTCTGCTAACCCTGCCAATAGGGTCAGGACCCAGGAATGCATTCGATTGATTAAACAAGTTAATATTTGATTATTCTTCCACTCCAAGATGGTTTCAAGACCGAGCTGTTCTGCTCTCGTGGGACACAAACAAACCCAGAGCAGCAGCAGCATAGACTGCCCAAAGAACCTCGTGTCTTTTACCCCCAAGCTCGAGTAGCACCCAGCTTTCCAAGCTCCTCCGTGTTCAGACTCTGCTCTGCCGCAATTCCACGCTTCTGGAACTGAAGGCCCCCAGATCCTGTCAGATCGTGCCCAGCTTCTGAAGAAAGCTGTGCTCTGGCACCTGCAGGTAGGGCAGCCTGGGTTTCTACAGCTGGAGCCGACGGCAGTGACAGGCTCAGGGCAGCATCACCGCTCACACACTCAAGGAATTGCCAGATTTAACAGCCCGAGGGGCTGCACCAGCATAGAACCGGCTAAGACAGAGGATGCTGCACCTGAGCTCAGCGTCACTCAGGCAGCGCAGCCTCGTGGTCCCAGCGGGGCCAGCACGTCCCTGGGAGCCACCAGCGCAGGCGCGGCTCTCACCCTCCCTAAACATCCCCGGGCTAAACGTGAGCCAGGTGACAAACCTGCCTTCGAGACCGCTGAAAAACAACCCCCCTTTCTCGGGCCCTTCCTCGTAACGAGCTCGCTGATTAACTGGGGAATTTCAGACCTGAAGCTCAAATTCAAAGCTTAATTCACCAGACCTACAGCACGGGGCATTCCTGCTGCACTCACAGCCTCCCGAGGGAACGGGCACTTGCAGGAGGGATGGAGCAGCCGGGAAGAGGGTTGGAAGCAGCACAGCCCAAGTTTGTATGGCTGGGAGCAAAGTGAGTGTAGCTGTCTGGCAAAGGAGAAGAGCTGAGAAGAGTCCTGGATTGAGAGGAAGTTTTAACGGGGAGTTAAAAACAGGATGTGAAATTTAGGGTCAGACTCCCTGAATTGTCTCAAATCAGATCTCTGCAGAAGCTGGCATTAATAATAATTAATTATCCACCAGAGCTGTAGCTGCGAGCCCAGTGACGGGTGACTGACCCACTGACATCAGCAGATCTTCCTGAAATCAGACACTGCAAGGGGAAGCCGCAGATTTAACCCAAAAGAAGGGAGGAAAATAAGCCATAGTGTCAAAAAATCTGGCAGAAATCAGTGCAGAGACACTGATGTCCACCAATCAGTGATTTTTTTTTAAGCATTCCCTGCAGCACAGCAATAAAAGTTTTAAAGTCACGTACTCTGCTTGTAACCTCAGCGAAAGTAAGGAACCGTTAGTTAAAAAGAACGAGCAATAATCAGATTTATCCTCGGGGTAAGGAAGAAGGAATGCAACAGCGAGTCTCACACGTGCCCTCAAACACGAGAAATTCATAAAGAGCATTAAAAGAACTCCACAAAGGCTCCGTTCGGGGGCGCGGGACGGGGCAGGAGCGGGCTCAGGTGCGCCCAGGCCTTACCTGGCTGCCGCAGGAGCTGGGCGCCCGCAGGTTCCCGACCAGCAGGTAGGCGGTGGGCAGCATGAGCAGCAGCACGGCGAGCAGGCACAGCAGCAGCGCGCAGCGGATCCTCCTCAGATCCTGGCGGAGGTGCATCCCGGCGCTCTGGCCGGTGCCGGGAGCCGCAGCCTCCGGGCCGATCTCCACCACGCTCTCCATGGCAGCAGCGCCGGGCTCGTCCTGCGAGGGAGCCGGGCACCGCCAAACCTCTTGTGGCGCCTGCCCTGCATGGAGACCCCCATTAAATAAGAGCTGCCCCGAGTGTGGGAAGGCACCGGCGCGCACGCACACCCTCCCTCCCTCCCGAGGAATGCACCGCCTACAATAGAAACCCGGCAGGAGCGGCGGGAGCGCCGCGCTCCCCGCGCTGCGGGGCCGGCTCCTGCCTCCGAGCGCTCCTGCCTCCCCCCGAGCGCTGCAGAAGGAAGCCAGGAAAGTCCCGGTGGGTGGAATCAGGATCAGCCCTGCTGCTGGGCTGGATTAGCTCCGCAGGCTTTTCCGCCTGGCAGAGGGAACGTGAAACCAATGGGAGTGAAAGTGAGAAACGGGGAGAGCGAGAGGCAGGGGCGAGCGGAGCCCGGCAGTTTCTTCTTTCCCAGAAAAAGGGGAAGAGGCTTTTGGGGAAGGTGAGACGAAAGGAAGCGGGTGACCCCAAAGAAGGGGTCCAGTTCTCTGAAGTGTTGCTTCATCCCCCCATTTTAGCAGAATTCACAAGAGGCTTCCCGTTGCTCAATGTGCACCTTTTGCACCAAACCCTCAGGGCTTAGGCCCAAAATCGGATGTTTGTCTGCTCTGGGGCTCATCTTCTCCCAAATCATCTTAATTAAAAAATCTTAACAAAACATTGCGCTGTCACAGGAATCTGTTATTGCTACTTGGACAAGTGTGATTTTACTGTACTTGGGGGAAAAATGATGTCAGTCTTACTCAACTGGCAGCTGCTATCCCTGATGGAGAGAGGCTGCAGCCTCTGGAGATCCTCTGGAGCTCATTAGCAGCACAACTGGGAGGAACAAGCTCTGCTGGCAGCTGGTATCCAGCTGGAAAGGGTTCCTGTATTCCAGGAAAGTTCCTTCCTTGCTCCCTGCCACTCTGCAGCAGCCCACCCTCCCCAAGGAAATCCACTCATTTAGGAAGTGATTGGCATGGAGATGTTGCCATTTAGACTTGCCCAGACTGTTGAAATTGGATTTTTTTTTTTTGTCCCCAGGAAAGTTCTCATTAAAACAGAAACTGTCTTTGATGTGCATGTGCATGCACAGTGATGTGCAGGAGCTTCTCCTTTTTCCCTGGGTAGAGAAACAGGCTGGAAACTTCAACACTTTTTCGTGAGAGAGATTTGGTTCCCCCCACCTCCCCATGAAATGCATTTCAGATTTGGGTTTTTAAAAAATAAGACCAAAGAAAGAAAACGATTTTCTCATGTCCCAGGCTGTCTGTAACGCCTCTTTCCCTCATAAAAATTCAGCCAGCTCTTCTCACTTCAATGACACTGAAAAAATCTTCCTATTGCAATAGTTGTGTGCAGCTCTTGATATTCTGGAGAGCTTCAAGTCATGCTCTGAGCAGAACGTGTGGTTTGGTCAGCGAGGCTGACTGAAGCTGCCAGCAGCAAGGACGGGATCCTTGCCAGCAGAGCAGAGAGGGAAGAGACCAGAGAAAGAGAAAGTATGAAAGAGTAAGCAAGAAACAGTGAAAAGCAGGATGGTTTAGGGAGATAAGAGAGAATCCTAGACTGGTTTGGGTTGGAAGGGATCTTAAAGGTCCCCTAGTTCCACCCCCTGCCATGGCAGGGACACCTCCCACTGTCCCAGGCTGCTCCAGCCCCAGTGTCCAGCCTGGCCTTGGGCACTGCCAGGGATCCAGGGGCAGCCCCAGCTGCTCTGGGCACCCTGTGCCAGGGCCTGCCCACCCTGCCAGGGAACAATTCCTAATTCCCAATATCCCATCCAGCCCTGCCCTCTGGCAGTGGGAAACCATGGTTCCTTGTCCTGTCACTCCAGGCCCTTCTAAAGAGTCTCTCTCCATCTTTCCTTCAGCCTCTTCAGGCCCTGCAAGGCCACACTGAGGTCACCCCAAAGCTTCTCCTCTCCAGGTGAACAATCCCAGCTGTCCCAGCCTTCCCTCCCAGCAGAGCTGCTCCATCCTCTGATCCCCCTGGTGCCTCCTCTGGATCTCTGCAGCAGCTCCAGCTCCTTCCTGTGCTGGCCCAGGCTGGGGCAGCTCTGCAGGTGGGCTCTCACCTGAGCACAGGGCACAGGGGCAGAATCCCCTCCCCTGCTGCCCACGCTGGGGCCCAGCCCAGGGCTCAGAGGGGGTTTCTGGGCTGGCTCCTGCTCAGCCCCTCACCCAGCACAGCTTTGTAAAGCACCAAAGGCTGTGTGCTCCAATCCCAGCCAAACCACATCGCTCCTGTCAGATCTTAGACAAGCGACTGACTCTGTTTTCCTTCCTTAATTCAGTTTGTTTTCATTTAGACTGTAATCCTTGGGGACAAGGATTGCTCTCTGCTTTTACAGGGCCCAGATCTCATTTCAGGGTAGGCGTGGCTCCATTTATCCTCAAATAAAACTCATCTTTCTGTGAAGTGCTGTGTAGACAAGTGATTTTTTTACCTTTTTTTTTTTCTCTGGGGTCCCAGTTGCATATTCTAGGGCAAAATACTAAAAAAAAAGATACTAATATTTTGACCACGAGTGTCAAAGTTAATTTTCTCTTCACTGTGAGTGCTACAAAAAGCTTAAAATATATTCAAGGCATGGGCCTTGCCAGCAGATGGGTACAGATATCTCCAGGGAACACCCAGGAGTATATTTTTATTTTATTTGCCAAGGATTTCAGGGGGAGCCAGCTCTGAGTTACAACAGCTTGTAAGAGCTTTTATTGGCCTCAGCCTTCTTGCAGCAGTGCCCTGCAAACCTTTGGCTGGAAGAGGATGAGCAGCTGGAGCCTCTTGAGATGAGCTGGGAACAGGCTGATGCTCTGCCCCTCGTGTTGGGGCTGAGCTGGGAAGTTGCTCTTAATCCCAGGAGAGGAAGGAGAAATTTCTTTTTTCCTGTGCAGACAAGTGTGCCTGGCAGACAGGAGCCTGGTACTTGCCAGGAGGGGCCTCTGTCTGCAAGGCAGCTCTGGAGCTGCCCGGAGAAAGCCAGCACTGGGATGCACTGGGATGCACTGGGATGCACTGGGATGCACTGGGATGCACTGGGATTCACTGGGATGCACTGGGATGTTCCCCAGACATCCCTGGCTGCACAACAGGGAATGGGGACCTTGGGGACCCACCATGGTCTCATCTTTCCTGTGAAGGGACCCTGATCAGGGCAGTCAGGGCATGAGCAGGGACGGTCCTGCTTGGCTCTCAGTCATGTCACATCATGTCCCATCATGCCACCCTTCACATGTCTCCTGCTGCTCCCCATTTGTCCCCAGCTCCTCTGTCAGCCCAGCCTGCTGAGCAAATTCTCCCTCTCTTGTCAGACATGTCCCAGCCTGTGATTCTTGAGTAGTTTCTACTGATCAGAGAAATCTGCAGGGGTTACCAACTGCTGCTGCAGCTCACCGAGCTTGAACGTGGGCAGATGTTCTGCTGGGGAGTTACTGTGGGGCTCAGAGATGTTTTTGAAGAGCTGAAAAGGTGTGAAAGGAATTAGGGATCCAAAGAAAACTTGGCACTGGGGCATGTCACCGCTGTGCTGCTGAGTTTTCTCCGCTGCCTGAAGTGCTTTCTGTTCTCCCTGCGTGTTTGTGCCTGATGTGTCTGAGGGCATTTTGTCTGAAGACAAGCTGGATCACATCTAGAGTGAGGAGAGAGAAGTGCACAGGGATGGTCTGGCAGCTGTTCCTGTCTTTAGCATGGAAAATGCTCATTATATTGAATCTTTACTCATTCTGTAATGTGCTCAGATTTCAGGCTCATCATGACAAGAAGGACACTGGAGCTTGTCCAGGGCAGGGAACGGAGCTGGGGAAGGGGCTGGAGCCCCAGGAGAGGCTGAGGGAGCTGGGAAGGGGCTCAGGCTGGAGCAAAGGAGGCTCAGGGGGGCCCTTGTGGCTCTGCACAACTCCCTGCCAGGAGGGGACAGCCGGGGGGGTCGGGATCCAGTCCCTTGGTAATAAATGACAGAAGAAGAGGAAACAGCCCTAAGTTGTGCCAGGGGAGGCTCAGGTTGGATATAAGGAGGAATTTCTTCACTGAAGATTGTCAAGCCCTGGCACAGACTTCCCAGGGCTGTGGTGGTGCCAACATCTCTGGAGGGATGTAAAAGCCATGTGGATGTGGCACCTGGGGACATGGGGCAGTGGTGGCCTTGGCAGTACTGGGGGAATGGTTGGACTCGATGACCTTGGAGGTCTTCTCCAAGCTAAGCAGTTTTACAGCTGGATGATTCTGTGTCTGTGTTTTAAGTTTTGAAGCTTGCACTGAGCATGGACTATCAAAAAATACTTGAGCATTCAAAGCCCATTTCACAGATTTTCTAAAGGTTTTCAAAGTGATTTTTGTTCACTGTGTGGGGAATGCTTAACGTTTTATTTGCACCACCATTTCTGCTGAATCCTGAGGGACTGCCCACAGAAAGACAAAGCACAGAGCATCCCTGAGCTGGGAGGAGAGGGGAAATCAGGGTGTGAGTTTGCTCCCCTTGATCTCATCATTTCCTTCCTGCTTGACGTTTGGTTGGATCATCTGGGCTCTCCCACCAGAGGCTTCACGTGTCAGAGGTGCAGCAGGACTGGAGGGGAGGCAGAGGCATGGGAGGGCTCCTCACGGCGTCACCAGCTCTTGGGATGTCCGCCGTGCCGTGGAAGGGTTTTCCCGCGGGCACGGGCCGGTGAGGAGGTGTGTCCGGAGGGTCACTCCTCTTTGCAGGTCACTCCTTGCCCTTGCACAACTCGCGGCCCCCGGCGAGCAGAAGCAGGGCAAACCCAGCTGCTGTGCTAGCCTTACCCGGTTAGACCGGGCTTGTCAGCAGGCGCGGGATGCGCACCAGCCCCTCCAGCCGCCCTGGCCCTGGGACCACAGACACGGGAGGGAGCGGGAGGCTGCGGGGTGGCTCCCCACCTCCGCCGCCGTGTCCCTCCTGTGACCTCCCACCTCCGAGCTGCTGCAGCGCTGCTCCTGCCACCGCCCTCCCCTCCCACGCACGCGAGTGAGACGCGGGCTGGGCTGGGCGCTGCCGAGGTGGCAGAGCTGGCAGGAATGTCATGGCCCAAAGGGATGCTGCTGCCGCGTGTCCTTGGCTCCAGCCGCGGCTGCGGAGGAGGCAGGGGCTGTGGGATGGCAGCTGAGCCATTCCAGGGACTCCGGGAGAGCCTTGCAGGGTAAATCCGGGCCTGTCCCCTCGCGTGTGCTGCGGGGAGAGAGAACGGCAAGGACAGCCTGGAATTGCGGTGTTTAGGGAGGCTGCACAGCGCTGAAAAAAGTGGTCTGAAAAGGTCTGGAAAACCGGTTTTGCTGGAGCTTTGCAAGGAAGTTTTGTACTGTCAGGTACAGCTTGGCTGGACATTTCCCCATCCATTCCAGCTCTTAGCAGGAAGCTGGTTCCGTAAAGTGCTCCCTCCGTGGGCCAGGGCTTTGTTCCCCTGCTTGCTGTTGTCCCCAGCAAACGCTCCAGCGAGGCGGAGCCTTGACTCTGCCCCAGCCTCGCTGCTCTGCGTGTCTGGGTGTCTGTCAGCAGCAAACCACAGCTGGCTGCTGTTGTGTGGACGTCGAGGGGGTGCTGAGGATACACAGAACGGCATCAGGGAGACGTGCTTCTACGTGACAAACACAAAAAGAGGCAGAAAATCTGGTTATACAATGCAGTGACTCGTAATTCCGTAGAAAGGATTATATGGCGTGGAAGAATGACTTGGTCACCGCCTTCCTTTCACGTCACAGCTGGACAAAGCTGGACTTTCCCTTTCCCTTTGCCTTCTTTGGGAGTGATGCAGCCCAAAGCTGTCCCAAGTGAGCAGTGGGATCACAGAATCTTGCAGCTTGCTGGCTCCAGACTCCGAATTTCCTGAGCCGAGCACTGGTGACATAGCCTGAGCTCATGGCCACAGCCTGCAACGCTCTAAAACACTTCAGTTCTTGAGCTCAGTCTGCCAGAGCTTTGTTTCGCTTTTAACACAGGCCTTCAAGGTTTAGGCTGCCGCTGCCATGGGAAGTGAATGCTGTAAAAACCCAGGGGGTGGGAATTGTGTTCTTTCCCTGAAATGATGCCCCACATTTCCCCAGACAAAGGCTGCTGCTCCCATAGGCACCAAGCCTGCCAAAACCCCCCCAGGCATGGCTGGAGCGCCAAGTGGCACAGCTGTGCCAGAGCACAGAGCTGAGCGCAGCCAGAGCTGAGCACAGCCAGGGTGCCATTCCTGTGCTCCTGCTCCCCAAAACCACAGGGCATTGATCCAGGTTGCCATCCCCATGTTCCTGTTCCCCAAAACCCCAGGGCATCACCAAAGCCTGCAGGAACCCTTTCACAGGAGGCAAAAATTCAGAACCCAGATGGTTCCTAAAAGTTCAATGAGAAGGGATTGTTTGCATGATGAAATGGAGATTTATGGATTTTCTCGAGTTCATCATGGAAGGTTTGTGTCAGATCTGAACCTTTTCCACTGTATTTCTGATTTAGCTGCAGCCTTTGTCCAGTGTGTCGAAAAACCCACTCACAAAGGAAAAGGTTCACACGTCAGGCTTGGCTCAATGGCACAGGAAGCAGTGAGGTGGCTGTGGAGGCACAGAGGGAATGACTCTGCTAAAGCAGACCCCTCTGACGAAGTGCATGGGCTGTGAAATCCAGGCTCTTAATCCTTGTGCTCTGGGGAGCACATAATTGTCTGTGGTGAAAAGGAGGGCTCACACTGCATCAGTCACTCTCATCACACTTGGCCCCAGTCCGGGTCCAGGCCCTGGCCAAGGGCAGAGTCAGGAAAGAGAAATCAGCACAAATTTTCCTCAGGACCTCGCTGTCCTTCTGTGCAAGACAGCGAACTTAAGTTTTCACATCTGGGAGTAATTAATGACTTCCCATATGCCAACGATTTCCTGGCACTGATTTGACCCTGGTTTTCCCTTGAAATGAGCAATGGCATGGATTTATTCCTCATTCAGCCATCCCCTGCCACACTTCTATCACGTAATTCACCCTTTTGTGCCATTCTCTAATAGCTTTATGGCTGGCTTTGGCAGAGGCTTTATGGATCATTTCCCATCAGGTAAATAAACAAAGACAGGGCCAGTGGCCTCCACTGGGATTAATTTCAGAGCTCTCCTTCCCAACAGCTCACCCAGGAGAAGCACCGGACCTCTTGTGAGTCTTGTGGTGTGTTGGTCTGTCTACAAAATGATCTACAAATGATCTACAATTTGTCTACAAAATGATCTGTGTGTGAGTGTGGTGATACCAAGAAAGCCCTTGTTTAGGTGGAGGGAATGCAATTAATAATTCAGTTAATTGCAATGTATTGAATGTAATTAATAACTGTACAGGAAGAAATGCAGTGCCTTCCAGCTCTCTTGGTTTTGGGCAGGATGCGCAGCCCTGAGCAGACCAGGATTTTAGAGCTGATGTTACAGCTGTGAACATCTGCAGCTTGATTCACACTGAGTGAACATCAGAGGAACTCACACAGAACTTTTATCATCAGCCTTCACTGCCAGGTGTTTATGGCCACCATCACCTGAACCAATTCATAGAATCAAAGAATTCCAGACTTGTTTTGTTTGGGGAACCTTAAATATCATCAAGCTCCACCCCTGCCATGGCCAGGGACACCTTCCACAATCTCAGATTGCTCCAAGCCCCATCCCACACTTCCTGAAATGGGACATCTACAACTTCTCTGGGCAACCCATTCTGGTGCCTCATCACCCTAACAGTCAAGAATTTCTTCCTAAAAATAATGCATTAAATAAATGAAATTATTGCCAGGATTGATTGAATTAATGCTAGGATGGGTTCTAGCATTTAGTAAAAATTTAAACCAGCAAGAGAGAGGGTAAAACCCACCTGCTACTGATAGCCTGCTACTGATATTGGTAACACCCCCTCCAGTATCTCCCCTCCCCATTAAAGCTGTAGAATTCCTTTCCGTAGTATTTTGTGGATGCTGCAAATTTTCATGGCTTCAAGCACGTACTGGATATGTTTATAGAAGAGGAGTTCTTTGTGGGGATGAGATACTCAGGAGTTGTGTGTCTCAGGAAAGTCCTTGGGCATGGGATTGCTGGTAGCTGAGGGGATGTTTTGGGGAAGCATTTTATAGGTTTTGCCAGTGTATCCACACCTGCGCTGGGGCTGGGAAGACTTGGGAACTGTGGAAAAGCCCCTGTTGGAGGTGTCCAGCTGCAGGTAGCAGACAACAGGCAGTGCTGGGACATTTCTGAAAATTACTCCCCAATATTGGCAGCTTGTCCTGGCCCCAGTGTGAGGAAGTGGATGGAATCTCTGCCAGGTCTGGAGGCTGGAGCTGCAGAGCGGTGTGAGGGTGGGTTGTGCCTAGCAGAGGATGGGATGGCCACGCTCAGCCTGCTGCCCTCTTGATCAGGATTTTAAGTGACAATCAGGGAATTTCCTGGGCTGGAAGGGACCCACAGGGATCACCCAGCCCAGCCCCTGGCCCTGCACAGACACCCCACCAACCCCACCCTGGGCACCCCTGGCAGCGCTGTCCAAAGGCTCCTGGAGCTCTGGCAGCCTCGGGGCCGTGCCCATTCCCTGGGGAGCCTGGGCAGTGCCAGCACCCTCTGGGGGAAGAACCTTTCCCTGCTCTCAGCCTGAGCCTGCCCTGGCCCAGCTCCAGCCCTTCCCTGTCCCTGTCCCAGAGCAGAGAGCGGAGCTGCCCCTCGGGAGGAGCTGCAGCCCCCGGGGAGCTCTGCCCTCAGTCTGCTCCAGCTGAACAAGCTTCTCCTCCAGGCCCTTCTCTGTGTAATAATTACACATTTCCTGCTCGCAGCCTTTCAGCCCACTTCATGTCCTTTGCAGAAACCTGATCCGTTGGGTTTCCCAGGGGGGATGGGGCAGAGCATCCCCGCTGGGCTGTGGCCGCTGTCCCGTGCCCGGCGTGGGAGACTCCTCGCTTGTATCGCCCTTCCCCTCCCTCCAACACACCCTTTCTGTTGGCTGCAGTTCTGAAGAAGCTGCTTGCCCACACAAAACTCTTACTGAAATGAGGGATTAAGAAATAAGTGCACCTAGCAGAGGCCAGAGAGCCAGCCTGCTGAATGTTCAGCTCTTCAGGAGCGGAGCTTCAAGCCGGTGTTCTCAGAAATGTGATGTATCACGAGAATTTCAGTGTTCCACGTGGAAATGCCACAGGAAAGTACTCCGAGACTAGTCTGGAATTTCTAAATCTCTGAAGCAAATCTATATATCAGAAACAAAGCAGGCTGGGAAAGGCACATGGTTTGGCCATGAAATTTTTCTCAGTCTGATCTTATTGTTTCAGCCTCTCTCTCTCTGGATGAAACTGTCATTTTGGCTCTTTTCATTATTTCTGGGGGATTTTACTTCTGTTGACACTGATATTACAAACACATCACAGGTACTTTTTCGTGGAATATGAAGTAAAGATAAACAACTACAGTTTGTTATTCTGACCCTGAAAAGAAGCAGGCACTAATCCCAGCCAGGGTAGAGCTCCTACAGTTCACCTTGCAGTGGGATAATAGCTTATTGTTTACTGATCCTCTTCCTGTAAAAAGTATCCTCATTTGTTAATGAAAGCAAATCTTTCATGGAAGTGGAGCCAAAATATTGCTTTGCAGAGATGGGAAACACCAGATTGTTGGGCAGACAACAAAGCACAATAAATTTCTTTATGCTTCAAGACCTTTTGTCTCTCCCTCTTTTTCCTGGAGAACAGTGGATAACCACTGGGAATGTTACCAGGCTTGCAGGAGATGCTCAGCACTGGAGGGACAGAGACCTCTCAGGGCCAGCCTTTTGCCAGGTATGTCCATATGTGTTTGCAGGGTTGTCAATATATATTTATATGATGAAGGATTATGTTTATCTTTAGCCAAACCAGCTTTAAATCGAGCCTCTATGACCCGGTGCGTGGCTTGAGAGCAGTTGTCAGGCAGCTTAAGGCTCTTTCCATCCATCCATCATCCATCCATCCATCCATCCCTCATCCATCCATCCATCCTCCATCCATCCATCCATCCATCCATCCATCCATCCATCCATCCATCCATCCATCCAGTGCTGACCTTGTGTTTCATCCCTGGAAGTTGCAGTGTATATGTCAGATACTGTGTGATGGTGTTCATTGGGACTGGGGAGGCTGGTTCAGCCCAGAACACAGCCCATGCAATTAAAAAAGAGACACTGTCGACATTCTGTGAGGTCTCATGAGTCTCTGTGGTGAGTGGGCAAATTCTACTCATGGTGAGCAAAGAAAACCACAACCTCCTGGGTTGTGAAAACCACAGCCTGCTGGGATGAGAGGTGAGGGCACGGAAATTACAAAGGGGCAGAAGAAATTGCTGTCATCTTGCACAGAATGTGTTGTCATGGCTTTGAATGCAGAAGTGACACAAGGGTGAATGAAGAGGGACAGACTCCAGCCTCCACTTCCCTCAAGCTTTGTGGTTTTTAATACTGAGCAGATTCAGGGATGATTAAGACACCTGTGGAAGTTGCACGGAAGTGCAGAACCCTCTCAGTTTTACAGAAGTACACAAGAATCTCATTAGCCATAGGCAGCATTTATCTTGTCTGTGGGGCTTGCCCTGTGAAGTGCTGGGTCAAAATTATGTCAACACCTGGGAAATTATTGTCCAGAGCAGCTGTGGCTGCCCCTGGATCCCTGGAAGTGTCCAAGGCCAGGTTAGATGGGGCTTGGAGAAGCCTGGGACAGTGGGAGGTGTCCCTTCCCATGTCAGGGGAATGGAACTGGATTCTCTTTAAGGTCCCTTCCAACCCAAACAACTGTATGGTTCTATGAAATGCAGCTATTATAGGGACAATCTGCTTTTCTTGGGCAGATCAGGCCTATTTTTCTTGAGCTGATGCAAAAAAAACTTAGAAGAAAACTGCAGCTTCCCCAAAGGAAAAACCAGTGCATTCATGAGATGCACCATTTGGGCAGGAGGAAAGCTGGGAAGCTCCTCCTGGTTATTTGAGGTGACATTTGAGATGTGGGAAGTCTCCTACCAGGACAGTTTTGTCTCCTACCAGGACAAAGTGCGTTTGCATTCACGTCTTCCAAAGGAATTGCTTTGGAATTCAACATTTGATTTTGATTTGGGGCTCATAATTGGAACTGTTTGAAGAACTGGGATTGGTTGGAGGAGTTAATCAAGTCAATATATAAGAATGTGCCTTCATCTGACACTGCCTAACTACTGACCTGGTACAACAGAGCACTGCACTTTCAGAGGGTTCACCCCCCAAATACTGACCAGGGAGACAACAACTGCACCGAGCATCAGTGCAGACCACACAAATGAGTAGCAGTAAGATGGGACCTCTCCAGGGAAGTGCCTGACCCCCAGGTCGTTGTGTAGAGGGGCTGCATGGCCCAGCTGCTGCCATGAGCTTCTCAGTGAGTTTCCCTCCCGTGGAGGAGCATGGGCAAGGTGGGCAGGAGATAAGCTTGAACTAGGAACACATCTGGCTTTGTGGGTGGATGTGGCAGCAGGATGAGAGAGCAGCACAGGAAGAGCAGATCCGGGGAAGAAATGATGGCCAAATGTCGTGGGCAGCCTGTGCAGAAGGACCTGTGGAGGTTTCTGACTGGTTTCACACTTAGAGGGCTGAGGTGGGAAAATGGGACTGTCTCATCCAAGGAAGGTGCTTGCAGCAGCTTGAATGCACCTGGAGGAAGCCTGCTGTGATACTACCGTGTTTTGGGTAAAAGTCGTGGTGGAATTAGGATGGGGTTGCAGCTTTGAAGCCACGTGGGGATGGTGCTGAGAGGAGCTGGCGGGTGTGGCTGTGAGGCAATCCTGCCAGGCATTTTTGCTCTGTCAGCTCCATGGGGGCAATGACATCCTGAGTGGGGGAGGAAGCAGACTTGTTGGGACAGCCCAGCCTGGGATGCAGGATCTGGGAAGGAGTCTGTGCAGGTTCCTCTTCCTGGCTGTCGTCTGAGGTTAGAAGTTTGCCGCTTCTTAATTGGGCCTTTCTCACCTGCCGAGGAAGTTAATTAGTCAATTCCTGAAACTTTCCAACAGGGCTGTGCTCCCTCATCTCTTCCCGTGGGATGTCCCGGCACAGTCTCAGCTGTGGGACGAGCAGCCAGCCCTGTGCATTACGCACTGGCTTTGTGGGTGAGCCCTCACCCAACCCGTGACCACAGCGCAGGACACGACAGGAGCAGCCACCGCCGCATCCCGAGCGCTCCGGGGTGTGCCACTGCGGACATGCAAATCAGGAAACAGAGACATCATCTCCTCCAGCGTGTCCACGAGCCTGCAAAAGTGATGTAACAGCCCTCACCTCCCAGCCCTGCTGTTTGGGCAAAGCCAGTGAGTCAGGGACCTCTGGAGAAGAGCAGAAATGTTTTGCACTGAGCATCGAAGCTGAGATTTCCGGTGGGTGAAACAATGCAGTGTTGCTAGAGTACTGCAGCGGCTCGTGGAAGGATCTCTTGACACAGGATGTGACTCTGCCTCCATCCAAATATTTTTTTGCCTACCTGATAAGGCTGATTGCTGCTAATTAAAGCTCATGACTTTTGTGGAGCTGAACTCTGGGCTGTAGTAGTTAGGAGAAGTTATAGGTTAACCTATAGAGAAATCAAGCAGTAAAACTTTTTTATTTATTTATTTATTTATTTTTTTTTTAACTGGGATCAAAGAATTAATTGAAAAGCAAAATTCTCTAAAAGCTTCATTTTTTTTTTCCCCACCTGCAGCCTCTCTGGTATGGCACAATAAAAGAACAATGGTTGATGTGAAAGGTGTTACATGGGGAAAATGCTGAGAAACAGATGCTCAGCTTAATGGCTCAGTCCGTGCTTTATCCCCAAATTATATCTAATCCTATACCTAATTATACCTGCAGGTTTTATCTGCAAGTGCTTGTCATTTCCCAGGTTAAACATCAGCTTGTTTTTGTACTGCCATCTAAACTAATTGTTACTTACACACAGCTGTCAGTACATAATGCTTGGCAAAATGTTCTGCCTCCAGAATGTTCTATCAGCTGATCTGGTGGGATTTGAACCCTATAAATTAACACACTGCCATTGACAATGGGAAGAATTTTCATATTTTTGAACCTTTTAGAGTAGAGAATGCAGGAATGTCATGGATAACTGGAGGTCTCTTGTGGAGAAAGGTTGTTCCCTTGTATTCTCCCCAGGCAATTATTTAAGGCAAATCACTTCTGGTTTTGTACTGATCAGTAAAAATCTGGTCTTGGTAGTTTAAGAATGGAAGGAAGGTCAGAATGTAGGCTGGGGGAGATAATAATTCTGTTAGACCAAATATCCTGAGGATATCCTGGGGAAATAACATGACAGAAATACTTGATGTTCCTTATCTAATTTCCCCTTGCCACACACAACGGTCCTGTAGCTCACACACCAACACTTCCAATTCTGGCTGTGTTATGGCAGTGATGTGGCCATAACACAGAGCCACTCCAGCCCCAACGCTGTCCTGCTCCTCCAGGCACACAGTGACTTCCCAATGACAATCAATTCCCTGTCACACCCAGCTCCACGGGTGGGAAGGGGACAGGGACAGGGCAGGTTGGAGAGAAGTGCTGGAATGCTGCCATGGTAAATGAAACAAAGTGCAGAAGGGTTTTAGCCTCTTTTCCTCACCCACTTCTTTTCTATCTTTAAGCCTCGTTACTACCAAGCTGAAGAATGAGGAGCAGGACATTCAGAAACACCTGGGGAATCTGAGCAACTCAGTTGAGGGGATCAGTTTGGAGTACTGGGAAAGGCTCTGTGGTGTAAGACTCACTGAACAATGAGAGAAGGGACACAGATCACACCCTGTCTCCCTCCCTTCTGCTGTCATAAGTGGATCAAGCAAGAAGAGCATGATTTCTAAATCTGCAGAATAATTTTGCCTTCTCATCTCTTTGTCAGGTACAAGATGGTATCAGCTATAGCTGAAGGACTAATGCCTGTTTCTTCGTAATTAAAATTGATTAAACTCTCCTCTCCTGTTGCTGGAAGATGAGTTATTGTGGAGAGCTTTAACATCTGTCTGTGTTGTGTAATAAAACTCTTCCATTTGCAGAAATGCCATGCAGGCTGCCGTGCCATTCCCAGAAATTTTGCCCATTATCTGAAATTGTGAAGAATAGCAAGAGGGGAAAACATCCTAAATAATCTCATTTCCTTGAATAAGCAATGATCTTGAGAAAATGAAGCTGTAGAAAAACCACAGGAGGATCATCACAATGACTTCTACAGCTTTCAGCAAAACAGTCTTGATAAATAAAGACAAATGAATGATCTGTGTGCGTTCTTTTGGAGCAGATGCTGGATGAAAGATGCCCCAGTCCTTCCTTTATCCTGCTCCACTGAGCCTTCAGCAGAGCAGCCTTCCCCACCTGATGGGAGGAAAAGAAGGAGCTCAAATCATGGAGCTGTTCCTGCATCCCTACCTAATTTAGAGACTCCTCTTTTTTGTTTTTCCATCAATTTGTTGAGACACAATTTCTCTCATCTTCTTAAGTTCCTCTCCCCTCCTGTTCTCTAGGTCATTCCAGTAACACATTTTGACAGTGATGAATATTCTTCCAAATTCCCAGTGGGATGTCTCACCACCGAGCCCTCTGGATTTTGAGTGAGCTACCTCAAGTCTTGGGCATTCATGGGGAAAATCTCCCTCACTGAATCATCTAGGACTGGTGTTTGGAGTGAGTAATGGAAGGGCATTTGGGGTCGTGTGGTATCAGTGCAAGGAGAGTAATGTTGTGTTTAATGGAAATTATGGACCTTGGAAGAGAAAAACTAGGGAATCAGGTAGGAAGGCTTCTTTTTTTTATCTGGATCTGGATTCTTTTTTATTTCCCCTCACACCTTTCTCTAACTGGGCTTGATCCAGGAGGCTGCAGCACCTCTGCTCTGCCTCCACTCCCTGCACGTCCCCACCCTGCAGAACCCTTCCTGTGCGTGCCAAGCCATCCATGCCACCCCTCAGTTGGCTCCAGCCGTGCCTGGCTGCTGCCAGCAGGCAGCAAACACGAGCAGGGTGAATAGTTCTCACTGTGGTGGCTGCTCTCCTGGCAGGGAAGTCATGCAGCTCCTGGAAATCACCAGCACCCCTTGCACAATCCCTGGCATGCACGGCCCACGGTGACGTGCCAGGAGCCACCTCTGGCTCAAGTGTCGGGGGATGGCTGTGCAGCCACGCTGGGAGCCCAGCACAGGCCTGCCACCCTGGGGTCACCCTGGGTCCCCAGCCAGCTGCCTTGTGCTCTCAGGGTGTCCAGCTCCCCTCCGTGTTGGGCTCTGGTCGTTCAGGGGGTCACTGTCGGTGGGAAAGGCTTTCACACGTGGCTGAAGAGCTCTGTGCGTGCCAGGGCTTCACAGGGCTTGGTATCAAGGGATTTTTATTGACATTCCCTGGAAGAGACAGCGATGAGTAACACAAAGATTTGTCAGGGAATCCCAGAATGGTTTGGGTTGCAAGGGACCTTAAAGCTCATCCCACTCCCTGCCGTGGGCAGGGACACCTCCCAGTGTCCCAGGCTGCTCCAAGCCCTGTCCAACCTGGCCTGGGCCGCTGCCAGGGATCCAGGGGCAGCCCCAGCTGCTCTGGGCACCCTGTGCCAGGGCCCCACCACCCTCCCAGGGAAGGATTTCTTCTGCATCTTGAACCTGATTTCCCCCTCTTTCAGTTTGGAAGTATGTTTGTCCCTGGTACCTCTAGCAGCATGTCCAGTTGAAGGAAACCCAGGAAAACCCAGTGAGGATTACTCCAGGTGTGGAGAATGCAGGCAGCATAAGGCACAAACACATGAAGTGTGTGGCTAAAAGGTGATTTCAGGGCTTCTTTGAGACCTACTATATAAAATGTCTTTGAGAAGACAAAAAGAACAGAGAACTGATCAACACCTTAAAAATGTGCCTTTAAAAAGGATTTAATTCATGTATTCTGCACTGGCCAGTTGCTCTTCTTCTCTGGGCTTTGAATTTACAATAGGAAAATACAGGCTGGGATTCTGGGCTTCTTATTTCACATAACCATTAAGGTTGGAATGGACTTCCAAGGTCATTGAACCCAACCTTTGTGAAGCACTTGCTGGTTTAATCAGAAATTGTTATTACTAATATTACTACTCAGTATTACTACTGGTATTGTTGTTGTTGTTACTGTTATTATTATCAAGTAAATTTCTTCAGTGGTGGACATTTCTTAAATGCTAATAATATTTTCACCTGTAATATCAGTGTTGTTTAGATCAGTCTCTGCTCTTTAGGATTGCAGATCTAATACGAAAATACTTTTAAAATCTTCCCAGATTGCATAGCACAAAAGTTCTGCTGTTTAAAATAAAGACTGGGAAGAAGAGAACAGCAGAACTTAATGTGCAAAGAGGGTGAGATGCAAAACCTCAATCCCAAGGTGCATCCACCCCTTGGCACCTCACATTGAGCCATGTCAGAGCTAAACAGAATCTTTCTGAGAAAAATATTTTTCCTCTGGAAAGAAAATTAGCTTGAATCAAGTGAAAACTTGGAGGAATGATGCTGTCAAGAGCAAACATCAATAGTTTTCATTTCAATGATATTTGATTGTCCTGTTTCAACTTAGTTTGACTTAATTTCAAAATAATCCCTCTTTTCTCTGTTTTAGTAAAAATTAAAAAACCCCATCATGACTGTACTGAAGTTAAATATTAGACAAATCAAGGAATTACATTCAGGGAATAGTTTTCAGCTTTTCATTCTGTACTGAAAGAAAACAAAGTGAAACATCTGAACATGGCCCACAGAAAGGAAATTTCAAGTATCGCCTCTGTTTAGCAGTGGCAAGATCAAACCTGTGGCTGTCACACCACGAGATAGTTCCAGTGAGAAAAGAGCAATTTGTTAGTAATAGAAACAGTATTTTCACAGAATATGGATAAGCACATGTCCAGAGCTGTCCATGTCCTGATTTCACTGGTCAGAAACAATTGTTGCAATATTTCCCTCTGCAGAGTCTTTATTTATCTATTTTTTTCATTTCAAAAAAGGATGTGCTAAAAAATAGAAGCAGAATTTTGAGCTGTTTCACGATAAAATGGTGCAATCAGCAGTGTGTGTGTGAGATGAACCCAATGGCACAGTCACATCTACATTGCTGTGATGTTACTCCAAGGGTCTTAGTCCCAGTGTTCCTATTATTAGCTCATATTCCAAATGTTATTTGGGGTTACCAGAAGGAGCTGGACTGGACCCCAGTGAACACCCAAACCTCTGATCTTCATCACTTCTCAGCTGGCCTTCCTCACTTTTTTTGGAGGAGCCTTGGAGTGACTAAATGCTGAAATATCAAAATTTGGTTCTGAGGTCAGGCTTGACACACGTTAGATTTCACCCAGCTGGGTTGATGGATTGTTTTACCTTTTGATCCTTCCCCTGTACCATGTCGAGCTCTCCTTGATGAGCTACAGGGGCACGAAGGCTCCTCCAGCAGGAGCTGCAGCCAGAGGAGCTGGGGACAAGCTCCTGAGGCCAGCTCTGCCCCCAGAGCCACACAAAGCTGTCCCTGTGTCTGCTGGGACCCACTGGTGGTGTTTGGTCACTGGGCCTCCAGTGCCCCACCAGGTGAGAGCCCACCTGCAGAGCTGCCCCAGCCTGGGCCAGCACAGGAAGGAGCTGGAGCTGCTGCAGAGATCCAGAGGAGGCACCAGGGGGATCAGAGGATGGAGCAGCTCTGCTGGGAGGGAAGGCTGGGACAGCTGGGATTGTTCACCTGGAGAGGAGAAGCTTTGGGGTGACCTCAGAGTGGCCTTCAGGGCCTGAAGAGGCTGCAGGAAAGATGGAGAGAGACTGTCCAAGGCCTGGAGTGACAGGACAAGAGGGAATGACTTCAAACTGACAGAGAGTGGGTTTAGATTGGAGATAAGGAAGAAATTCTCCCCTGGGAGGGTGGTGGGGCCCTGGCACAGGGTGCCCAGAGCAGCTGTGGCTGCCCCTGGATCCCTGGCAGTGCCCAAGGCCAGGTTGGACTGGGCTTGAAGCACCCTGGGTGTGGAACTTGATGATCTTTAAGGTCCTTTCCAATCCGAGCCATTCTACGACTCTGTGACTAAGAGAACAAACTGTTGTTTTCTGCTCCTGTAGGGGTTGTCTCCCTTCTTTCCCAGCTGGCAGCTCCCAAGGAAGCCCAGGATTTTCAAGATCTCTTGGTCGCAGTCTCGTGTTGCAGCAAGTCCCATCTGGCTGCTCCAGCTTGGAGACCACTTGAGGCTTTGTTGTGGTGCTTCATGGCAGCATCACATCTCCTCCACACGAGTTCCCAGCACTCCCTTTCCCCAGCGTCCTGCACCGTGTGAGTGGTGGAAGATCATGAATCAGAAGCTTTCATGCATCACAAACCTTCCTGTGGTCACTTTGAACACTCTACAGGAAGGACACTTTGTGACAGCCATCCATTGCACACTTCCTGAGGGGAATGTTCTGGGGACACAGCTGACAAGCACAGCATGCGAGGACTCCATGTGGCACCTGGTGAGGATGGGATCCATGATTAACACAGATCAGAGAATTGATTAAGTTGGAAAATGTTTAAGAAAAATTCCAATTTTAATTTTTGTTTTGGTTGAAAGATGAGATTCACTTTTCTCACTTTGCTGGTCAAGCAGAGCAGCCCTGTTTAATTCAGGAAGCTCCTCAGCCATGAAGGAAAAATTCCCAAGGATGAGAGGAAAGTTCCATAAATAGAGCAAAGCGTGATATTCTTGCACTATTATTCACGTTTCCAGTGAAAAATACCTGCTTCCATCTCTGGATGTGATTTACATAAAGATGCAGGTGGAAAAAAACCAAAAAAGTAAAATCCTGGAATCCCACGCATGTGACCACAGGGGCTGAAAATCCCATTGCTTGCCTCAACACACCCTCTGCAAAGTGTTTCCTCTCCTGCCCTGCGACTGGGGGTGGCTGAGAAGGCCACCCCCTCGCAGAGAAACTGCAGCTCCTTGACGAGGGAGGCACCGAGGAATGACGTGGGCGGGACAGCTCCAGGGAAACCTGGAGCTGCCAGAGGAAAAAGGGATTGAAAATAAACTTTTTTTTTTTCCTCTAAGTAGTGTGCTCGAAAGGAATGCAGTGAGAGTCGCCAGATTTGTGGCGGGGTGACACTGTTCGTTTGGCCCAGGGAGGGGAAAACACCAAAATCCAGGGAAGAGGAATTCCGGCTCGTGCTCTGTGTGCAGCTGGCAGTGCTGCTGGGTTTGTGGCAGTGCTGCTAAAATTGGGACTGCTTGTTCCCAATCCAGTGAAATCAGTGGAAGGAGTTCTACAGCTTTTGGTAAAGATTTGTGTTGGGCCTCATTGCACCAAATTGATGACAAAACCAGGTGTTTTCTTTCTATCTTGTTAAAAGTCAGGAGAAGAGAGGCCAGAAAACCAAGGGGCAAGGTTATGCCTCTCCATTTGGTGAGAGTGAGACCGTGTTGGGAATGTAATGTCCATTTCTGGATCAGGAGACTGGGATGGGATGGGATGGGATGGGATGGGATGGGATGGGATAGGATAGGATAGAATAGAATAGAATAGAATAGAATAGAATAGAATAGAATAGAATAGAATAGAATAGAATAGAATAGAATAGAATAATCTCAGTTGGAAAAGACCTACAAGGATCATCTCGTCCAACTGCCAGACCCCTGCAGGGCTGACCAAACGTTAAAGCAAATTCTGAAGGGCATTGTCCAAAAGCCTCTTGAACATGGCGAGGCCATTCCTCTCCAGGAATTCTGGTCCAGCCTTGACCACACTCTCTGTAAGGAAGTGATTCCCAGTGTGGAGTCTAAACGTGCCCTGATGCAGCTTTGAAGCAGTCCCACCTGTCCCATCCCAGGGAGCAGAGATCAGCACGGGCCTCTCCACTTCCTACAGAGATGCTCAGGGTCCTGCCCAGCACAACCTGGGAGGAAGCTGGGCTGTTTTCTTTGGCAAAAGGGAGCCAAAAGTCCTGGCAGTGCCAGGTAATGCACCCAGGGTGCCACCACTGCCTTTGAGGAGCTTGGTGATGGAAGCTGGGATAACCTTTTTCACTCAGAGGGTGATAGAGCTCAGGAACAGGCCCTCAGAGAGGTGTCTGAAACCCTTCCTGGGGAGATGTCAAGACTTGGCCACAGAAAGCCATGACCAAGCTGATCTTGTGCCAGTGCCAGTCTTGCTTTGAGCAGGAGGGCAGGCTACAGATCCCCAAAATCTGGTCCAGCCAAAATACACATTTAAATTCACACGTAACTCTTTCAGCCAAGGACTCTGATTAAAGCTGAAGTTATTAATAATAATTTAAATAACACTCTTGTGGTGTCAAGTTTATCATGTCTCAGATATTGTGCAAAGTGAAACAATCCTTGATTATGCAGCCAAATTCCTGTTATTTCCTGAGCTAACTTCCTCCAGCTTTGCTTAACTGGGAGAGTGACTGGCAAGACAATTTTCCAACACATAACTCCGGTTTGGGATGGGTCCAGTTATCACTGCATAAAAGTTCACACAGCAGAGAAGTTGCTTTTTCAGAGATTTTTCTGGGGAAATGTTTGGATGCCTTTGGAGATAACAATTGCTCCCTGCAAGGGGAGAGATGGCCACGTGCCCCTGAGAGGGGACAGGGATTAGGATGAGGCAACACTGGCCAGCAGAGTAGGCAGCACTGTGGATTTCTACGTACGTCATTGTTTTATTTTCCTAATTGGGAGATGATGACCACGAGCAGAGGTGGAAAAAGCAGAAGGAAGACTAGAGCAACTGCTGTGAGTCAGCAGGGCCAGGGGTTTGCGGAGCCCTGCCTGTGCAGCTGCCTGGCAGACCTTCCCTGGCAGGGAACATGCCCAGGACACAGCCCAGCTGAGATTTCTCTGCCTTTGGGGGTGTGTGTGGGGCAGAGCTGCTGGCAAGGCAGGGGGACCTCACCCTCCTTTTGGCCTCTTCTGGGTCAGAGGACATGTTCACCTCATGGATCCTGAGCAGATGTGGAGCACACTCAGCCTTCCCTGAGGATGTGCAGGTCCAGGAGGGCAGGAGGCTTCGCCTGGCTCTGTGATGGCCACTGGACTTCCTGCCATGGGAGCCCATGGGCTACAGATGGTTGGCAGCAGCCCAGGAAGGAGAGGGAGGACTTGGAGGAATCCCAGGAAGTGTGTGGGAATGGGTTGTCATTGGCAGCACAGAGGAGCTGTAGGAGAGAGATGTTTTCTGGGCAGGGGAAGCCCAGTCCTTCCCACAGCACTTCCAGGTCTGTGGTTGCCCACAAGTCAACAGCAAAGGAAGCGTGGAAAAGGCTGACCAGTTCTTGGAAACTCAGTAAGGCCACTGGGGTCAGACAAAGCAGAAAACAAGTCTCCAGAGCTGAAATAGCCTTTTGTTTTTCCCCCTCTCCTTTTCTGCAGTGGGAGAACATCCCAAGCTGCAGCCAAAGCCTGTGACAAGTAATTTATTTAACTCTTTTCAGCTTTTCTTTTCTTAAAGTTATTCTCCCAAAACCCAGTCTTCCCTTCCTGCCAAGAGCAGTCTAATTGTTTAATGGATTGGCCCAAGTCCTGGAGTCATTCAGCTCCCTAGCAAGATCCCACGGATTTTGCAATGTCTGGTAGGGCCTGGTCACGTGTCATCTTCCTGATTAAAGAACCCCTTATCTGTGTGCTTCAGAAGGAGACCAAGAGCAGCAGAAAACATGTGCAGGGCTCCTTAATGTGCACAGTGCAGAGTTAGGCACGCAGGAAAGAAATTAGGATGGGAAATGTAATAGGACCTTGAGGTCTTGCACTGACGTTAATGAAAATAACAACGTAAAAGAGTGACCGCTGGGCTGCTGGTTATTGTGTGTCTGATTAAAGTGAAATCCATATCTATTTAATATTTAAGGCTCTTTAAGTAGGGGAGAGGCAGTTTCAGGGCACTGTGGCTGCAGTGGAAGGAGCAGAAGCTGGATGCTGTACCTCACGGGCATGTCTGAACACATGGGAGCTGGCCCTGAGCGGGACCGGCCCCGTGAGGACGTCACTGTGCTCTCAGCAGCTTATGTAACTTGTTTTCTTTGATCCTCAGCAAGAGGCCAGGCGTGAAAGGGGAGCATGGAAAACAAGAGGCAAATTGCTTTAGCTCCTGGGCTTGTGGTTTTCGCCCTGGTGCTTCTCACTCTCCTCCCCCCTCTTTAACTGAGCTCCTTGCGCAGTTTCAGGAGAAAGTGGCCAAGATGGGATCACTGCCTGTGCTGTCCCAGAATAATGTCTAGGAGTGAACTCATTTAATCAACCAATTATCAGACTGAACAGCACTTGCTGGCTCCTGTCTACAAGACTCAGGTCACTTTTGCTTTTAGCAGGAGAGTACCTGCTAACATCAAGTGTTACCACAGGGTTTGGCGTTGCCTGTGATCAACCACATCTTCCACTTGCACAAGACTTGTGCATGGGCCTCTTTCCATTGCTGAGATGATCCGAGATTCTGGACAGATTCACAGTGGCCTCTCCTGCATGCTGAGCAAGTTGCCACCAAAGCCTCGCTGTGATGGGTGCTGACTGACAAAATATCTACAAAATCACTGCTCTTTGCTCTGCCTTCAGTGATTTCCTCCCATTCCCCACCAAAATGAGTTGCTGGATGAATCAGAGCCTGGGGTTTTTGTTGATTTATTTGGAAACCTGCAGGATCTCTTTGGTTAGATAAAGATTTGCCTCTTAACCTTGCACATTTATTTGTCACTCTGCTCCTGCTGGCTGGGAAAGGGGCAGAGTGCTAAAAGCTCTTTCCTTGAGCCACGGCAGCACAAGTGCCAGAGGTCCCACAGAAATTCTCTGGGAAAGAGAGGAAGAAGGAAGGGAAAAGGGCAGTTCCAGGGGTTTTCCCCGACTCACCATGGCCATGGACTGCCCAGGCCTGGCTGTTATGACAATCAGTCTGTACAGCTTCATGAATGCTTGCCCCAAACAAAATGTGCTGGGTTTGTGCCCCAGCCAAGGATGGGCTCTGCTCTCCCAGCCTGGATGGGGGCCCGTGCTGGGATGGCTCCACAGGGAATGTGGCAGCTCCATCCCGGGGCACAGCTCGGGGAGGCTGAGGGAGTGTGGAACTCAGAATGGTTCTTCTGGGCAACTCTGCTGGGTATCTGGGAGCACTGAAAGGAGGGGAACTTGTCCATTTGCATCCTAAAAATAAAAGTTTGGAGAGCAATACACATGAATAAATACCTAAATATAATTTCCAAGGTGAAATCCAGCATCCAGCATTTCCAAGGGAAGCTGAGGAGAGTCTGTGATTCCTTATGACCTGAGATTAATTTTTCTTAATATTTTCTAGAAAATAATTAGAAAAGGATTTAACTTTCCATTATATGAGGCAGACAATTATTTTCCACCATAAGCTTACATTTTTTTGATCATTCCTTCTATCTCAATATAATGAGTCCTAAACTCTAATACCCCACATTAAGATTGAATTATTTCAAGTAAACTGAAATATTCTGAAAATCAGAAACCATGATTAAACAGCAACATTTTGAACAGAGAAATGCACTGGAATTTCACTTTCAGAGAACTGAAAAGAGTAGCAGAATTAAACTTCTTTGGAAGACATCTCTGTGATTGGAGCACATAATCCAATACATGATGTACAGTTGAAATGCCCCCAAACTATTTTGAGTTTAAGCTTCCATGCTGAATTGATTGTGCTTCCATGGCATTTGGGTGCTGAGCAGGAACACTGGGGGAACTGCCTTGGAGCCCTTTGTCCCCGGGGCTGTATCCCACAGGGGCAGTTCATCCATAGGCAATAGTGAAAACTCTCTGTGAAAGCCCCCTGGGCTTTCTACAGATGCACCTGCCATTGTTGGCAGTTTCTCTGGTAACATTAATCCCGTGCTTCTGAGCGTCCATTTACGATGGGGAGCTGCAGTAGTGTTTGGTGTGCTTCAGGTGTGTTTTATTGTGGATCAGGAAGCAAACCTCAGACAGGATATGGGCAGATATTTTCTTGGATCGCAGCGCATTTTGTGCAAGTGCTTTTGGAGGTTGGTGAGAACAGGGATACCCCTCCAGCAGGGCTTGAAATGAAGACCTCTCAGAGTCATTGTCCTTGACTTGCCAGAGCTTGCAAAGGATCCTGAGCCCAGCTTTACTGTCCCTTTGCTGTCCTGTGCTGTCAGTGCAGGGACTGGGACAGCCAGGAGCAGGCAGCAGGACACGGTGTGAGAGAAAAGTGACCCTCACCATGGGCCAGGAGAACACCTGCCTGCAGGTGGGCCAGGCCAGCCTCTCTGTCTGCCCTGGAGCAGCACCACGGGTCCCAGGATCATTCCTGGATGGTGCCAGCCTCATGCTGGCGTGGGATTTGTCACACCCAACCCACCAGCATGCCACACTGTGACTGCCCCATGCCTGAGACAAGCTCTGCCCTCAGGCTGGTGTGGGCACAGCCATCCTGAGCCCGTGGCTGAGCTGGGCATGACCAGGAATGCTGTCATTTCAAGCCCCTGCTGTCCAAACCTCAGCGTGTTTCTAAGCAAGCTGTATAATCCCTCTTTCAGACTCCTTGGAAAACCCCAGGCAAAATGCACTCTGAGCTCTGGCAAGATGACAGATCATTCTCTTCAACTTGCAAAACAGTTTTCTTCTTTCTCCGACTCCCACAAGAGTTTCTTGTGAGAAGTGGAAGTGGGGAGTGGTGTCCCAGTGCCCTTCCACTGCAGAGTTTGTGCCTGCCTGTGTTTTTGGGACACTTCCCAGTGACGTGACCCTCCCCGAGGTGCCAGAGGGAAGGTCACAGGGTGCAGCAGGAACCCAGAAAATCAACGTTGGAGAGAAAAGGACTCGAGGAAATGGAAAGAGGAAGCTCTGGCCAACACATCACACTTCCTGCTTTTCTCCGTGGTGAGAGAAAACACCAAGGAAAAGGCCTAGCACATGTTTTTCAGGGATTGCTTTGTTTTTAAGGGAGGAGTAAGAGCCTGATGGCAACAAGACAGTGAGGCAGAGCTGGAAAATCAGTGTGTGAGGAAGGGTGAGCACTCTTGGCTGCCCGGTGCTGTTCCAGGTGCTGCTCCAAGGGGGTGATTGGAACATGGAAGGATGGCACAACTCCTCTGGGGAGTAATGGGCACTTCCAGAAGACTCCAACAACTCTAGACTGCAAATTCTGAGCTTTTCTCTCAAACCCCCAAAACAAATAATCGACACTAATTTATTAGACCTCTGATACAGAGATAAGGCATTCTGGTTCCCTTGGGGAAATCAGGGATTTTTGGATCACCAACCCTTCCAGCAGAGGAGTTTTACTGGACTGTCCCCAGCAGCAGCTCCCAGATTCAGTTTTCAGCACTGGGGTTCTTCCCTAGCATTTTTGGGACTTTTAAAAATCTGTTATCAGCAAGGAAGCACCAATGCTGCAGTCAAGGAGAGGGACACCCCATCAGGATGTTCTTAACCACAGTCACATCCCTGTGTTAATTATCAGGAATTTGAGCAGGGCTGGGCCTGGTGTAAAGCTTTTCAGCCCCTCCTGGCTCTGGGAAGAGCCAGATCTCCTGGATATTTTATGTTAATGCCTTGGTCTTTCTGTGGTTTTGATCAGAAATTCTAGCGATGCTCTTAGCAGCCCCTGTTGATACAAGCTCCAGTGAAACTGGTACTTTCCAGAAAAAGTGAGAAAAAATCATGTCTTGGTGGAGAAATTAATGGCTTGCACTCTCTGGGACATTGGTTTTCCTTGTGGGGTGAGCCCTGCAAGCTTTGGGAAAAACAAATAAAAAAATTTGGGTTCAGTTTCTTTTCTGTGATATTCCCTTCTGTTTTCAACATAAACTGTTTATTTTCATTCTCTGGTGGGCATTTGCTAGTGAAGAGTGGAGAAACAAATCTCTTTCTTTCGCTTTGGACTCTGATCTTTCTGGGAAAAAAAAAAAAATCAGGAATGATAAGAGTTTACATATTGAGTAATACAGGTCCCCGTTAAACAGGGATAAATCAGGGATAAATTTAGTCTGAGTAGGCTCAGACTATTTTATAATCCTGGAATGTAAACAAACTGCAGCCTATAAACTTGTAAAAATCATCAGGGGAAAAACGTCCAGTTAGAAGCTGGGACTGCTAATGGATGGGAGTGGATTTTCCTTTGCTGGATTGCGTGTCATAGTGACTGCTCTTCAACACACCCATTTTGCCTGTTTGATAGCATTTTGGAAGAATGGTATAAATAGACAGTTTCTAAGAACCCTTTGAGATATATGAAACCAGATTAGCTGAGTTGTCTCCCAGTTATGCAGGGGACTGTGACTGGGCTGCTTTTCACTCGGGGTTTCATTGTTTTCTCTTTCATCCTCGAGCTTCCTCTCTGGGTGGTTTGGTTACAGATCCCTGGATTTATGCATTTTCCCTTGATTCTGTGGATGGCTCAGGTGGCAGCAGGAGGGAAAACTTGCAAAATGGAACAAAATCAGCGATGCCACCTCGAGTGAGGGCCATGAGTAATTTCTGTTTGAGGGACACGGTGAGGAAAGCCAAGCAATGATGGCTTACCCTGCCTGAAAGGTGATTAATTCAAAACAACCCAGGGGAGTGATTCTCCCCTTCACATTGCTGAATAATTAATTAGTCTGTGCTTATTGCACCTCAGGAGGTTGGAGTAGTGAGGTTTTAATGTGATCTCTTTTGATACAGCATGTCCAGAAGAGCTGAGACATCTCGTGTCAGTTCAGGGATCTCCTGGTGGGATGGGGTGGTGCATGGGACAGGCCTTGCCTTTTTACCTGCTGGATACTCCTGGTTTTGACTCAAGACCAGCAGGTTTCCTTTCCCCCTGCAGGGCTTAAACCAGCTTTACTTCACTTCTAAAAGGCTCAGCCTTCAGCTGGTAGTGCTGCTGCTGAAGTGCACCCCTGACAATAACATCCTAATGAATCTGCTTCCATAAATCACATCCTTCCTTCACGAAAGCAAATCTCTGACTGGAAATTTAAAAAAAAGAACAGTATTTGGAATAGTACATGGCATGTACCTCATGGGGCAGAAAATTTGTAAAGTTATTTTCTAATTTCTTTATCTTTTACAAGAAGGAAGTTACTTTGTCTAATCTTCATGGAATTTAACATAAGAGGCTTGTAAAATGAGTCAGGTCTGTTGTGTTTTCTTCTGAATAGTTACTATAGTTTTCTTTTCAGTTTTATTTAATTCTCTTCAACAAAAATCAGCTTAAGAATTTTTTTTACCCTTGTCCTGTTATCCTTTGAGTGAATTTATGTAACACCTGAACAAAATGCATGCTGAAGTCCTTGTTGCTTAGTAAGTTTTACACCCTTTAAACTGAAGTTAGTGAGTTTTACACCCTTTAAATTTAAGTTGTTTGGACCTTCAGACACCCCTAATGTGTTTTGTAGTGAAAGATCAGCACAGGGTGCCCAGAGCAGCTGTGGCTGCCCCATCCCTGGAAGTGTCCCAGGCCAGGCTGGAGCAGCCTGGGCTAGTGGAAGGTGTCCCTGCCCATGGAATGCAGTGGACTTAGATTTCCTTTAAGGACTTTTCCAGCCCAAACCATTCAGTGATTCCATGATCAAAGCTGGAGGGAAAGACCAAGTGACTCATTAAAAACACTGGCACTAAACAAAAGTATCTTACTCAATTGTTGATACAACGCCGTGACCCTGAGTTGCTTCTGCACCTGAACTCTTGCACTGTGACTGTTCCTGCTTAAAACCACTCCAGAATTTAAGTGGCTGTGCATTTTCAGAGGCTCGTGGTTGCTATTAAACACCTCCTGGGAGTGAGGTCTCACTGAAGTGCTCCTCTGCGTCAGAGCACAAGTACGAGCCCTTTCCAGGACTGAATTCCAAAACTTGGATTAGCATTCAGCTGAGTTGCTTAAATCATTAAATCTTCACACAGACATTTTACCCTCGTGGGAGAAAACCAAAAACCTTCCCAAGCACTGGGAGATGCTGCAAACAGCTCTGCAGCTCTGAAATGAATCAGAGAACCGTGGGGAGAGACAGAATCAATTAGGGTGGAAAAGAGCTCTGAGATCACCGAGTCCAGCCTGAGCATGTGGTGACAGGACAAAGGGGAATGGATTTAAGCTGGAGAGGGGAAATTCAGGTTGGATATTAGGAAGAAATTCCTCCCCATGAGGGTGGGGAGGCCCTGGCACAGGGTGCCCAGAGAAGCTGTGTCTGCCCCATCCCTGGAATTCTCAAGGCCAGGCTGGACAGGGCTTGGAGCAACCTGGGATAGTGGAAGGTGCTCCTACTTTTCTGTCTTTATTTTTTTGGCATAAAAGTGGATGGAAAATGAAATCAAACATAAGTTAAAGGGAGAAAAAGGAAAGAAAGCAAAGTGTGGAGAACTGGGGAAAATACCCCAGCTGTTTGAACAGTTAAATGAGCTCTAAGAAGCTCTGGCTCCAGGATGTGAGGGAATGTGGCTCCAAAGCCAGGTTGGACAGGGCTTGGAGCACCCTGGGACAGTGGAAGGTGTCCCTGCCTGTGGAATGGGGGGAATGGGATGAGCTTTAAGGTCCCTTCCAACCCAAACCAGTCTGGGATTCTGGGATTCTCTCACAGCTTTATGGGAGAAGGGCAGATCCCCCCTGCAGCCCTCAGCCCAAGCAGATGTCCAAAGGGCTCTGTGGTCCAGCACCAGGAATTCCTTTCCCATAAGGAATATTTGTGTTTCTTGGCCTGCAGGACCAGCCTGTGCCTGGCTCTACCCTAAAAGCTGCCCTGTGATTTGTCTGAAGATAGTTAAAGATACTCTCACCACCGTGCTCTGACCCAGGTGTGTTTATTCAGGAAAACACCTGTGCCCCCAGTATTTAAACTGCAATAATTAGCACAACACAATTTCATTTTACGTGGGAGAATTGTTTTGCCATTTCAGAGGTGTCATTGCTAAGGCCCTCAGTGAACACTCACAACACAGTTGGGTTTATACATGTAAAAAACCCTTTAAATATAAAGGCTCTGCAATACTGCTCAGAATTCTGCCTGCCAGAGGCAGAAGTCCTGCTCTCCCCCCCTGGCCAGGTAGAGGAACTTGGTTGAAGCCCCTGGAGTTACATTCATATAAAGTGTTTTAAAATTGCATAAAATTAGCATTTTTCACCATAAAACTTCTTTTTCCTCTACAGCATAAGACGTAGAAATTGCTGGTTTCAAATTGTGGTTGATATGAATATTGGAATCAAAGGATCCCAGACTGGTTTGGGTTGGAAGGGACCTTAAAGCTCATCCCATTCCCCCCATTCCATGGGCAGGGACACCTTCCACTGTCCCAGGGTGCTCCAGGCTCTGTCCAACCTGGCTTTGGAGCCACATTCCTTCACATCCTGGAGCCAGAGCTTCTTAGAGCTCATTTAACTGTTCAAACAGCTGGGGTATTTTCCCCAGTTCTCCACACTCTGCTTTCCTTCCTTTTCCCCCTTTACCTTATGTTTGATTTCATTTTCCATCCGCTTTCATACAAAAATAGAGACACAAAAATAGAAGCAAAGAGAGGAAGAAGCAGAATGACAAAACACCAAGGAAATTAAAAATATAAAATCTGGAGGAATGAAAAAATTGTCAAATATTTGCTACACAGTTTTCTATGAGAAAAGTAGCTTCAAAAGTGACTTCCAGTTCTGAGTTGGTGCATAATTCCAAAATGTGGCTTTCCCTCTGTCAGGTCTGGACAAGCCCAAGGAATAAGTGGAATAAAAATGACCTAAAGTGGCAAATGCTATTTTTTTGTGTCCATAAAATCTACCAACTTTCTCAGTTGTCATTGTGTTTTACTTCACAAGTGTGTCCTGCTCGGAGGCCTCAGTCCATAAATTACCCCTGGAAAGTGGCCATAAATTATCAATCCACACATTAAATAATCTTTATCTGGAACTGAATGAGACTGTTGAGTGTGAGGTGGCTGGATGGAGTAAAGACTCACTCAGCAGCTGAGCCTGGCTTTTCTAGGCAGCTATTTTGGGTGCTCTGACTCACCTGGAGCTTCCTGTTTCACATTGGCTCTAAGAAGGAATTAGGGAGCCTAAATTTAGAAGCTGTTGACATGAAGGGAAATGGAATGTCAGGACTGCAGGATATGGCAGGTCAGGAAAATCTGATGGCTTCACTCCTGGTGTGCAGCATCCCTGACTTGCACCAGAGCACGGAGGCTGCTGCAATCCCAGGGAATGCTGAGTGTGGAGAAGGCTCTGTCCCCATGGAAATGTCCAGCTCTGGGGTCTCACCACCTTCCCTCTCCTTGGAAGCACCTGAATTTCTCCTTGAGCCTGAATTTCAGCCCCATGCTGTCCTTGGGGCTCCACCCTTCCCCATCCCAAACCTTCAAGCCCCTGGGATCAGCAGTGAAAAGAAGAACTGGGAATTTAAACCATGGGGGCTGGGGGTGGGGGGGTTCCAGGTCTCACTGCAGAATGTGCTCTTCCAAAACATTTTTCCAAGACCCTGTAGCCTCACATTCTTTGAAACTGAGGCAATTAAAACCATTAAAAGCTGAGGCTGGAGGAGGTTTTGAGGTCACTGTGCAGCTCCTGCTGCCTCAAGTGTTGCTCGTCGGAATTTGCATTTCAGTCATTCTCCCTCCAGAAACTGCCTTTGCTCTGAGGTTTTCTCTTGCTGTTTGCACCAAACCCAAGCTGTATCACTTCCACTTTTTAAAGACCCGTTGTAAGGTCCCAAATATAAAAGTTTCTTATTTATTTTGCTTTTTAGTTTGGTTATTTATGTTGAGTAGTCCCTTTCTTATGTTATCTTCAGGATAGGGTGCTTGAAAACAGTGGAGCTGCTTTGAATTTTCTATCTAGTAACATTATGAATAATAATAATAATAATTTAAGAGCATGAGCAATTAGGATTTTGCAGAGTGCTGCTTGTTCTCCCAAGGGATCTGTGTGGCTCAGAGCAGTGCAGAGTCAGGAAGCTGCTGCACAGAAGGTCAGGGCCCTATTGATCCAGGTGGGATCTTTAAATAGGGACTGCTGTGCATTTTGAGGTTGCCAACAGCCCCTGGTTGGCCCTTGGCACAGGAAGGGACTTCTCTCCAAGTGACTGTGATGTTTTCTTCTCGTGCTGAACAAAAAATGAAACAAACCCAGAAGTGAATGTGAAAGTCCCTCCGTGAATAATGAATCTGTGTCACAGAAGCCATGGCCCAATTTTCAGAGCTGAGCTCTGAGGAGTTTGGGTTGGGGCCAATTTCATGGGAGGTGTCACTGAGCCTTGTGAAATCTGATTGCTCTCGTGGTTTCAAAGTCCTCGTGGCTCCAGCAGAGCTCAGATCCAGCTCTGTGATCTCTGATATTAAACCTGATCAGATTTTGGGTTGCTGCCCCGGGTGAGTTGGGATGGAAACGTGTTACATCAGCTTGACTGCTTTTGAAGTGCCTTTTATAGATTTCTACAGCAATTAACAACAGACAGAATTAAGCCAATAATACGCATTTTTTCCCTATCAACCAAGATTATGGTTGATATCCTACAGATGCCCCATGGCCAAGCAGATATGAGATTAACAGTGCAGCTTTGTCAGTGGCTGGGGAGGGACCAAAGCCCTTGAGAGAGCAGAGCTGTGGGATTGTTGCTGCTCCCTGTGTCTGGTGGAGCTGGCAATCACACACAGGCACAGAAAACCCCACATTTGCCCCATCTGAGGACCAGGGGAGGAATTTGCACAATTTCTCCATGACTTTGATGCCTTAGGATTTTAGCTTTTATATATTCCATATATTTGCAGTCCTGCAGTTCTTTAGTGCAGAACTCCAAACTCCACATTCAGTGTCAGCTGCTGCTGTCCCAGTTTGGGCAGACACAACAATTCCTCTCCAGGCCTGGCAATCAAGGACCCCTCACTGCCTCAGGCCCCAGAGATGGAAACAAAAGTGAGCTGGGGGCAGCAAACTTGGGGTAAATGACTTCATTACCTGAAGCTGTAATTAATTAACCCCCACTATGCAAATGGACCAAACTTACAAAAGTGTGCAAACCCGTGACCCGTGGTCCATTTTGGGTGTAGCCCCTGGGGGGCTTTGTCTGCCTGAAATGTACCTGAAGGTCCTTCAATAAACACACCTGCTTTTTATTATCTTAATTTAGTCTGGCCTCTGGTTTTAGGTAGTCCTAAAGGCATCAATTTCAGTGCATTTAGGATTCCTCCCCTGTCCTGGGCTGGGCCAGAGCAAGGTGTGGCTCCTCAGAAGATGCTCCTGGGCAGAGCCAGGACCCTCCTGCTGCAAACGGGGCTGCTCCCCACAGGGAATTGCTGCTGATGCTGCTGGAGAGACACATCCTTGTGGGAAGGATCAGCCTGGATATTTTCTTAAATACAGGTTTGTTGTCAAAATGACCCGCTTCAAAAACTTAGGAAAAAAATAAATGAAGGAAAAGGGATGAAGGAATGAAGTGACTTGGAGTCTGCCTGCCTCAGGGCCTTGCTTCAATGAAAGCTATTTAACATTTTTGTAACTGATGGGGAAATTGTCCACTATTAATGGGCTTTCTTTCTGGCCATAATTTATTCTTCTCAGAGGCAGTGGGGTAGAGGTCAGATTTCTTTATCCAGAGGTATTAAAATGCCTGGGGCTGAGCAGCTTAGCATTGCTTTGTCAGGATTTTCTCCATCTGGCAAAATAATAGAATAAAATCACCCTGTGCAGGGAGAGCTGCTTTATTTTTAAAAGAATGTCCTTTCCCTTTCAATTCAAAGCCTGGAGGGAGAGGAGGAGTGGTGGGATGTGTGAGGAGATGCATATTTTCATTCACTGACTGCTTCTATATTCAGGAGCTATGATCCCTCACTGCCAGGCTTGCTTTAACTTCTCTGGAAACTGTTTGAGTGTATCAAAGTGGAAGCAAATAAAAGTTAAAAACCCTACTCAGAGACATGAGGGATTTATAAGGCCCAGAGGGGTGAGGAGATCCCAGAGGAGGTTCCAAAGTCATAGGCAGGGTCAGCTAACTCTTATAAAAATAAATTTCTCTTTGCTAAGAGAAAAAGAAAGAAGAGAAAACTAAATCCATGGTTTTTGGTTTTTTCTTTTTGATTTAGTTTTCTTTCCTTTTTTTTCCCCCCTGAGTCATTAACAGCAAAAGGAATTTTTGTTTGCATCAATGTTCATCGAAGTAGAAAGTGAGTATCTCTAGCAGTGAATCATATCAGTTGTTCCTGACCTTTGGAAAGTGTCTGGTGTAATTTGAAGTCACCTGGTGGACGAGACATGACCTCATTGATATGCACCATCAGTTTCTGGTGATGTAAAACAAGAAACAAATTACTGCTCTGAGGAATATTTGGAGTGTGTTCACACAAACTGAGCTACATCAGTCACCAACATCCACTGAGCCTGGATGATAAGCCACGGGGTTTCTGGAGCCAGAAACTCAATCTGTGACTAAATGTTTGCTGTGGAGAGTTTGCCAAGCTCCAGTCATAGAAAAATGTCATTTGTGCAAGGGGAAAAACTCCAATAATGGTGAGGATGGGCCTTCCTGGGATCCCAGAGAGGAAGGGAAAAGGGGAAGGACTGAACTGGCACCAGCTTTGGGAACATCTTGGTCCCTTCCCTCCCCACGCTGTAAGAATGAAATTGCAAATAAATGTCTGGGTTACTGCAATTCATGGAATAAGAGGGCCTTTTATCCTGCATTCTCTAAGCATTCCAGGCAGCCAAAGGAGCTCAAACACCATCCATCCTCTGGCTGTCTCAAACATCTCAGCTCTCAGCTGAGGGCCAGTCTGAAACTGTCTTTGGGAACGTCTGGACTTCGGGGAAGTCTGGAGTCCTGGCTTTCCAGAAGTGCTGGTGCTGGAGGAGGATTCCCAGCCCAGTGTGGTCTGTGTCACACAGGGACTGCCAAACTGGCAGGGCAGCACTCGAGGAAAACACATCCTAATGAACTTTGCTATTTGCCAGATTGGCAACTCCACTGCTGTTTTAATATTTAATGTGAAAAGGTCTGAACCCCAGGGGAGAACAGAGGCTGAGCACCCTGCTTAGACAAAGTCTCTGTCCCAAAGAGCTTTATATTTAAATAGAAAAGATGGATAAATAGTGACAAGGAGGACACTTGAAAGAAACGGCATAAAGTCCACAGCAGAATGCAGCACAGAAACATCCTGTAAATCCCGTATCTCCTATGTCCTGCCCCAGAGTTTCAGCTACCAGCCCAAGAGTCAATAATTTCATCATTTTTGCTGTTGTACCATGAATCTACTCCAGAGTTGTCATTGTGTGCCTGTGGTAAAGAAAAGCCTTGACTACAAGCTTTGACTGTTGGGTTTTTGGAAAGACCAGGTTAAAACACTGCTCCATAAAATAGAGTTAAACAGATTTCCCCATGTCCTGAGCACAGGTGCTGTGCCAGCAGTTTATGACCCTAAAAATCTCCGTATTGTGGATTCTTGCCATGATCTGGCTGGGTTTTAGTCCGTGTTTGCACAGATTATTTCGAGGAACCCTTGGTGGGTTTTGTGCTGGATAGTCCAACAATCCCACCTGGAGCCAAGCCAGGGAACCTGGCAGGTGTGGCTCTTGCCGTGTTTTTTTCTGGGACACTCACGAAGTTCCTTGTTCACCCTAGGGATGGGGTGAGGTGTGAAATTTAAACCAAGGTGGTGCCTAGTAAAAGCAGGCTACTGGTGTTCAGAGAAAGGGTCTGGGCAGCAGTGGGAGGTCAGGGAGCTGCTCACATTCCATCGCTGTACCTCAAGACCCCGAGAACGTTTTCATTGGGGAGAGAAATGTCATTCAGGAATTCAGGATGGTTCAGCGTTACTGATACTCGGTCCTGCACCTTCAGGTGTGTCAAGTGGAGCTGGAGCAAGGTCTTAAAAGTCTTGTCTGGGCACGTTTCTGACGCACACAACGTGGACAACGTCTGCCTGTCCACCTTGTCGTTCACCAGGAGCTCAATCTTGAGGTCGATGGGGCTCTTGGAGCACTTGGGAAACTGAAAGTTCAGGTGGCAGAAGATCAAGTAGAGGCCTTGTTCCCTGATCACCAGCTCCTGGCTCTTGCACTGGATGGCCTCACAGGTCCCCTTCTCCACCAGGCTCAGCCTGGAGCTGTTCACTGTGCTGGACACTGGAGGGAAAGCAAAGGGCTGTTAGCTCTTAGCTCCACTGACCTCCCTTCAGCCCTAGGACACTTCCAGCAGTGTGTCCTGCTAAAAGGAGACACCTGCTCAGTGGTTTCTTGCAGGAAACTCCAGGAAAACTCCTGGAAAGACAGCTGGGAGCTCACACATGGAGGTGAGGCACTAAAAATTCCAAGGATTTACTCAGCCCTTGAGAAACCCAGGACACAGAAATGCATGAATGTTCATCTCCATTATTTCCCCACTTGGCATTTGAAGGGAATTCATAGAGATGTACATTCATGTACTTTCCATATTCATGGAGATTGTACAATTCATGGAGGTGTACATTCCTCTGTGCGTGTGCAGAAGGTAAATCTTTATTTCCCTTTATGTTTATCAAATTTAAAAAAAAGTTTCTAGAATCAGATAGGGGTTTCCCAACCACATTCCAGGAGAGCTAAGGAACTTTTTCCTGTAAAATGTCCATTTGGACAAAAAGGCTATTTGCTGCTAAACCCAGTGTGAATGACATGAGAAGCTTTTCAGACAGCTCTGAAATTTCCCTTTCCCAACCCTCTTCCTCCACCCTGGATTCCCCACTGACCTCTCACGTAGGCAGCAGCTCCCTTGGCTGGGACACTCTGTAGGATCCTCAAATAGTCTTCAAAGGTGTTACCTGAGGAAAACAACAGATTAACTCATTGCTCCTGAGCTTCTTTTTTTTTTTTTTTTTGGTACTGTAAAATGCAGCCAGCACTTGGTACCCCACTTCCAGCATGGTTCTTACTCCTTGGCTGAGAATATCTGATCTGCCCAGGGAGTTCAGAGCCGTGTCACTCAACTGGTAAATCTGTAACAACCTAAAGCTCTGGCAGATTGCAGCTCTCAGCTGTGAAAAATCAAATTCCTTACCCTGCTTCTTAAAAATAGGAGTGATGGTTTTAAATTAAAAGAAGGTGCATTTGAAATAGACACAAGGAGGAGTTACAGAGAGGGTGGGCAGCCCTGGCACAGGGTGCCCAGAGCAGCTGGGGCTGCCCCTGGATCCCTGGCAGTGCCCAAGGCCAGGCTGGACACTGGGGCTGGAGCAGCCTGGGACAGTGGGAGGTGTCCCTGACATGGCAGGGGTGGAATGGGATGAGCTTTAAGGTCTCTTCCAACCCAAACCAGTCTGGGATTCTCTGATTCTATGAAACAGAAATTATGTGCAGGTAAGCTTAATTTAACCAAGTTATTTTTGGGGTGCAATTACAGAAAACTTTTAAGCATTTAAATGGGACATAGTTCTGAAAATGGCTCTTTGGGTGTTTTTGGAATGTTGCTCTGTTCCCTCATGGTTAAAATGTGGATTTCACCAGGACTTTAGGTTGTTCATATAATCCTAGAGTGGTTTGGGTTGGAAGGGACCTTAAAGTCCATCCGGTGCCACCGCCTGCCACGGGCAGGGACACCTCCCACTGTCCCAGCTGCTCCAAGCCCTGTCCAGCCTGGCCTTGGGCACTGCCAGGGATCCAGGGGCAGCCCCAGCTGCTCCGGGCACCAGGGACCCGAAAGCTGCTGCTGGAGGGGCCGAGCCGGCCCCGCTCCTGCCCCGCTCCCCCCGCACATCCCGCGGGCACGGCCCGCCCGCCCCAGCCCCGCGGTTCCGAGCCCAGGGCAGCAGCCGTGTCCCGGGAATGCCCCAAATCCAAAGCGCCGGGACGGGGAAGCCCCGGGGCTGCCCCGCCACAGCCGCGCGGGGACGGCTCCATCCCACGGGAACTGCTCCGTCCCACGGGAACTGCTCCGTCCCACGGGACTCGGGAACTGCTCCGTCCCACGGGACTCGGGAACTGCTCCGTCCCACGGGAACTGCTCCACCCCACGCGACGCTGGGACGGCTCCATCCCACGGGATGCGGGGATTAGTCCCTCCCACTGCCTCGGGGACTGCGCTATCCACGGCCACAGGAACTGGTCCATCCCACGGCCGCGGGGACGGCTCCATCCCACGGCCGTGCCCGGCACTGCAGGCGGCCGCACCGCGCCGAGGCGCCAAGTCCCATCCCCCGCATCCCCGCACCGCATCCCGGTGTCCCATGCCCCGCATCCCGGCACTGCATCCCTGTGATCCAGATCCTGCATTCCAGACCCTGCTCCCCACTTCTTCCACTTGCATTTCGCCTCCTTTCTGTCCCTATTCCTGCCTTCCATCTCCTCTCTGTAAGTTTTTCCTCCTCTCACCATACTGGATGTTCAGTTAATGGCACTGATTATCCATTCCTGGCAGTGCCCAAGGCCAGGCTGGACAGGGCTTGGAGCAGCCTGGGACAGTGGGAGGTGTCCCTGCCATGGCAGGGCTTGGAATGGGGTAACATTTAAGGTCCTTTCAAACCCAAGCCGTTCTAGGATTCAGTCAATGATTCTGTGACTATTCCATCTTGATTCTGTATGACACAGAATCGTCCCCTAGGTCCACAGGTGGATGGACACACAGACAAGGTATGGACTCAGGAAAACAGTGCATATCCCAGTGCTGCAGCCTGACAGGTGAACAGTTATTTCTCCTTGCATTTGCTCTCTTTTGTATCTCCTGGCCCTGCTGTGGCTGTGGAAGTGCACAGGAGCTCAGATGACAAACTGGGAATTTCTGTGTTTCATTCCACAGCTGAACACCAAGAATAAAGCAGCATGGAGTTTCAGTAAAGCTTTATCAAATTATGCTCCCTCTCCCAGGGTACACAAAACACCAAAGTTTTCCTGTGACTCAGTTTATAAAACTGATATCACAATCCCCAACCCTACAAGGGTCTCTGAAAGACCAGTTAATGCACAAAACTAAGTCCTACTAAAACTTGACATCAGATGTTGTGTGTCATGATCCCCACATGTCCCACTCTGCTCTGTGCTGGTGTGGCCTCACCTCAATCCCTGGGGACAGTTTTGAGAGTCACAATAGAAGAAAGATCTAAAGCTGTGAGAGAGTGTCCAAAGGAGGGCACGGGGATGGGGAAGGGTCTGGAGAGGCCCGTGAGGAGCAGCTGGGGGCACTGGGATTGTCCAGCTGGAGCAGACTGAGGGCAGAGCTCCCCGGGGGCTGCAGCTCCTCCCGAGGGGCAGCTCCGCTCTCTGCCCTGGGACAGGGACAGGGAAGGGCTGGAGCTGGGCCAGGGCAGGCTCAGGCTGAGAGCAGGGAAAGGTTCTTCCCCCAGAGGGTGCTGGCACTGCCCAGGCTCCCCAGGGAATGGGCACGGCCCCGAGGCTGCCAGAGCTCCAGGAGCCTTTGGACAGCGCTGCCAGGGGTGCCCAGGGTGGGGTTGGTGGGGTGTCTGTGCAGGGCCAGGGGCTGGGCTGGGTGATCCTGGGGGACCCTTCCTGCTCAGGACAGTCTGTGATTCCATGATTCTAACAAGAGCTCTATTTATATGCAGAGTGGGATAAGAGATTCAAATCTCCAGACCCTTGATGTATCTACATGACCTGATTTGTAAGGGGGTCTTGGTAAGGAGGATGGACAAATCAGGGAGAAGCTGGTCCCACACCCAAGCTCCCCTGGCTGGAGGGGGTTGGTGTGGTGTGTATTGCACACTCTGCACTCTCCATTGGAGACAGGAACTGTGGATATCTTGAAAAAAATTGCAGTATTTCTTTGATATCAGTAGTTTAAAGACTTTTGTGGTGAGCAGGAGCTCACTGCTCTCCAAGAATGAGTAAGTACCAAAGTCCCTTCACCATTCTGGAAATCCCCAAAGAAAAACCAAAGCCTGCTTTCCCGGTGTTAGTCATGTCAGTCTAGAGTTTTAGTGAGGGCACAGGCACTGCAGAGATGTGGAGATATGGCATAGGATGGGCAAAAACCTTTCTGGCCCTTATTTCAGCTAAAGCTGGTGATAGCAAGTGTCTGGTAACACCATCAGCACCCTGACCCCACTCACACTCGGTGTGTCCTGCAGGAAGGGGGAGATTATTTACAGAAACTCAGTGGCATTTAGGGGTTTACCCTCCAAAGGCTGAAAATCCCCTGCTGCACCAGCAGCCTTTGGAGGCTGCAGCCCTGCAAGCTCTGCCAAGCCAAGTGCTGAGCCTGCCCAGAAACTGCCCAGAGCTGCCCCGACCTGGCTGGGCCCGAGCTGCTGTCCATGATCATCTGTCCATGGCATCTCTAAAGATCTCCCCTCGCTGACATGGCTGCACTTTGCATTTCCAGAGCTTTATTTAACATTTATTGCTGTCAGCAAGTTTGGTGTGCCTGCGTTTAAATTCGGTGACATCAGCTGCATTAGTCAGAAGGGAAATTATGGAAAAAAATTTGTTTTAGAAAGACAGGTCTGGTCCTCACTCTGCTGAGGCAGCTTTTAACTGTTTTCTACTTTTATTCCTTAAGTTAATTCTTTTATCTGAAACATTTCAGTTCCATCCAAGAGAGGCTGAAATTACCAGAGCTTCAGGACTGATCCATGGATGCGTTCACATCGCCTAATTGGCTTTGCACAAGTCATGGTGTAAATCAGAGGTAATCCCTCTGCAGCCAGTGGGATTAGATGAGCTTAAAAATACTGCGAGGAGGAGGAAAGACAAAGCTACATTTGGGGCTAAGGACTAAGGAGTCCACACTGGTTTCACCGTGTGCTGTGAGGCACAGGCACTGCAGGTCTGCGTCAAGGAAAGCTGCTGGTAAGGGAGGGCTCTCAGGGGGAAGCCCTAAAGGAGATATCAGGAGATCACTTATTTTTGTCTTTTTGACCCCATTTACGGTAGGATGGGCATCCAGAGGGTGCAGGCCCGAGGAAACGAGCCTGGCTGTTTCCAGGAGCTCCATGCAGCTTTTCCCCACTGAGCCAAAGGGGCTGTGAAACAGGACTGTGAAACTGGACTGTGAAATGGGACAGTGAAATGGGACTCTGAAATGGGACTGTGGAATGGGACTGTGGAATGGGACTGTGGAATGGGACTGTGAAATGGGACAGTGAAATGGGACTGTGAAATGGGACTGTGGAATGGGACTGTGGAATGGGACTGTGAAATGGGACTCTGAAATGCACCTCAGAGAAGCTGCAATTTCACTGAGCCCCCAGGATTTCCCCCTGAGGTTCAAAATGAACCCCTGAGGTTCTCTCAGAGCATCAAAACACAGCAGCACCTTGTGCAGCCAGGAGGAAGCCAAGGGCTCAGGGACACATGGGCTGCTGCCAGACAGGTCCAAGAGGATGTGGCTGTGCTGGGGAAAGCTCTCTCTGCTGGCTGCCTCAGTTTCCCCACCTCTGAGATGGGTCTGACAGAAGCACCAGCAAAGGGCACTGAAACCACGAGCTGAAAGTGGCCCTGTCAGCATGGAAGGTGCTGCTACCCAGACATGGAAAGACCCTCGAGTGGGGCTCCTAAGGCTTGTCCTGGTCCCAGCCATCCCTTGGTGACATTCCACTGCCATGGGGGTGGCATCACCTCTGGCTGGGGGCTGAGTGTGGGCAGGCACAGGAGCAGGGCAAAACCCTGAATTATTTTATGAAGTAAAGAAGTAAAAGCAGGCAACAAGCAGCTTCTGATTCCTCTGTAACCTCCGTGGATTTAGGTGCTTATGGAATTAGGCAAGGTGATGTCCCACATCTCTGTCAGCAAGCCAGAGTTAGCAGAATTTGCCTCATTTTATTTCTTGGCAGCCACTCTCTGAAGTCCCTGTAGCTAATTTTAACTCTCTCTGCTAGTTCAGTGCCCTGCAAACAGTGGCCAAGGGGCTGGCCCAGCCTTGGGATGCTGGGACAAGTGGCAGCTGGGTGATGTCCCCTCCTGGGCTTGGTGACAGAGCTCTGGGCTCTGCCCCTGGCTGTGCCTGTCACACACACTCTGAGAGCCTTTGGTCCTCAAGAGCCCAGGACTGCCACTCTGGTCTGAAGGGGACTGAACTCAGCTGCCAAATTTCCTTCCAGACCCAGAAATTAAAGAAATATCCCTTTTCCCCCCACCAAATTTTGGAAGAACCTCTGATGAATTCCTCACTGCACACCTGAGTACTGCCAAACCTGTGGAATTTTAGGTCAAAACTCTTCAAATCTCTGCCTGCTTGTGAATGTAGCAAAGGTCACATAATGTTCATATTCATATATATATATATTCATATATATGTGTGTGTGTGTGTGTGTTCATATATATTTATATATATTGACATAGAGCTTGTGTTTTAAGTACTGGATGGAGGGAAGACCCAAGGCTGAGCATCCTGAGCAATCCCCATCAGCCCATCCGTGCTGACCTGAGCCTCCAGGCCACCCTGGCTGCGTGTGCTGCGTTTCCCCAGATGGATGCTGGCTTGCAGGAGGCCTCTGCATCCTTTCCAGCATTTCCAAGCCCAGGCTTGCCCAGGTTTTTCAAACTGAGAAACACAACCCCTCTGCCCCGGCTCCCAGGGCAGACACACCTCAGGCAGGGCCACATTTATGCACAGAGACACCTGCCTGGGCTGAGGCTGAGGAGGACAAACCTTCCTGGCCTAAGTGTGAAACATCCATTTCTGAGGAGCCCACTGCTGCAGGATTGGTGTCTAACACCTGCAATGTCATCACAGAATCACAGTGTCATCAAGGTTGGAAAAGACCTCCAAGATCATCAAATCCAGCTTGTGCCTGGTCCCCACCTTGTCCCCAGCCCAGAGCTCTCAGTGCCACCTCCAGCCCTTCCTGGGACACCTCCAGGGATGGGGACTCCAAACCTCCCTGGGCAGCCCCTTCTGATGTTTAACAACCCCTTCCATGGGGAAATTCCTGCTGGCGCCCACCCTGCCCCTCCCCTGGCCGAGCCTGAGGCCGTTCCCTCTCCTCCTGTCCCTGTTCCCTGGAGCACAGCCCGACCCCCCCGGCTGTCCCCTCCTGGCAGGGAGTTGTGCAGAGCCACAAGGGCCCCCTGAGCCTCCTTTGCTCCAGGCTGAGCCCCTTCCCAGCTCCCTCAGCTGCTTCTCCTAGTGCTGGGATCAGATTTACTTGCAGAAGGCCAAACTGCCCTCTGAGACATTGCTGCAAATCTGAAAAGGCTCCTTGGCTCATTGGCTTCAGCCTGATTTTCTCTACAGTAGCAGGTTTGTGACTCTCACCTGTGTTATTTTAATTTCTGAGAGCCAGATTTTTATTTGGGAACCTATTTCCCAATGAAACTGGGAGTGGGGTGCTGGATTTCTTCTCCTGGTCTGTTGAGTGCCAGAGAAAAATAGCTATAAATTGTGTGTGTGTGTGTGTGTGTGTGTGTGTGTGTGTGTGTGTGTGTTCCTTTGTATCTGCAGGGTTTTTTTGGTTTTTTCCCTTTTGTAAATGAGAAGAGATTTTGATACCAAGTCTTTGCAGCTCAAATAACAAGTGAAGCCATCAGCCCAGGATTGCACAATTCCCAGTGAAATGAGGCTCGGAGAGGCCAGCAAGGAGATGATGAGGGCTGTACCTTTCCAGGTCATCAATTTGTCTGTGAGTTCATTTTCCCTCTAAAAAATGAACATAACAATACCCCTCAGATCCACACTAATACATGATTTGTTATTTGTGAAATGGGGACGAGTTTCTGCAGAGAAATGCTTGCACAGAAAGAACATTTCACAAACACTTAGTTTGTGATGGATTCAGTTCCTTCCCCCTGTTGCTCAGGTACTGCACTGACAGTGGCACAGAGCATTTGGGGAGACTGATCCCATTTTTCACACAAACATTTAATGAGCTGACATTGCATCGCTCTCAGCCTGTGCCTGTGGATTCCTGCAACCCATCCATTGGGGCCTGACAGCTGAGTCAGGGCTGGAAAACTCCCATAAATCTGCTTTAGTGCCCACTGGTGTTTAGCTAACAACAGAACATAATCTCATTGGAGATTGAAATTAAATCACTGCATTTAATAAGACACAATTAATTCAGTGTTGTGGCTGGGTCTGGGCTGCTCAGGGAAGTCTCTGCCCGAGTGACCTCAGCTGGACCCAGCACAGAATTGTTGTGTCACAGGGTCATGGAGTGGTTTGGACTGGGAGGGACCTTAAAGTTCATCCGTGGGCAGAGACACCTCCCACTATGCCAGGCTGCTCCAAGCCCTGTCCATCCTGGCCTTGGACACTTCCAGGGGTGGGGCTGTGTCCCCCAGAGCACCCCTGAGATGCTGGCACTGACACAGGGCTGGAGCCAGGCTGAGCACCCAGCTGCCAGCTGGGCAATGCTGGTTTTTCACTCCCTTGCCCATTTTAGCCATGCAGGAGCCCTGGTTCACAGGTACAAACCACACCCAATTTCCCTCTGGGCTGCCTGGGAGGCAGAATGGATCCAAATCTAAATCCACAGCAGCTCCAGCCCTAGCACAGTCCCCTTCCTGAATGTTTCTCCTGCTCCTGTCTCCGGGTGGGACCTGGCAGCAGTTGCCACAAGTCCCTGCTTGGTTGCCAACAGGCAGCAGCTGGCAGAGCTCCCTGTGAGGGGCCCTCAGTAAATTACCCAATGGGTTTATTAATTAATAAGCTCTGCTTTATGCCTTTTAAGAGGAAAATAAAAGGCCCTGACAATTTGCTCACACGTGAATGCTCTGTTACCCTCCAACAGAGACTGATGGGCACTGAGGGGTGGGCAGGGAGAGCATTTAAAACCACTAAAACCACTAAAACCAGCTTTCAGCAGCTCTTCCTGATGTGGGCTGTCACAATCAGCCCCCCTTTGGTCCTTCACTAATGGCATCATCTCAGATTGAGCAGCAGAACTCGGAAATTGAGAGAAAGAGGATGCCTGGGATTGATATGGACCTAAGGACAGGAATGTTCTGGCTGGTGGAACAGCATCCTGGCCATTCCTGGAGGGAGCACATTGCTCCTACCTGGCACCTGCCAGCTGCTGGTGAGGAGAAAAAACAACTGCACAAGTTGCTTGAGCTGAAACAAAATCATATATATAGGTATAAATATATATGGCTTATGTATGGTTGCTATATATAGCTTATACAAGATATATATGTGTGTATATATATTATTTTATTTCATATAAATATGAATAATATAAATATAACTATAAATGGACTTTTGGACCAGTGACATCTCTCTCCCTGCCCTGGGAATGCCCCTACCCCTTGTGCTTTGCTTTGAAAAGTGCTGACCTACAGGTACAACCTCTGTGGCTCCTCCTCTGTGGACCATGAGGCTCCACGCCTTCAGATCCTGCTCTATTTCTGAGCCTCTTCAGATACAAAATAAAGCACAAAAAGACTTGAGAAAGACTTAAGAAGGTTTAAGGGGATGCTTAGGTTGCTGGAGAGAAAGCTGTGTGTGTGTTCAGAGTGCTTTAGGGAGAGCCTAAGGGGAAAAGAAAATTCCTCCAGGTTACAGGAATTTTAAAACTTAAAAAAAAAGTGATGGCCAGGCAAGATGTGAAGCTCTCAGGAAGGACACGGGGACATGCAGGGACTGCCTTGGGTGCTGTGGGCTATGAAACAAGCCCAGTATGGGAGAGTCATGGATTCAAAAGTTACCCAAAATGGAGTAAGGGGTGCCCAAATGCTGCAAAAACGCAGCTGCAGAAAAGGTGATTGTGGGACTGGGAGTCTCCAGACCTTGGGCTCCTCTTACTTAGAATCATGGAATCACAGAACATCCTGAGCTGGAAGGGACCCCCAGGATCACCCAGCCCAGCCCCTGGCCCTGCCCAGACCCCCCAACAACCCCACCCTGGGCACCCCTGGCAGCGCTGTCCAAAGGCTCCTGGAGCTCTGGCAGCCTCGGGGCCGTGCCCATTCCCTGGGGAGCCTGGGCAGGGCCAGCACCCTCTGGGGGAAGAACCTTTCCCTGCTCTCAGCCTGAGCCTGCCCTGGCCCAGGTCCAGCCCTTCCCTGTCCCTGTCCCAGAGCAGAGAGCGGAGCTGCCCCTCGGGAGGAGCTGCAGCCCCCGGGGAGCTCTGCCCTCAGTCTGCTCCAGCTGGACAATCCCAGTGCCCTCCAGTCTCCCCTTCTGCTACACCTCTAGATGAACACGGGGCTTCATTTCCCCACTGGGGTGGGAGGCAATGGCATCTCCTGCCCTCTGGGACTGGGCACGAGCTTGCATTTGCAAGGAGTCCAATATCAGTGCTGAGAGCCGTGTGAGAAGTGTCAGTGACATGAACAGTGCTCCTGATTTATGCTAAGGCAAAGCAGAATCCTGGTAAATTGTCTCTGTTAGTCAGATTTTCTTACTTCAGGCTCCCTGTGCTCACACTCTGCCTGTTCCAATTCCTTGCTCTGTGCCTTTTGCTGCTGGTCTCCCCTTGTCCCCTGCTGACCCACCCATTCCTTTCTTCCTGTTCCCCTCAAACCAGGAGCTGTTTTGGAATGTGTGGAACACATTTTCACCCCTCCCTCATGAAGATGAGGACTTTACACACATTTGCAAGAGCCAGCACTTCAAATAAGACCTTAAAATCAGAGTGATGTTCACATCTCCTGGCAAAAAGCTCTTTGGAACAGACACCCCAGGGCACATTCAGAAATATTTCTTATTTCCTCAGCCATGCACTGGTTCCTGGATGTACTGAGTAGTTTGAAAGCTTTTCTCTTATTTTCATTTTTTCCCACTACTTTGGCTCTTCACCAAGAGGAGCCTTTATTTGAAATGTTAAGATGGGCACAGTTGGGTTATTTGTGACCCTGGGCAATATTTGCATTACAGATATGACAAATTGCCTGTATTGTTTAGGGGTCTTACCTGTCCTGATGGGTTTTTTGATGCCCTCCATGGCAGGATCAGCTACCTGAAAGAGAAGAAAGGGAAGAGATGGATTATTCTGGGAATAGGAAATACCCATTTCATGTGCAACCGTGGATCTGAAACATTTCTGTTTTTTTTCTAGCATAGAAAATAGACATTTCTGACACATCCAGGTTCTTTCAGTGCAGTAAGAAAATTGTGTGGGTTCTGTTGGGACTGTTTCAGAAGCACAAGTCCTGAAAATCCCTCTCTGTGTCTTTCAGGGCTTGGAGAGAATAGGGCAGAGTGGGACTGGACAACCTGGAGAGCCACTGTTTATGGCCCTGTGTTTATTTCCCTTTTCCATGGGAAAGGTAATTAAAGCTGTAGACCCAAACAGGTCTGAGCATGACAGTGATGTCCTGCCTCACCTCTCCTCCTACTTCTTGCTGAGACATAAAACCAAGGGTGAAAATGGCACAGGAAATTGTCCTCAATCAGCATGGCATGAGAAATTCCCAGGAAACCAGCTCTGGGGGTGAACTGTAGCAGGATTCCTCTGATGACACCTTTCAGTCACCCAAACACACACTGCAGAGTCCCTGGCAGCTCATAAATGTCCAGCAAAGGAGCAAAATGTTCTCCCAACAGCTGAGGAGAGCACTGGGAGTTCCTTGCTGTGTGTCACGTCCCTTCAGTCTCACACTGGGGGACCCTGCAGGGATTTCAGTGACAACTTTTGCTCAGGCTGGGCTGAACCAGCTCCTCTTACCTGGGTGTAAATTACCTGGGCTAATTGTGCAGGCTAATCAGGCCAGGTCCAGCTTGGCACATGGGAAGGGATCCATTAGGATCATTAAGTCCTTCTCCCTGCTCCTCCCTTACCTACAGTTAAATTATAGAACCTAAAACCTCTTCTGGCTGCCCCTTGGGCCCTGTCACACTCTGTGCCCTGAGCACTTCCCTGGGGAGCCTGTTCAGTGACCCACCAGGACGTCCAGGAAGGAGAAATTTGGGAAGCTCTACCAGCTTTAAGAGAGCATCTGATATCTCCTGGGAGAAATTGGGCACTCTTGTGGTGGGAACAGCTTCATCCATAGGGGTGTTACAGCATAAACACCTCATTTCTGTGTGAGAAGTGGCTAACAGGTGGTGTGGGGACAAGGAAGGTGGTTGGACAGGGAGAGAAGCTGTGCTGGGTCTGTTTGTGGTGCTTAATGTTCTAATCATAGATGTTTAGGAAGGTTTTTAATTAGATTTTGGCTTCATGTGGCTCTGTTTTGAACAACAGTGAAGTGTGGAACTGCAGCTGCTCCCAGCAAAGAGTTGTTATCCTTTGGTCTGATGCCAAATGGTGTGTCCTGCAGAGGGACTGGCCAGTGACAAGGTAATGGTTTGACTCGCTGACCTTTGGGCTCTTTCCCAATTTGAATGATTCTGTGATTCTCTGGGAATTTGGAGATCTGTAATTTGTTCATTTTCTCTCCCCACACCTGGGTAAGGCAGGGCAGAGTCTCCTGCTGAGCCAATATTTCCCCAGGTGACCTTCCTGAGCTGTGCAGGAAGGTGCTGGGCAGGAGGAGAACAGGAACCCAGAGATGTCATTTGAAAAAAAAAAAAAAAAAAAAAGAAAATGGACTAAAGGCATTGTGTTCTCACCTTGGAAGGCTCCCAGTGAGTAAAATCATCACATACCAAAGCAATTTATTTTAGTGACAATTGAGTAGATACTGAAATAAACCTTTAGGACTTCCTTTGAAATATTACTGGTATTATTTCTTTCTTTTCCAGCAGCAAGAATATTGCATGTAGTCCTGTCATTTGGAATGCAAAGAGGCACACAGAGGGAGCCCAAACAGATTAAATTCTACAGTGCCAGCTCAGAAAAAACTCAAGACAACAAATTTCACCCTGTCTGGAGTGATCTGGGGGCTGGTGATGAAGGAGCTCAGTCTTTACTCAGCAAGCAGAATAATTTGAGTTTGCTTTATTAGAGAAAATGATAATCAGGCACTGGTGAAAGTGATTTATTTCTTCTTTCCCGTAATCATTTTACAAGAAATTTTCTCAAGCTGAGGCAGAATAAAGGGTCATTCTAAATTCCTGGGTGACAACAGTGAATATTCATTGAACCAGACACCTCTGACCACTGGCAGGGTGGGCAGGCCCTGGCACAGGGTGCCCAGAGCAGCTGGGGCTGCCCCTGGATCCCTGGCAGTGCCCAAGGCCAGGCTGGACACTGGGGCTGGAGCAGCCTGGGACAGTGGGAGGTGTCCCTGCCATGGCAGGGGTGGGATGGGATGAGTTTTAAGGTCCCTTCCAACCCAAACCAGTCTGGGATTCTGTGAAGTCTTTATCTACCTCAGAAAGTCCAAGGAAATTCCCCCGACCCACAGTCCTGTGATGGGCCTGGGCTCAGGGCAGCAGGGCCAGGGCTCTCCAAGGGCATGTCCACATGGCAGCTCGGTGGGGAAGAGCTCTTGGGACCCCTGCCCTCAGAGGAAATTCTGCTATTTAAAAAGAAGCCCCAAGGCTCTCCCGTGTTTCTATTCAGCCTCAAACCACCATGATTTCAGCAGGAATTTCCCCATGGAAAGGGGGCTCAGGCCTTGGCGGGGGCTGCCCAGGGAGGTTTGGAGTGCCCATCCCTGCAGGTGTCCCAGGAAGGGCTGGAGGTGGCACTCAGAGCTCTGGGCTGGGGACAAGGTGGGGATCAGGCACAAACTGAACTCGATGGTCTGGGAGGGCTTTTCCAACCTCAGTGATTCTGGGATTTATTCTGTGACCCAGCTCTGGCTGGGGAAGAAGGTGGGGGCACTTCCTCCTGAGGTGCCAAGAGGCAAAGGTGGAAGCTGGCCATGAAAATTGCAGAAAGCAGAGCACTGTCCCCACGGCTCATCTGATAACGAGCCTCCTAGGAAACAGTCCTGGGTGAAAATCAGTTTTTCCTGTGCTGACCAAAGCTGTTGAAGTCTCACTTCCAGACAGGAGGTGACTGTCTCTGCACAGAACACCCACAGCAAGAGCTGGGCCAGGGCAGTTTTCTCCTAAAATGCCTCAGTGGCTTTCCTGTACTGCTCAACGAGTGGGAAATCTGTTTTTAGAGGAATTTTCAGTGTTTTAATTTTATTTTTAAAATTTTATTTTCCTGTCTGTCAGGGTTGCCACAAGAGGGGGCCAACATCCCCGAGTGGGGCACCCGGGGCCAAAAGGAGTTTTTAGGAGACATAAACCCCCAATAAATAGCACAGGGTTGTGCTGGGTACTGTATGAGTCATTCACAAATCTACTGCTAAAGGTTCTTAACAGACTTGAAGAGCAGATCAGCAAACAGAAAAACCTGCTCTGACCTTTAATGTTTGCCACGCTGGTGATAAAAAGGTTTTCCCCACACAATTTAGAGGTTCAATATATGAAGTCTACAAAATCCAGAGCAGTAATGGACTAACCCAGATCATGGACTCTGGACATTCACACAGAATTTGGTAATGGAAGGCCCAGGTGTCTGATGAACCTTCCTGTACAGCACCAGACTTGTGAGGGTCTGTGTCCCTTAAAATGATATTTTCCAGCCCTTCCTGTGCCATTCTCTGTCACTGGTTTCACATCTCTCTCTCTATACACACAAATAACTCCAGATATATACACGTATATATACGTATATACACGTATGTCCAGCAGTGAATGCAGCAGGCAGAAGGGTGGAGGGTTTAACACACTTATAAACAGGGTTAAGAAGAAAAATGATGGCTCCAGACCACCTTACAGAGACTGTGCTCATTCCAGAGGAAAGTTGAGTCACTTGTGAAAGATCGACAGTGGCCTGAAGCCAAGTGGTTCTGCAGATGAAAGCTGAAGAAATGAACTGACTTCAGCACTGCAAATAGTTCTAAAAACACAGAGTTTAGCTCAGAAATTGACCCTTCCCAGACGTGGCTCTAACGTGCTGTGCCACCCTTCTTAAAAACAAGGCGTAAAGGAAATTTCTTGGGGTGCTGGAAAGTGGGGAGGTGTGATAATGTCTGTTAGAAGTGCTGTAGGATTCAGAAAAGCAGCTTTGAATCATAGTTGCCTTTTTCATTCGGCCTTTCATGTCGTGTTTCCCTTCTTTGGAGCACCCAGATTGTGGGGGCTGCAAGTGCCTGGTTTCTGCAGAGTTTGATTTTCCTTTTCCAGTCTGTCTTCCTTCAACTTAAATGAGGCAATTACAAATTCATCAAAAGGCAGCCTGCGATGGGGGCAGGGACAGTGTGATCTTGTCACCACAAGCCTCTTAATGCTGTGGCACCCAAGGGTCCAACCCCTGCATTGTCCCTGTGACCCTCAAACACCCCCTGGAACAGAGGGAAATAAAAGCTTCTCTTTCAGCTCAGCAGAAGGAGGCTGTGAAGTTGCCCCTGAACTCAGGGACCTCTCACACAATCCAGCTGATAACATCTGGAGGGAAAACCTGATTGCCCCAAGGAGAGGATCACACAAAATGTTGGTCCTTTTGTCACAGTTATAAAGAAAATAATGAAGTCAGCTGGCGATGCTCTGATCCCTGCAGCAACCCAGTATCCAAAGGGCTCCAAGGACTCCCCAGCCCCTCAGGTCCTGGCAGTCAGTGCTGGAGATGCTCAGCCCAACCCCAGCAGATTCCCAAAAGATTCTGTGCCCAGAATCTGACAGTGCAGCCAAGAGCTGAGGTGTTTTGGGAGCAAGCTCCCCGTGGAACCTGTCCCACAGAAGCAACACTTGTTCTCTGCTCTGGGAGTTCAGGACCAGTCACAGATGGGGGATGACTGTTCTGCTTCTGACCTCCCTGGGAGCAAAACACAATCTGTGTTTTACTGCCAAATTCTCCTCAGAGCATAAAATTGCTGCTTGGTTTTATTTGTTCCTCACACCCCTCAGCTTTGTATTTCCTACTTCAGTCAAGCTCGTTTTCAAAGCAGCTGCAATGGTGTCATTACTCTTTTAAGTCAAAACCTTGGCTCTTTCAGCAATCTTGTTCCTCTGGCAACTCCTGTAACTGCTTTATCCTGATGGAGAGGTGATTTAATGCTTGCTTCCATAATCAGTACAAATGAAAGCCTCATTATACAGCAAAGCTGTGGCAAGTCTGTAATTACCTAGACTGCTATTTTAAAGATCTCCCCTGATATCCCACTATTTCTCACTTAAAAAGCCCCATGTCTCATGTTAACTGTCCTAAAAGTGCTTCTCTTTTGGGAGAACACTGATTACAGGTAAATGATTCCTCTCTTGAAGGAGTATCAGTCAAGCCTTCCTGGTTTAATTTCTGGGTAATGTGCATACACGGGCACACAAATTGCACAGTGTAAATTTAGCAAGAGAAAATATTGAGTCAAAGGATCATATTTTGTTTTCCACGGCCGGTTCCTCCAGCAGCCCTGTGCTGGAGCTTTCCCTCCATGGACAGTAGTGGGGGTACCTCAGCACTTTGATTTTTGCAATAAGATTTCAGAGCCTATACAACTTCTAACCTGGCATTTTACCGTGGTAGAGTTGATGGCAATGCCCCTACAAGGTCAGAGATTCACTTTTTATCCTCACAACCACCTGTCTCTGCTCTGGCTATCACTGGTTCCTCATCAACCCCAGATCCATTCAAGAGCAATCTTTTATTTTAATTAGTTAAAGCGAGTGTTGGTAGAGGGAAGAGTTGTTTGTGTGTGACCTTGTGTCACTGAAATCCTTTCTACACCTCTGGTTGTGCATTAACAATCACCCCCGGGGCAGGGCTGAGGGGACAGGGGGCATGAGGGAGTTCCTTGTCCCCCACCACTGCTCGGGGTGCTTCAGGACAGCTCTGCATCACCACAGCAGCGGGCAGCACCACAGGCTGTCACACAGGGCTGTGGCTGCTGCAATCCAGTTCAGAGGAGCAGACCAGACCAAACCCTCTCAAACACTGGTTGCTCTCCAAAGAACAACAGGAGGCACGCATCAAACCAAGTGGGACAGAGGCACCTTGGATCAGGAGTTTCTCTTTCCATTTACAGAGCGGGAACTGCGTGCCAAGAATAAATGTTGTCTGTGGAGAAAGGTCCTCTTTTTCTGAAGTCCTTTTATCTGTGTTTCATCTTTCCCTTAATTAATGTGTGTGTGCATTTATAACAGAGGTAGGAACTGTTCTTCTGGCCCTAGAATGAAAAAGGGAAGCGAAGGGAGGACGAGAGAGGAGAAGGGAGGACGAGAGCAATGAATTAATCTCTTACCGTCCTCTGGACGACCAGGACCATGATGGTGGCCAAGGCAAAGACGAGCAGTGCACCCAGGGTGGCGATGATGAAATACAAACAGACTTTGTTAGTGGCTCCAAGCCTCTTGGGAACAGTGTCTTCATGCACATTCATGGCTGATTCACGCGAGTCCTTCACCTGAGAAAGTGTTTGCTCTTGCTCCTGGCACATTCTTATATAGCTCCCCAGGCACTGCTCTGTGTCTCCACTCGGTCGGGTTCAAGTTGCAGCCCATCTCTGCTCCTGGCAGGATTTTCCCCCTTCATCCTGGCTCATGTGATCCGGAAAAAAAACTTCATCACTTGCTGCACAAAGAGAGAGGGCCCCGGGGGCGTGAGGCAGGACGCAGCTGTGAGCAGGGGAAGGAGCTTCATGTTCCTGCTCAGGGATTTCTCCGCCGAGGTCCTGCGCTGCAGCCGGGGTTTCTGATGTCACAAGGTGAACAGACACCACGATCCCCCGCCCCAGGGCCCCCGCCCCGCCGCCGGCTCTGTGAAATGGGGAGATATGCAAATTCTCTTTCATTTTGTACACCGTGCAGCTGCAGTTGGGCTCAGGGAGTCGCCCCGAGTCTGCCTTCCCGTTGAGCACTGAACCGCTGCTGCCTCCCGACAGGGAGCACCTCCAGGGCTCTGCATCCCCAGGTGACCTTTGGGCAGCGCCACTGTGCCCCGGAGTGCCCCGAGCACGGCGCCACCAGCCAGGGGAGGGAGGGAGGGAGGGAGGAGATGGACCTGCTCTGCCCTGCACTGCTGCTCGAGTGCTGGGAGCAGTTTTGGGCACCTCAGCAGGGAAAGGACATCGGACTCAGGGTGTGTCCAGGGGAGGGCAACCAAGGTGGTGAAAAAGGCACCAAGGGCAGGACTTGTGAGGAGCACCTGAGGAGACTTGGTTTGTTCAGGCTGGAGAGGAGACGGCTGAGGAGGGACTTCATGGCACCCACAGCTTCCTCACAGCAGGAGCGGGGTAGGAGCTGCTGATCCCCTCGCTGGTGGCCAGGACAGCACAGGGGGAAAGGGAGTGGAGCTACATCAGGGGAAGTTCAGAGTGGACATTATGGAAGGGCTCTTCCCTGAGAGGGTGGCTGATCACTGGAATAGGCTTCCCACAGCACTGACCCTGTCCAAGGGTAAGGAAGCTCTGGATGATCCTCTTGGTCATAGGAGCTCATGTTGGGCACTCCTGGGAGGAGCAGGGAGTTGGACTCGATCCTTATGGATCCCTTCCAGCTCAAGATATTCTATAATTCTATGACTTCCCTTTTCTGTGGAGGTCTAGAGATATTTGGGTGAGATTTTCATTGAAGAATTACACAGAAATGTGTCAGAAATACATTTCTGATGCAGGGTGCAAGTTTTGGGCAGAAAGGAGACGGTGACATCGAAGCAGCTGAATGCAGAGGGTGTCTGTAATCCCAGGTTTATCTGCAGTCAGGGAATTCCTGCTCACTTCTAATCTGTCCTGGCCTGGGACTATCACCCTGGCTTTGCACAGAGCTCAAGTGAGATTTATCTGGAAACATTCCTACTCTATTCCAGTGTTAAAGGACCCTGTGGGATGACTCCTGACTTTCTGGCCAGTCCAAGTCAAAAGACACCTGAGTTTTTTTTACAATGTTCCCAGCTGGATGTGTGTCCCTTTTGAATCCCACCCACTCAAGCCAGTTAATTTATTTAACAGGAAAAAAGTCTTGGGTTATTTGTCTCAGCGAATCCCAATTTGATATTACAAGGATGTCAGAGAGGGCAAAGAGGATCTTACCAATGGCCCATCCAGCTCAGCAGCTTGCTTTCAGTAGAGAGCAACAAGAAATTCCTTGGGAAGTCTATCAGAACAGAAAAACTGGGAATTTATTGAGTGCAATTCTCCAGTTTTCTCTGATTTGGGCTCGTGGCCGCCCAGATAAAAGGCAGAATTTTCAATTTTAATCCAATTGTTCTTTACTCCCCTGACAATGCACAGTTGTGGCATTTTCCTATCATTACCACTATCTTTAATAAAATCACTGGAGCACAGCACTACAAAGGCTTCTACAGATTTGCAAAGCAGTGTTTTTCAGAGCATCCCTTATCACCATGGGAACAGGCACACCCTGTTTTAACCAGAGACAAAGGGATGAGAAAATGGTCTCACTTGGTCAGACCTGGCAGGTTGGATGAGGTGGACCCTCACCTGTTGGGTCGTTCTTGGTGGATGCAAAACTTCTGGACAGCCACAAGCAGCAAAGGTTCTTGTTCTGGAAATTAATCTTTATTATAAAGGAAAGATTTACAAATTCTTGCCTGGGAAAGTTCATTTGACCCCTTAAGGCAGCACGTGCAGAGCAGCAAATCCACTCTTTGGGAAGCAGCACCTGGAGATCCCCTACCAAAGTAATTTCTCCCCAGCTATCCTCAACAATGTGACAGCTCTGAAATGCAGGAAAATCCACATTTCCAAGGTCTTGCAGTGACTCTAGAGCAGGCAATCCAGCAACTCCCGCTCATGACTGAGCAGATACATCCCTCACTGGGGTAGGTGATATTCCAGAGGATAATGGTGGTGTAGTTTGTAGGATGCCAGCTGGTGTGGTGTCACGAGGAGGGCCCAGTTCTCAGCCAGCTCTTCAGCTTTTACACTCACACCTGGATTGCAGGTCAGCTCTTCAAACAGAAAAACACCTGTGCTGAACTCCTGTAAAAACAACCAGGTGGTGGTGATGGAAAAGAGATCAGTGAATGTCAGTGAGAAAAACGGGATAAATTTGCACAAACAAGTGCAATCCAGGTTAAACTGGGCCTGGTGCTTTCTGAGATAAATCTGGTCAGCCCATGAGCACAGCACTGCAAACCCACAGGGTGAGCTGGAAAGGCTGGAATCTGCTGGGAAGATCCTATAATCACAGAATCCCAGACTGGTTTGGGTTGGAAGGGACCTTACAGCTAATCCTGTCCCACCCTGTGCCTGGGCAGAGACACCTCCCACTATCCCAGGCTGCTCCAAGCCCCATCCAGCCTGGCCTTGGACACTGCCAGGGATGGGGCACCCCCTATTAAATGGGGGTTTTGGGGTGCTCTGGCTGTGTGTTCTGGCTTAGAGGTGGTGATGCGCTTTCAAACATAACCACATCACCCTGCACACCTTTCACACTCTCACCTGCCCGACGATGCTGATTCCCAGAGCACACTTGACTGTTTCATGTCTCTGACATGACAGGTCTTCTGACCAGTGTTGCATTAATTGTCCCCAGCTCTGGTTCAAGAGGTTAAATAGCAGGTGCTTGCCCTGAATTTGCATTGGCACGAGCTGTCCTCTGCAGCAAAGAGCTTTGCATAAAAGGGCAGGGAGGCAGAAAAGAAGCGAACCACAAAACCAGCAGCTCTAATTATTTCCTGGTAGATATTGCGAGTGATTGCCTTTGTCAGGGGAAGTACAAAACATCCCAGCCCACTGTTGGTACTTACTGTTCTACTCCTTGGCTGAAAGGAAATGAACTTCCTGAGAGCTGAGAACCCATCCAGGGGGTCGCTGGAAATTCACCCTTGACTGAAGCTGTGATAACTGAAACCTTTATAAGACAATAATGCCCAATTTTTTCAGAGATGTGTGGGCACCCAGCTACCACTGAAATCCAGGGGGGTGAAGAGTGTAGGTACCTTTAGAGGTTCCTGGGTTTATGTGAACTGTGTCCATTTCTTGTCAAAGCCATCAGCCACGTTTACATCCATGTAGTTGATTCCCAGAACCTCGTCCAAGATCTAAGAGACAAAATGAACCATAATGTCTGTTTTATTACCCTGAGTGATTCCTGCCATCATCCTCATTGAGGGCCATTGATAGCAGGATGCTGCCGGGCTTCTTATGGAATCAGGGAATCACAGAGGGGTTTGGGGAGGAACGGACCTTAGAGATCATCCCATCTCCCCCCTGCCATGGGCAGGGACACCTTCCACTATCCAGGCTGCTCAGAGCTCCATCCAGCCTGGAATGAGATGATTTCCAAGATCCTTTGTCTTCATTGAGAGACCCCAGTGGCGGCAGGGCTCTCCAGCCCCCTCTGAGCTGCAGCTGATTGCACACACATGAACATGTGAGCACATGTGGAGAGCATTTGATATGGAAATGCAAAATCAGTAAATTGAGGTGGCCACAAAACACCCTGAGCACTGAGAGGATGAATCACCTTGTCGGAGGCTTTGTGTTTCCTCCGATGAATCACTGCGGGGTTGTGTTCAAACTCCACATCTCAGCCCTTGGCCAAGGCTGAAAATGTGGTTTGGGTTTATTTTTTAACAGCATTCATTAGAGTCTCTGTCCATTCGCGTGGTCCTGAGCAGAGCTGATCTCTGGCTGAAGGAAATGACACTCCAATATCTCATTCCCAGCACTGCTGGGAGGATACCTTTGGCTGTCAGCACAAAACACTCTTTTGAGGGAGATGCTGCCTATCTCCCATCTCTCATCCCAGCCTCTTGGAGGGTTTCCAAGAAGAGCAACGTTCTTTACTCATTTTGTTTCTCAAATAAGATCACTGGATAAAAATAGACATCAGACAGGAGGAAAATGAGGGGGAAAAGGAAAGGTTAGAGCTGCCACTGAGCAGTATTATCTCCTTGGGAAGGTGCAGAGGGTTTATTCGTGCTGTGCTGCTGCCTCCCTTGCTCAAAAGAATTATATCACTCAGTCTTGTAAGAATATGGAAAATCAGGTGTATTAAATCAGCTGAAAATTGGTTATGGGGGAAAAAACACCTCTTGATACTGCAGTGGGTGTGCATCATCCATCTCCTTTGGAGTGCAGGTAGAAAGCAGAGGTATTAGGAGAGATAATAAAATGCAATGATAAAACAATACAAATGGAACAGTTATAAAAGTGCAATAACTTCCACAAATTTGTCAGAGACAGAGTTTGCTCAGTGGGAATTTTTGTCTGCCCAAACACACCCAGAACCCTTCCCATGTGGCATCCCCCAAAGTGGGGAGCTGGAAAGCCTGTGGTGCCTTTCAGCAGCACTTGAGAGAGTCAATCCAAGTAGAAAACTCATTTCTGGGTATTAAACCCCTCTGTGTTCTGCTTAATGAACAGAAGAAAATAATGCATGAATTGCAAAGCTGGTAGAAATGGAATAATTAATATAGTTTAAATAAAAAAATACACAGAGTTATTCAGAATGAGATTTTCAGGCATGTCTAGAGATTTCAAATCACTGAAATTCCAGTTATTCTGTTATGGAACACCAGAAGAACATTCATTTCCCACAAGGATCTCATAATTTCTTGAAAACCAGGCTACTTCTGTGTGATTTCAGCAGCATAATAAAAGCCATACAGAAGTATATTCAGACTCTCGTGCATACTCAGGGACCTAATTAATAATAATAAAAAAAAAAGAGGATTGTATCAATTTCAAGTTCATTAAGAGAGAGAAAAAGGACATTTACACTTGCTAGTGTGAGTGTGGCTCTTGAAATCTCTGGGTACACGTGAAAATCTTGGCCTGAGAAAATCCATGAGGTGGATTTGGGTCAGGAGGAGGAAGTGCCAGCAGATGGATTTGGGTAGCAGGAGGAAACAACCACTGAAGCCCATGGATGTGAAGGGAAAGGCCCCATTTCACCGTGCTGGACACTGGGGGAGGTCTGCAGAGACCACTGCAGGACCTGGTGTGCTGTGAGGGGCAGTGACACTGGCACAGTGCCACACACACCCGAAACTGGCACAGAGAGGCAGCATACCTCAAAGGCATCACTGGAAAGGATCTTACCCACAAAATCTGCAGGCAAATAACAGGATTTAAGCCAGGAAGAGCCTTTTAGATGGTATAATTGGACACACTATTGAGGAAAGGGCACAGAGTTTTATCCCAAACCCTGGGAAATGAGAATGCTGCTGAGCCAGGCAAGGAAGCATCAGGTGGGGGCTGAGCTGTGGGGCAGGATCAGACTGGAGCAGCATCCTGCCCCTGCATGTGGCCCTGTCACCCACCTAAGGGACAGTGTGAGGCTCATGGGCACCCAGGGGTGGGGATGAGCAGTGGTTTTGGAAGTGCTGACACTGGGAAGGGCAGCTTGGGTGTCTTTGAGACACAGATCTGAGGGTCTGGGTTAGGACAGGCAGGGCTCTGGAATGGTTCAGCTCTAATAATCAGAATTTTCCCCTGTGTGAGTATGAAATATTAGTCACTGGCCATGGAAAGAAGTGGAACTATGAACTAAAGATTGGCCAGCCTGGTTTAGGGAAGAAGCTGTTATTTGTGTTCCCTGTGCATAAGTGTTGAAAGCTTTTGATAAAAGAGAGATGGGAGATCTGAGGTCAGATTGAAAACAACCAAACCTTTCTAGGGACCACATTATCTCTGGTTAGACTTCACTGGGAGAGCACAGTTACCTCACAACTGAATTCACCTGGCAGGATGATACCCAGATTAGAAATACCACCCCCCCCAAAGCTGACATTCAGCATTTGACAGCTCTTAAATCTCCCTGTGTCCTCCAAACAGGGGCTGCTCAGCATGGCATTCATACACTGAACCCTACTGGGCAATAATATGAGAACCACTGAAAAATCAAAGTTTCACTAGTTTGAGATGCAGTCTGTACATCAAGGGAAGTGCAGGAACGTGGGGTGAAAGTCTGTTTATAATTCTGTCAGGTTGAAAGGCTTTGTTAGTTCACCTTTCTCAAAATAAGAAAGCTCCATCACTCTTCTGCTCAGGCAAGAAACTGTGAAGTTGTTTATTTTTTCCATCCTTACAGGGCAAATAAGGAAAGATCTTGCAAAATTCCCACTGTAGAGTGCCTTAGGTGCCTGGGCCACCTTCTGCTACTCAGTCTGGGATGGATTTATCCTCACAGCAGCTGCTGGGGTGGGTCAGTGTTGGTGCTCCTCTTCTACCTCCCCGTTAAAAGACAGAAATGAAGCATCAGGTGGTGGAAGTGCCTCTGTTTAACCTCGGGGGTTAAACACAGCTGTGCCCTCCAGTCTGAGGGCCCTCTTTAGGTGTTTGTGCCCCTAAAGGCTCCCTGAAGCAGTCCCCAAGACTCTGCAAAGTTTATGCAAGTGACTCAGGAGCATGAGCACACACAGAAAAGCTGCAGCAAAGGATGGAGCGCTGTCAAAATCCCCCCAAAAAACTGATGTTAAAAGAAGGCAATATAACCTGTCTCCTCAGGGGGACAGGAGCTTTCTCTCCAGATGTGAAACTGGTAAAAGTCTTAAGAATGATGTTCTAAAATGCCTTAAAGGATGGAAGTCACCTGGAGCTTTCTATTCACGGTGATGGGAGCAAGTTCAGCTAAAAGCTGCTGGGAGCTTTTGGTCAGAGCTGAGGCCTGGGACCCCTTCAAGCTGTAGCTGCTCTCTCGGTCTCCCGTCAGCACAGTTAGAGACAGAAATCACCAGAAAAGGCAAAAGAGAAGCTGGAAGTTCCCTCCTGGGAGCAGTGCAGCACTTGGCTGACCGACATCTCCAGACAGAGCTGTGGAGATCCCAGGCCTCACCAATCAATGATCCTGCTAATTGGGGTGTGCCAGTGCGCAGCTCTGGATCAGCACTGCTCTGCAGGGCTTTTCACACTTGCTGGGCTTCTCACGGGCTCTGCTCATTCACAAGGGGCAAGATTCTCAAAAATATGTAGGATTCAAATGTTCTGGGCTCCCCAGGCCAGTTCTGAAGGTGGCATCTGTGTAAATAGATGGTGCTTTCTTGGTAAGTGGTTCATCCTGGCTTATCTGGCAGATCAGTTTGGTAATGTTTGTAATTACCGATACCAGGGCTGATTACAGAACCAGCCCAGGCACGTTCTTTGGTCTAGATGTCTCTGAGATAGATAAAGGCAGGGAAAATTCCTGAGGGCATTTGGGAGAAGGAGCCTCATTAACAGGCGGAGGGTGGGAGGTTTCTTATTATGCTTCTTGTGAAAAATCACCCCCAACTTTTGCCATCACCCTTCTGAGGGTGGCAGTCATCAAATAAGCATAGTGCACCCTGCCTGGGGATGAAATTATGGAAGGCTATCATGGAACAGGGATGATCCAGGGCTTGGGAGCCATCACAGTCAGGTACATCCAGGGAGGAGCAGTGACAGTGGGGTAAGGGAATTGGGGCATCCCTGTGTGGCACAACAGCCAGGATTGCCAGGGTATCACCACTGCCTGTTCATTTACATAAGCCACAAAATTTATAAATCACAGGAGAATGGAAAAGGAAAATGAGTGACAGTCTTTGTTTGTCCCTACAGAGGTATTTGTCAGGTAAAACCCTGCATCTGCCAACATTTTCTCTGGAACAATTACCCTACCATTATCCAAAGCCTTTTCTGAGATGTTTTTCCTAGCCACAAGAAGGACACGTCCACTCTGGATCCTGTTTGGTTTGCCCTCCGTGGAATTAAGTTTGGCATTTTAATTTGATTCCAATCAGGGCACACAAAAGCTCTGTGCATTCCGATTGATATTCACATCATTTCTACTCCAGCTTCTCTTGAGTTAATGAAACCTCAGAATCTTTGCAATGTCACTCTCAGTTTATGCAGGCTGAACAATTTATTCTTGCCCATTCTTGAATTCTGCCCCCCTCTTATTCCTTTCTTTGATGCCTTTGTGCAAATGTCTTGGGGCTTCTTGGGCACACCATACACAGCAGGTTTTGCTGGTGGAAAAGCAGGATTTTCCCCTGTCCAGAAGAGTTGGGCACTGAGATGCCTGAAGGACACTCCAGGGAACCCATCAACTCGAGCCACTGTAACAAAAAGCGTTTTTCTGGCAATTCTACTTTTCCAAACTTTTTCCTTAGATTTTCCACACTGGAGGCCTGCTGGCCTACCTAGATCACAGAATGGCCTGGGTTGGAAGGGATCTTAAATCTCATCTCATCCCACCCCTGCCATGGCAGGGACACCTCCCACTGTCCCAGGCTGCTCCAAGCCCCAATGTCCAACCTGGCCTTGGGCACTGCCAGGGATCCAGGGGCAGCCCCAGCTGCTCTGGGCACCCTGTGCCAGGCCTGCCCACCCTCCCAGAGCAGGATTTATTCCCAATACTCCATCTACTCCTGCCCTCATCGATCTTAAGGCCATTCCCCCTTGTCTCATCACTACCTATCCTCATGAAAGTCTCTTCCCAACTTTCTCATAAGTCCTCCCAAGCACTGGAAGGTGCTCTAAGATCTCCCCAGAGCCTTCTCTTCTCCCAGAGGAAGGAATGCCACAAGGGGAAGCTCAGCCACACCTGCAGAGGCGCACCAAGCAGCACCTGGGGACCTGTGTGTTCCAGAGCTGGCTGACAATTCCCAAGGAGCTGAAGCCCTGTGGGATCCAGGAGCTGTGGTTTGGTGAGTCAGCAGCAAACACCTCCCAGAGCAACTCAAGGTGATGCTGCACGGAGTGAGCAAACCTGGCCTGCGGTTTCATGCAAAGCCTTTTTCCTTCTTTTAGTCTGCGTGGGTTCATGCCCCCTAAATTTCGCTCTCAGTTTCAGGTGTGAATGAATTCAATATCTTCAGGTTGTATTCAGCTAAGAGAAACTCCCCAGTTCGGACTGGTTTCAGTACAAACCCAAGCAAAACCACAGAACTGCTCATGGTTTCCAGACCAAACCATGCAGTTCACCTTGTTTTTTTGGGGTTTCATTACGAAAATTTCATGGAGTCTGAAACAGAATAGACACAAAGCTTTGAACTGTGGCCTGTCCACTTCTGCCTGCTGGGAATATAATGGCTGGTGATGGAAATCTTTGCTGCAAAGAGACATTTCTGTGCTCCCCAGTTGGTTTGAAGTGAAAATTGATTGATTTATTTGCCCTCCATGGGTCCTGAGCTTTGAGGTTGGTTTAGGCCCTTGCTTTGGTCTTAGCGTGGTTTCAGTCCATGTCTGGAAGACAAAAAATCATGGATTCTTCCTCATGGTGGGGAATCAGTGCAGGCTTGGCTATGCATCTTCTATATCTCAGGGTTTAAAGAGATTTAGAAAATGCTGAGACTCTGGTGTTGTTCTCTCTTACTGATTAACAGGGGATTCTTCCAGGGGAGATTAAAACTTGGATCATTTCTAAGTCAGGGAAATGATCAAGCACTTGGCACCTCAGGGTTTCACACTCATGTGAGAGTGGTGCACATGAAAGACAACTTCAGCCTTGAATTTGTGACAATCAGATAGCAGAGAAATGAAAACATGAGTGAGATGGAGGGTGGGGAATACTGGAGAAAAATTGTAGAAAATTTGTCTTGAGATATAACTCATTTTTAGTGGTACACAAGCAGATGTGTGTATTTTTCCTGGGTACACTTCCAAAGGCTGTGTCTCACCTACTGAGCCAATTCTGTCATCCAGGATACATCAGTACGAATCCATTCTGCTGAATTCCTTAGAAATTGCCTTATTGAGCACAACCGAACCAAGAAACAACTAGACTGGAAGATTTCATTTTAGAAGACAGTGAGGTTTCAGCTCAAAGACTTCCAGTCAGGATGGACTTGCCACTTCTTCCAAGGAGTCACAACAATGTTTAACTAAGTCCAGTCTGATGGATTTGCTTTTCTTTTCTGTTGGATTGACAGAGACAGAGAGAAAAGAGGAAAACCTTGTGGATTATTTTTCCTCAGCTGTCATTAAGTCTCATTTTCACTGGTCAAAACTTTCTTTATTTTAACCTAAATTCACATGAACCCAGGTTCAGACTTCCTTCTTTCCCCAGTTGGAATAAATAAATATGTAAATAAACCAAATTTATCAAATTTCTCTCAGTAAAGGTATTTTCTAGACCATTTGTTTACTCCTGCTCCTGTTGAGCAGGGAAAATCTGTACCCAATTTCCCCTGCTCAACAGAGAGAATGACTTCTCAAAACACGCAGGATGGGAAAATGCAGCTTCAAACAGTGTTTTGAATGAATGAAATAAAAAAACAGCAAACAATTGAAAGTTTGAGGCATCCACTGAAATGCAAAAAATATCCCCTCCTCTGTGGCCACTGCTAAATGTAACGAGGCAGTTTCAGGATGTGTCTTGATACGCTGCTTTTGGTTGGTTTGGTTGGGTTTGAACTATTTTCTAGAGGAGGTTGGCCCGTGGGAAAAACCCAGACTGGAGGAAGTCTGGTTTCCCATCTGGTCCCTGCCCAGGGCTGTGTCACCACCATGTCCCACCCCGGTGGCTCTGGGAGAAGGGAGCATGGCATGACCTGGAAGGGCGTCAGCATCCCTGGGAAGTGGAGCATCATTTTAGAGGAGATATTCAGGACTTTGCCTTGGGTTTCGTAGGCCAGAAGCCCAAGGGAAAAGAGTGGGAGAGGAGCAGTGAGCACTCTGCAAGGAAAGCCACCAAGATGTGCTCTGCACTTTTCTGCTGCTCCATGAACACCTTGGGAAGGGAGATGTTTGTGGGTTCAAACAGCTCTGATCTGAGCTCTAACAGTTCTGCTCTGAGCAGAAGCACCTGATCATGATAATATCTATGTGTCTAAATCCAGCTATTTTCACCCCACAGCTCAAATCCTGTTAGAAGCAAAATCTTCTTGATTTTTACTATTTTACAGACAGAAAATCTCAGGCAGGGGGTGGAGAAGTGAAAAATGGAGCAGAGACTCCCCAAAAGCTTTGCCGGATGAATTGAGCAAGTGAGGTCCATGGAGCTGCAGTGGGGCTGTTCCCTGAATTCCGGGGAAGGAATCCAGGAATTCCAGGGATCCCCAACAGGATCATGGGCCGGGAAAAGCTCCACGAGCACTTGTGACAGGGGGTTGTCCCTGTTGTCCCAGCTGAGCCCGAGCTGGGCAAGGCAAGGAATGAGGGAGGGATGTGGTGAAGATCGTGAGGAGGTGGTGGTGTAGGTTGTGAGAGAACATGAAGCAGCTTCAACATGAGCAGAGGAAACTTCACATTTGGAATTTCAAAAAGTTGACTCGACATTTCTGCCATAGCAGATAAACATCTCAGTCTCTTTTATGGCTGGGAATCATCTTTTTCTGTTTATAAATAGAAAAAAACACAACAAGTTACCCTGTGTTATTTCCTCCGGGGCTTTTTGGGGGTGGATATTTGTGGGTGGTAAACAGCCCACAGAGAAGTTGTTGTTATTAATAATCAATGTGAAGCAGGGGAGGGCAGGGGCTGAGGCTGAGATGAGCCAGGTTTGGGCTCACCACAAACCAAATATAGGTGAGGGAGGGATGGCACAGCCACGCTGCTGCTCTGGGGCTGTGATTATTGCTGCTCTGTGATATTATTTATATCCCTACCAGCATTTTTCTTGCCAAAAGACACCTTAGGCAGACACACGAAGACCTGAAAGCCTAAAAACTAGAAATGAGACATAAAGGCATTGACAAACAGCTGGACAGGGCGAGCAGAGCTCTTGGGGAAGTGTTTTAGCCTTGGCAAATCCTTGCTGGTGTCGTGGTGACAGCCAGCAATGGAAACCTGTGGTCTGGGGTGCTGCACAAACACACTCCGAGGTTGTCTGGGAGTGCAGCCTGGTCAGGTGGTGCAGAGGCTGAGGAGGAGGAGAAGCACAGCACATTTACCAGGGTTTGGAGGCTCTGTGTCCCAGCCTGGAGTGCAGGGACTGCCCTTGTTCTCCTGGAGCATCCCTGGGGTGGGCAGCAAAGCCTCCAGTGCTGGTCCTGCAGGGGATGGATCTGCCTTTGGGGAAAGAGAAAACCTTTGGAGCTGGGACTCTGAGTCACCCAAGGCATTTCTGCATGGGCTGTGGCCATGGGGGAAAGTCCCAGCAAGTGCCAGCTGGTAAATCCATGCCAGCTGCCTCAGCAAACCCAAGGTACCCAAAACCCTGTGGCGTAGTTGGGCTGCACTGGGGATACATCTGGCCACTGAGGCTTTAGAGTGACCATCAGGGCAACCTCAACCATCAGGTGTGGAACCAGCTGGAGCTTCTCAGGGTGCCCAGAGCAGCTGGGGCTGCCCCTGGATCCCTGGCAGTGCCCAAGGCCAGGCTGGACACTGGGGCTGGAGCAGCCTGGGACAGTGGGAGGTGTCCCTGCCATGGCAGGGGTGGCACTGGGTGAGCTGTAAGGTCCTTCTAACCCAAACCATTCTGGGATTCTATGAAATATTGCTGTGGATTCCCCTCCTCTCAGAAATGCCATTTCACTAAAAGCAAAACTGGATTTTGGAAAGATGATAATTCTGACAAAACTATTCAGAAATAATTTTTAAAAACCCTTTTATTTTAATAAGCTTGAAAGACACAAGTTCAGCATTTGGGGAATAGAATGATTTAATTTTTCTATAAAAATGACGTTTTGTTTTGGAACTCTCCACTTGTTATTGATTTATTTATTCAATGTATTTATTCAGCTTGAAACTATGGGGAAAATTAAGCCTTTTCATCTATGTTTACTACATTTTAGTGGTGGAGAAAGGGACTTTTTCTTTGTGATACATTTCTAGGATTTTTTTTTTTTTGTAAATAGAATTTATTCTTAAGCTGCCTCATTACAAACCAAACACAACAGCTAATTAATTCCTGATGAAATATTTGCATCATTGGCAGTTTTTCAGTGATAGCAAACTCTGTCAGCACTTCTATTCAGTAATTCAGTAATTCAGGAAGCCTTCCCTCACTGCCAATCTGATGGATTTCGTAACACTTTAGAAAGGGTCAGTTTTGGTTTATTTATTAAAAGCAAAGAATTCCTCAGTGCAGCAAGGACTGGATGATGATGCACAAGAGGGGACAGGGACTCGAAGGCAGGAAAAATAGGTGATTATAGGAAGAGGTGGGGAAGGAAGGAGCTGTAGGGATAAGTGAGGATTAGGTGGCTGAAAGGTTAAACTCATGGGTCCAAGGGAATGGGAAGGATGTTGTCATGAAGTTTTCATGGGACCTGGACACAAGAAAAGGTGCCCACCCTTGGAGGGCACTGTCACAGTGGATGGAGCCAGGCAGAGGTCAGGCAGCTCCAGCAGAGCAGCCAACAAACACTGGTGACTACACTGAATTTCTTTAAGGAATTCTTTTGGGCACCATTTTTATGATTAAAGCCAGCAGCTGGATCAGGGATTCTCCACTCAAAGAGGAATTTTCTACAGGCAGCCTTTGAGACTTCTATATCTCTGTTCTTATAATGTCAAAATCTAAATATTTAGCCTGGCCTCCAGCTGGGTGTGCAGCACAAAGGGAAGGAAAGCAGCCAGGTGGAAACCAAAATGACAGGGCACACTGTGGACCTGTGAGTCAGAGCAAATCCCAGCCAGAAGCAGAGGCTGGTGACCTCAGCCCCAGCGAGCAGTTCACTGGGTGCAGCCATTGAATGGCAATTCATCTCTTGGATGAATTGAGGAGGAAGTGCCCCAAGAGCTCAGGTTAGCACAGGATACAGTCCTAGACGGCTGCACAGCCCACAGCCCAAGCTTTCATCACTCCTGCGGCAGAACGGGCTGTGATAGCCATCTCTGTGAGCAAAGAGCTGCCTGCCATGAACTGCTGCCGCTCTAAAACTGGGAGAAAATCGTTCAGTGACTCATCAATTCATTAGAAAAGGAACTTTCAGGTTGACCAAGCCTGTTCATGAATTTGAGTTGGGTTTTGCTGAATGGTTGAGGTGAAACCACAAGTTTTGGAAGCGCTGAAACATCAGAATTAGACAAGATAAAGCAGTGGTTTAGATCCAAGAGTGCTTGCTTGGTTTGGCTCTTGCCAAAACCTGAGACAGATGATGGAGGTATTTTTCCTCGTCCATTACCAACGGATGCCATAATAACAGATGTAATCTCCTCTCTGAGTAATTCAGAGCACAGATTTGAGCAATCTTCCCCCATCTTCAAGAAATCATGACTGTGACAGCAGGCACAAATTAGAATACCATAATCTGAATGAAAGCATAGGAAAATACATGATAATAATTCCATGAAAACTGCAAGCTAAAATTCCCTCCCTGAGACTCCTAGAATGAGTACATATTAGAGGAGTCTATGAATTCAGCCACTGATGACCTGGACTCAACAGGAGATCAACGACCCTTTCAATATTAGCTGGGTAAAGATGAAACTCCGTCTTGGCTTAAAGTGATATCTTTATTTTTTGTGCCAGGAACAGCAATAGACACAGAAAGGTGTGTTCCATACATACTAAAAGTAATAAATAAATAAATAAATAAATAAATAAAACCATTCTGGACCCCAGCAGGGGCAGATTGTCCAGAGCCACCTAATCAATGGAATCACAGAGTGGTTTGGAAGGGATCTTAAAGGACCACCTGATTCCAGCCCCTGCCATGGGCAGGGACACCTTCCTCTAGAGCTCCACCCAGCCTGGCCCTGGACGCTTCCAGGGTCACCACCTGCTGTCTTTGGTCCCTGCAATGAGCCAGAGCACTGTGCTGGGCCAGCCCAAATGCCCATCCAGCCCAGTGCACCTTCAGCAATAGCTGAGTACAAGATGCTTTGGGAGAGAGGAAAAGCAACAGCTAAAATACAGCAGGTATTCACCTGAGTGAACTCCTGTGTGAGTCCAGTTACACCCTGCGAGAGTGATATCCATTATTTAATTGTGCAATGTAGAAAACAAGCATTCTTTTCATTTATTTTAAATGCTGAAGGGTTTGTTTTCCTGGCATGATCCTTAGCTTTTTTGGATTATGGCCTGGATTCGTCTCTGGCTCGCTGTCTCCACTCAGTCAAGATTTAATAGGGATCTTTGAAATCTCTTCATTTTGAAATCAAGAGAGAGAAATGGAACTTTTCTAGAGGGGATTGTCCAGTTTATTTTATGCATCTGGTTCAGAGAGCATGGCTCATGTCCCGTCGCTCTGCTGCCATCAGCTTTAGCTCAGAGAGCTCCATCCTTGGGACACTTCAGTGTCTGGGCAAATACAGCCTGGCTGGACAGGGCAGCACTGCCTGAAGTCTCAGACAAGGGGAAAGAAGGAAGAAAATCAAAAGCAAGGTGTGGCCTTGATATGGATCCTGCAGGGCAGCCAGACCCGGAGGGCTGTGACCCCCGAGGGACAAGGACAGAAAGTGCCTGAGTTTCATTTTGGAGCAAAAGCCATTAAAAGTGAGCATGGTGAAAGGGGAAGGTGTCTCTGTGGGTTTCTAGGATGAAGCAGCTGCAGGTCCCTGCCCTATGGGGAACCAGAGCTGTGCCCCATCCCCTGCATGAAGAGCCAGCAGGGATGCAGCCCTTCCCGAGGCCAGCCCGGCTGGGAGGCACTGAGCAGCTCTGCTTGGCCTTGAGAGGTTTATCTGAGAGCAGAAAACCCCAAAATCATGAAGAAAAACTGAAATGAAACACTATTTGCTCATTAAAAGAGCTGAGGCAGCTTTTTAGGTTTGTTTTCATTTCAGTAGATGGCAGGTCATTTTTAATTTTGATGTGTGTTAGTTCTCCCATCCTTACAGATGCAGGCACAGTGAGAACACACCTCAGGCTGCCTGACAGATTTCTGGTGTGGTTTTGTAAGGTTTCCTGAGAACCAGGGGACATTTCTTGTTTTGCAGCTTTACAAAAACCCACAAGTGCCTGAGTGCTGTGGTGCTCTAACAAACAGGTCAGTGCAGGGAGAGGTTACCCAGGGGCACAAACTGTGGCTCTGCCCTGGTCAGCTCATCTGCTGGCCCTTGGCACAACCCCACGCTGAGGTTCCTGGTGGGCCCTCAGGGACTGGGGCGTGCCAATGAGGTTCTGGAGCTGCCAGGAGAATGTGGTTTGTCTTCACCAGAACCTGTGGCAAATTCATCTCAGAGCCTCCCACAGGGCACCCTGTGTGCACACAATGATGCAGAAAGAACACGAGGAGGGAGCTGGTTGTGTCAGATGTTCCCCTGGGGCTGGCGAGTTTAGTTTTAAAAGAAAAAAAAACAAAACCAAAAAACTTCAAGGTACTTTCTGTTGTTTTTTAAATTGTTTTTTTTCTCTTTCACTGAGGACATTGGGTGGAAATTATTACAGCAGGAGCCAGGCAGGCTCTGTCTGTGTGCTGAGCTCTGCCCACCCCTGTGCCTCGAGGAGTGAGGATGTGAACGGATGGGGATGGCAGTGCAGGGAGGAAGGGGATGATGCTTTGGCCCCTGGCAGTGATTTACTCTGTGGGTTGACCGGGCTGGTTTGTGTCCCTGTGCTCAGGTTTTGACACAGGTGAATTGGAAATCCCCAGGATTTGGTGTGTTCGAGGGGTTCCTATAGGAAGTGTTTTCCAGCAGATTTCTCGGTGAGAAGAAAATTTTAATGAAAGAAGAGGAAAGATCAGGAACATTTATTTTACCTTCCTCGCCATGCCCACATGGATGCCTCTATCTAGCGGTGCTGTTTTGTAGTAACACAAGCAAAGCTTTAAGGAAAGGCTTTTTCCATGAAGAAAACCCTCTTCCCTAGGTGGAAGACAGCAAGGAGAATGCAAAATGCCAGAAAGGTGTAGAGCCAACGACGCTGGGTGATTAATGAACCAACCCATCTGTCCTGCCCCAACCACAGCACCACACAATGGACTTTCTCCCAAGGGCCTCCCAAACATCCTCATCCTGGGGGCCAGGCTGCTTGGAGCTGATGTTTCTGCACTCAGAAGGGGACTGGGCTCTCACCAGGGAAGGCATTTCTGTAGAATTTCTGGTATTTCTCTGTCCTGAATGATGGTAAGCAGCTTTGAAACACTGCAGCATCTCTTACACTGCAACATGTGAAACAACTCTTGGAAGGATGAAGATGTGAGAAATAATCTTGTGACTCTTGCAAGGACTAAGGGTGTAGCTTTCAAATTATTAAAATATAAATAACACCGGTGCAATTTATTGCTGTCCACTCCCTAGAAGCAGCGTGGGCAGTGAAATGAGAGCTGACAGATGTGAAAACTGGCCAAAAATGATCTGATTTTGACAACAGCTCTATGTATCCTGCTGGTTGAAGTCCAGTAAACCTCATAATAATGTGCTGACTACCTTCAGCCCCACTGGAAGCAAAGGGGAGGTCCTGTATCTAAGACTGGCTGAAGAAAGAGCCCTTGAAACATCTCACCTTGGCCAGGTGGAAATGAAGGCTCCCAAAGTGTCAGGTGTGGTCACAGGGGCTGAATGAGAGCCCTTTGTGCCAGACTTGGGCCTCCCCCATAGGTCTGTAGGCTTGGAGCTGTATGCAGTTTGAAATCATAAAAAAAGGAAAGAGTAATAGAAGAGTAGAATAGAATAGAATAGAATCACAAAATCCCAGACTGGTTTGGGTTGGAAGGGACATTAAAGACCATCCACCACCACAGGCAGGGACACCTTCCACTATCCCAGGGTGCTCCAAGTCCCATCCAACCAGGCCTTGGACACTGCCAGGGATCCAGGGGCAGCCACAGCTTCTCTGGGCACCCTCTCCCCACCCTCCCAGTGAGGAATTTCCTCCCAAATATCAAATTTAGATTTCCCCTCTTTCAGTTTGAACCCATTCTCTCGTGTCCCATCACTGCAGGTCCTGGTGAAGGGTCTCTCTCTGGTTTCCAGGTGCTGTGAGGTGTCCACACAACCTTCTCTTCTCCAGGATGAGCATTCCCAGTTCTCCCAGCCTGTCCCCATAGGGGAGGTGCTCCAGTCCCCTCACCAGTTTCATGCCCTCCTGTGAACCTGCTCCAAGCCCACGAGGGAACTTGAAGATTTTGGTGCCACGACTGCACCATGGCTGCCTGTGGCTCAAAGGATGTTTGCAACACCTCCAGTAAAATAGCCTGTGGCAATTTGTGGGCAGGAATTTTTTCTCTCAGGTGAGGCCCATTGGGCAGCTCACGCACAAACACAGCCTTTGGGACCATGGTGCCAACTCAGCCCTGCTGAGGTGTAAAGCTTTCATTGGAAATAAATGGGCCAGTGGATTTTTTCTACTTTAAGAGTGTTTATTTTCTGTGCTTTAATATTTTCCAGGAAGAGATAGCTGAATCTCAGAACTGATGCACTCCCAACTCTTAAATGCTGGCACTGCTTATTAGCTGCTTGCTCAGTGGAGAATATTCTTCCTTATATAGGTCTTTCAGAAAGTAGGTCAGGGGATTAACGTGAGTACCGGGTGCTAAAAATCCTCTTTGACAGCCTGCCTTCCTTTATTATTTTCTCACTCTGCCCACTGCAGATGCCAACACCTGCCAGCTCCTCTGCTGCTTTCTCCTGGGATCAGCGGGGATGACCACAAAAGGTTTCTCCACTCAGATCCCACAAACAACCTTGGCCCATTGGTTTTTCTGGCGTGTTTGACCCCTGACATCACTGGCCTTTGAAGAAGGAGAGGTTGTTTTTCAAAGAAACATGGCAGTGCCACACCAGCCCAGGACTGGGGTGATTTGTCAGTGGAAAAACACCTGGGCAGAGATGGACTCGGCCACTGAAGGACGGAGCACTCAGATCCTTTTTGGGAGTTGCTGTTCTGCGAAAAGAGGCAGCTGGGCCCAGTGCCAGGCGGGGTGTGAGGAGCTCCCACAGCAGCCCTGCTGAGCAGCTTCATCCCCCCAATGGCAAGTGCTTCTAGGAAGTTCTGCAGGGCAAGTAGCAACAACCGTCACCAAAGCCTTCTGTGCAATGTTTGCACTCCCACCATGTCCTCGCTGCAGCGGCTGCTGCTGGGGCTGCTCACGTTTGTGCTGATGGGGCATTTCTTGGCTGTTTACAGGAGATACAGAACAGCTCTGTGACACCCATTCCCTGGGTACCCACAGAGGTACCCTGATCAGGTGGTGATTATTCAGTGTTCAGCTCAGAGGAAGAAAATAGATTTTTCCAGCAGCCTGGGTGTCACAAAGCCTCCAAAATCAATGCTCTGTTGAAGTGGGAAATTTGTTGAGAAGTGCCAAACCGTAGCAAGGAAAGAAGCTCTGAGGGCACAGATGAAAAATTTCTGTGGGAGATGCAGAACTTTCCAGATAGGAGCACTAAAGCTGAGAGCACACGACTACTGTTCCTTTATTTTGATTTTGTTTGCCACCTGCTCGAGCCTGAGGCACACAACACAAGCTCTGATCTGGGCTGAATCCCTCCCAGGACACAGACACCCTTTGGCTCTCCCTTTCTTCACCTCTCATGTCCTTCGAAGCACAGACATCAGTGGTTTTACAGGAATCAGAGACCTCCTATTCACAATCACACCTTAACAAGAAAGAACATTGTGCTTTATTCACTCACTAGAATGGAGGGGAAGAGGGGGATCCTTCACAATATTTGGGAGTGCTGGAGATCCCTGAGTGCCTCAGTGTGGGGCTGAGGGCCACAGCAGCCCCAGGCAGTGCTGTCAGCTCTGAGATCAGCACCTGATGCCACCTGAAACCTGGGTGGTTTCCTCTTGCTTTCTAAGCTGCAGGAAACACTGGCATTTCTGCTGAGCTGGCAGTGCCGTGGGGCCTGAGTCCCAGTGATGCTCCCAGTCTGGAAATCATTATATTTTTATAATTCTTGCATATATTCATATTTAGTTTTATATTTATTTGTGGATTTTTGTGGGCAAACACAGATATGGATAGTTTTTACATATGTATACACATCCATATATCCTTTAGACTTATACACTGAAGAATTGCAGGATTACAAATATATGAAAAATATAAAAGCTGCAATCCTAAGGCATCACCAGGGCCTCTCCCAAGCCACAGCAGCTCTCCCAGAAAACAGCCCAAAGGGATTGTTCTGCAGCATGGGATGGTGCAGGAGCAACCAGGGCTGTGACACCTGAAGTGACTCCTTACATCCTCCAGCACATGGCATTTCACCAGGGCACTGTCCTGCGGAGCCCTGCCCTCGGTCTGGTGGCAGGAGGGCACAGCTGAGTGGCCCTGGCACACACAGACACCCTTGTGGCAGCCCTGCTGTGGGGCTGAGGCACTCACAGCAATCCTGTGCCCTGGAAACAGGGACAGAACCCCCAGCTCAGCATCACTGATCCCTTAGGATTTTAGCATTTTTATATTCCATATATTTGCAGTCCTGCAGTTCTTTAGTGCAGAACTCCAAACTCCACATTCAGTGTCAGCTGCTGCTGTCCCATTTTGGGCAGACACAACAATTCCTCTCCAGGCCTGGCAGTCAAGGACCCCTCACTGCCTCAGGCCCCAGAGATGGAAACAAAAGTGAGCTGGGGGGAGCAAACTTGGGGTAAATGACTTCATTACCTGAAGCTGTAATTAATTAACCCCCAATATGCAAATGGACCAAACATATAAAAGTGTGCAAACACATGACCTGTGGTCCATTTTGGGTGTAGCCCCTGGGGGGCTTTGTCTGCCCGAAATGTACCTGAAGGCCCTTCAATAAATAAACTGCTTTTTATTCCCTTCATTTTGTCTGGCACCTGGTTTTAGGTAGTCCCTAAAGGCATCATCACATCCAAGAGCTGCTTTTCCCTCCAAGGCCAGATGAGATGAGGAGGGTTTGGCATGGGGGAGATGCTTTGTGTCAGAATTGCTCAGGGACACTGAAATTTTGGTGTTGAGAGGCTTGTCCCCATTTCAGTGAGAAGAGTTTAGAGCAGTGGCTGGAGCTGTGAGTGCTTGGAAAGCTTTGTGGAAAGCTAAGAGCAGAACCCATAAATCCAGGTATAGCCAGGATTGGGATATGTCACACAAAGGGCTTCAGGGGAGACTCCTCAGGGCTGATGTGAGACTGCCAAAACACAGAGCTGCCACCTGTATGTACTTTTTATCACAAAAAAGTTGGAATTCATTTGACTGCTGTGCCAGTGCTGTGGTGTGTGGGGGGTAATTTCCAGGTAGCCTGGTTACCATAAAGCAGAGGATGCACATAGATTACACGGAAAATAAATAAAAGCTATAACCTCAGGGGTCCAATCTAATTTTTACTGTTTATTTTCTAGGGAAAACCCAAATGGTTCAGGATATAGGGCAACTCAGAATATGATTTTTTAATTTTGTTTCCAATTTCTCTCAGCAATTTACACTTCTTTGGTTAGTCTTAATGGAGTTAAAACATTCAAAATTGTCCTTTAAAACCTTTTTCTAGGGAAGACCTGGTGGGTTTTTTTTTTTTGCTGAGTACCTTCTTTGCAAGCAGCATTCTATTTGCATGAAAGCCTAGAATATCTTGTTAATAAAAAAGTCCCAGCTCTTCCTAGATCTGTGACTTTTGCAATTGGTGTGATGACAAAGTGGAAATTATCTCTCAGACTAAATCTGAATGCTTGTGCTCTCTAGTGACACAGTCAGGCATTTTTTCTTTCACTTGGACAAAACCCAGCCTTTTTCACATTATTTCTCCTCTCACTTTCACAGAATCACAGAAATAGAAGGACAAGGCACGAAGTAAAGTAAAAGTAAAGAGGAAGAGGAAGGGCTGGGAGGAAATGAGCACTTTGAGTCCTTGAAAGTAGTTTCAGTTTAAGCAAGGGACCAATTTTCAGGTTAGATGTTGCTTTTAACCCTCTCTACTGCTCTAAAACAGGGGGATGCCTCTGGCAGAGGGAGCCACAAAAGTGGGAGTGAAAGGGATTATCTGCACTGAAACCACTGTGTGTTGGTTTTCCCCCCACCCCAATCTCTCTATCTGTGTTGTCTCTTTCTCTCTTTCCTCTTTGCAGCACAGAATTTACAGTAAAAACACAGGAAGCTGAATGATTTCCTCTGAGGAAAGTACCTGACGGAGAGGTGAAGGAGCAGAGTCATCAGCAGCCCCTTTGAGCCATCCCTGCCCCTGCAGTGATGGTTTCAGGCAGGTGCTGCCTTGGAACGAGACACCTTTCAGGTGGTTTTTGCCAGGCCAGGCAGGCTGCTACAGGAGGATCTGCTTTTTCCCTGTGGCAATCCCAGAGAAGGGAGTCCTGAATTCCTGAGTAACAGCAGCAGTTGGTGATTTGTGAGTAACAGCAGATATTTATTTAGGAGTGACGCTGCACCTTGTGTGCTAAAACCCCCTTAACCACAGTCACTCTGCCCTCAGTGGCTGTGGAGGCCCCTCTGTGCCTCCAGGGAATGTGAGGATGGCCCTGGGGAGGGACAAAGAGGACACTTCGGGAGGGACAGGCACACTTTTAGCTGCCATTCCAAACCTGTCCCTTCCCCGCGGGCATCCAAGAAGCTGAGCTGGGAAAGCCAAACAGCAGCACTAAGGAAGGAGACCTGGGCCCCCTCCATTGCAAGACCCCTTGGAAAAGCTCAGGCCAGACTTGTGAAATTTCAGAGGTCTTGAAAGGGGACTTTTGCCCTAAAAAAATCCAAACCCTTCTCCTCAGTGTCAGCTGAAAGGGCACAAGTGAGTAACCCTGCAGATACCATCTCAGAGAGACCATGAGCTCCCCACACTTCACGAGTGACTAAAGCTGAAATGGATTTTTCAGCTGACTGGGCCTCAAATGTAGGAGTGGAAGGGATACAGAGATGGTCTAGCTGGGTACAGCACCAGCCTCTTTATTTTGCAATAACTTCCCCTGTCCAATAACTCCTACCCCCTTCAGAAAGCCTTCCTTTAGCTTACAGAGCTGTTGAAATGCTTGTGTGTGGTTACATTTTCCTGCTCCAGCCTCCACTCAGGATCTCATTTCCACTGCAAAATGCAACAGGCCTGATTCATTTTGCAGCAGGAACATGATTGATGCAAGCCCGGATGGAGACTCATTCTCAACCCTGTGGAAATTCCTCACCAAGGCTGCAAGTCAAGTGAAAACCTCATTGTACAATCATCAGGTTGTGTTTCTACTTCTAAACCTTTTGGGATGGAGCCAGGAGCAGCTTGTGAGCAGGCGAGGGTGACCCAGAAAGCCAGAGCGGTTCTTACATCATCTTTTATTCTGGTTTGTCTTTTCTTTTTTGCTTTTTCTTTTTTTTTTTTTTCTTTTTTTTTGCTGAGAATCGTCTTTCCCTCTCACCTACACCAACTCCTTCACCTTTAGACTGAAGGCCTGATTAAGATGTGTGTTTTTCCAGGGCTCTCCAAGAACAAAGATCATCCGTGCAGGTCTGGCTGAGCTTTGCTCACAGTCTCCTGCTGACAAACCACACCTTGTTTATCAGGACCAACATATGTTGTACACACACAGAGCTGCTGGAGCTCTGCGGGCTGAGATTTCTGCACCTGCTGAGGAAATCACCGGGGAAAAGGTGGAGGAACAAAGGCTGGAGCAGATGTTTTTCAAAGCAACTGCTAAGGCAGTGCTGAACAGGGGCTCCAAAGCTGCTGGGGGGTTCATGTCTCCTTCTCTGTTTTCATTTTACATTATTTTTCCCACTTCCCATTAAATAAATGTTATCATTTTGTCAATTCCCTGTGTTTGTAACACTCTGTGAAGAATTCCACTCTGCCTTGAGCTCCTGATGGAGTGCAGAGAACCAGCAGCAACCAGCCAAGCACTGTCTCAGCAATCCCAGCTCTATTCCAGGGCCCTGGGTCATCCTGTCCTCATCCCTGGAAGTCAGAAATAAGAAGTGGCAAGGTACCTGTGAGACTGATGCCACCTCCTTGCCATTTTCTGGGATCAAGCTGCTGCTTGTTGACGACACCTAAACATTTCTATTCTGCTTTCCTTTCTAATCAAGTTCTGGTAGATAACGTTCAGTGGATCAAGCACAAAGAGTGCTGAGAAGAAGGAGAAGGAGAAAAAGAAGATAAAAAACCCAAAGGAAAAAAGGTACTGCCCCTTCAGAGTTTAACAGCCCCAGGATTAACATGGCAGCTGCAAGAAGGTTTTTCAAGGCTGCAGTTTTGGATTCAGGTAGTGAAGACTGAGACCAAATGAGCAGCAGGGGCAGCCACTGGATCACTGTGTACTCAATTTCTTGTTTTTCATGCTCTCTGACCCTCAGCTATGCTCAACTGCTTTTAAAGCAAACCAAGCCAAACTTGTTATTTTGATTGAAGGGACATCCTTGGACAGGAAAGATGGGAAATTTGTGTTTTCTGCCACAAATCACTGGGCTACTTATTCACTACTGCAGGCTCAGGTGAGATTCCCTGGCTTTCTGGTGACCTTTAGCCTAGCAATGGGTGAGATCAGTTCCCTTGGCTGGAATTGCATCATGAGAGGAGGTGAGGGAGCTGCACCCAGAGGTGCAGATGTGGGTGCTCCAGCCGAGCTGACACCAAGGTATTCCTGTGGCAGAGGGAAGAATTTAAGGTATCATCTCATTTTTAAGGTATCATGTCATCTCCCACATCACCCTGGAGTGCTCTAATTACTGCACACTCATGCCTGGAGTCAGACACAACCACATCACTTAGCAGTCCAAGTCTCACAAAAATCCAGGGCATTTAATAACTTGAAAGCTGCCATCAGCTTCAGCCTCACTCCCCCAAATTATGCATCCAGCTGACTTTTGCCCACCTGGCTTGAAGCTTTCGCCTCACCCAAACTTAAGTAAGAAATCCAAGCCTGAAGTCTTCCTCAGACTGTAGTTAAGGTTAGGACAGTGACACTGGAAAAGGAGTTTTCCATCCACTTGTCTCAGAAATACCTCATGGATACAGTCCTAACCCCATAAACCCCTCTCATGCTCCCAGATATCCCCTTCAGCGCCTTTAGGACCTTAAGGCTGGCTGAGGAAATATTTTTTGAAGCCCTTCCTCTCCTGCCCCCTTGAGGCTCCCAAACTGCTTTATCACGTTAAGGATGAGCACCAGCACTGAGGTTTGGCAGGTTCGTGAACAGATTTCAAATCTGAGTGTGTTTTTTAAATGCTTCTCATGAGTTACAAACAGGAAAGGGGGAGAAGCCAGTGAATTTCCCTTCCAGGAGCCCGTGGTGGAGCTGCTGGTCCCAAATCAAGCTTGTGTCAGCTCTGAAGGGTGTTTTGGCAGGCCTGACTCCAAGGATTTGCCAGCTTCCCTCTCACAGTGGGGATCACGGAGAATACCAAGCAGGGCATCTGTCAGTGAGTAATTACAGGAAATATCATCTCCTTTTGAGCAGGGTGTTTGAGTCTTGTCTGGGGCGAGGCACAGACCTGAGCCTGTCTCCAGGAGCTCTTTGGAGCTGCCAAGGTGAGTGACACCAGAGGCAGAGCCAGGCAGCCCTGGGATGTTACCAGAAATGAGGAAATCATTCTATAAATGTCACTTCTTCCCCTGACTGTCTGCAAACAGACTGCCAGAGCTTTCCAGTGCCCAGAAACACGGATCCAGTGCCATTTCCTATAGCTTGGACAGCAGCTGGAGAGCAGAGCATATTTCTTCAGTGCTGGATTTGTTCTTTATGCTGCCTGTCATTTACTGTGATAAACACCTAGCAAGGGCGATTAATTACAGAGAATTCATTTAATATAATGCTGCCAGTGTCCTGGAGGGTCAAAGGAGATTTATGTCCCCTGTGCAACACAAACAATGTTCAGGAGTGTAACTTCAGCCAGGAGGGAGGCAAGAAACATTTACGAAACATTTACGAAACATTTTCAAAACATTTGCAAAACGTTTGCAAAATGCAACCTTGAAGTAGGGCAGAGAGACTGGATTAAAACAAGAGATCTTTTATTGTCTTGAACTGCAGAGTGTGATACAGAGGAACTACATGGATTTTCATTCATATAAAAAAAAAAAAGAGAGCCCTTTATTTACACAAGTATTCAAACTGCCCATGGAACCTAACAACTCTGGGTTCTCTTTGTTTTGCTTTGTTAGTTATTCCCACCTAGATGGAGCAAGCATTGGTCAGTAACACTTAGAAAAACATGGAAAAAGCTTTTGGGCAGGGGAAAAAAAAAAAGAATTCTGTTCTGAAAGAACCCAAATCCTCACAGGCATTTCACTATAACAAACCCACCAGAATAATTACAACCAGTCACTGACAAAAGGAACAGTTTTCAGTAGGGGCTCAGCAGCCTAATTATTCTCAGTCTGTCTTTATTTTCCCATCTAAGTAAATATATCCTGGACATGCACAAACTCCACGTGGATGAAAAAAAAAAGGTAGATATTTATTTAAAAGTAATTGTGCTTTTATTTATTAAAAAAAATTTACAATCAGACACTGTCCTGCTGTGTTTCCAAAAGCATGGTTCTCTTAAAAATGACAAAATGTAGCTTATTATTATCATTATCATTATTATTATTACTTTGTCTTTATATTAATAATATTAATCTTATGCTTAAGTTTAAAAACATACTGCTTTCCCTTCCCGTTCCCTCCATCTCTGTGGTACTTGATATATATAAAAAAAGGCATTCAAACCACCAATTATTTTCACTTATAACTAATAATAATAATAATAATGATAATTAATCTTACACATTTCTGTGTGTAAAATATGGCTGGTTCTAAAACAAACTACCAATGTACAAAGCTGTTCTCCCTCCCCTCCCCTGGGTCACCCAAGAGATCGTCAGATGTCGGAAGAACTTTATCCCAGACGCTTTCTGGCAAAAATAAAAAAAAAATTAATAAAACAACACAGAACCCTTGAGGTCGTTGTCTTTGGTGTGGAGGACGTTCCTGGTGGGCAGCTGGAGCTGCTCTGCTGGAAACTCTGGGATGCTTTAAGGCTTTTTTGTTGGGAATGCTGCAAAGCCTCTGCCGGGCCACGGGTCACCGGTGCTGTGGTACCAGTCGCAGCTCCTCACACCCCCAGGCCAGCGATGCCAGAGGGTCTCCCCACACCGCCCTCTCCACCCCCTCCCCAGCCCCTGCCCGCAGCCCCCCGGGGCTCTACGCTCGCTTCCGACGCCCCTCCAGGTTCCGGAAGCTGGAGGGTCTCAGCTTCATCTCTGCAAACTGGATGGAATACTCGTGGCCCTTCCAGTGGAACCAGTTGACGCCCTGTGGAGGCAAAGGTGGCAGGTGGGAGGTCACACTTGGATTTGCTGCCCCTGGTTCAGACTGGGGATGTTTCTGATTTGGGCACTGAGGCACCACAAAGTGGAGGAGCTTTGGGAAGCACAGGGGCTGTGGAATGTCCAACCTGTACAAATCCATCCACATGAGGTCACAGAATCATGGAAACTCACAATGGATTGGGCTGGCAGAGACTTTAAAGATCATTTTGTTCCACCCCTGGTGTGGGCAGGGACACCTTCCACTATCCCAGGCTGCTCCAGCCTGGCCTTGGACACTGCAGGGATCCAGGGACAGCCCCAGCTGCTCTGGGCACCCGTGCCAGGGCCTGCCCACCCTCACAGGGAAGAATTTCCTCCCAGTATCCCATCTAAACTTATTCTCTGTCAGCGTGAAGCCATTCCCCCTTGTCCTGGCACTCCAGGCCCTTGTCAATTGTCTCTCTCCGTCTCTCCTGTCAGGCCCTTCAGGCCCTGCAAGGCCACACTGAGGTCACCCCAAAGCTTCTCCTCTCCAGGTGAACAATCCCAGCTGTCCCAGCCTTCCCTCCCAGCAGAGCTGCTCCATCCTCTGATCCCCCTGGTGCCTCCTCTGGATCTCTGCAGCAGCTCCAGCTCCTTCCTGTGCTGGCCCAGGCTGGGGCAGCTCTGCAGGTGGGCTCTCACCTGAGCACAGGGCACAGGGGCAGAATCCCCTCCCCTGCTGCCCACGCTGGGGCCCAGCCCAGGGCAGGGGGTTCAGGGCTGGGGCAGGCCCAGCTCTCACCCACAGCACCCCCAGATCCCTCTCCCAGGGCTGCTCCAGCTGCTCATCCCAGCCTGGACTAATCCTGGGGGTTGCCTCAACCCAGGTGCAGCACCTTGAGCTTGGTCTTGTTGAACCTCTGTCCCTCAGAGCTGTCCCTCCTTGCCTGGCTTTCATGGCAGAAAGAACATTTTTGTTTCCCATGTTGAAAACTACAATTATTCCCTGCACACTTGGGATGTTCCCTTGGAAAATCAGACAAAGCTAACAAGATTTTACCAGCTGATGTTAAATTCTTGTTTTGTGAGCGACTGCCCATACATTTCCCTGTGTTCCTGGAAAGTGGGAGGATGGGATGCTGCGATTTTTGGCTGGCTGAACCATCAGAAAAACCCATAATTGCAATTCCCCTTCCTCTCATGCATTAGAGAAGCCTTCAGAAGCCAAACTCACCTGACTGTGGCTGTTGTCACCATATCTGCCCATCAGGTTGACTCGGTGACAGTTCTTGTACCAGAAAGCTCCTTTGTATGACAGAGCACAGTTGGTGATGGCAGAGTCGTGGTCCTTGTCAAAGGTGGAGAAGGACCTTCCATTGTGGTAGGTCATAGAGTCACCTGGACGGGGGGACAAGAGAAAGAGCAAGGTCAGTGGGTTGCCTGGTTTAGATTTCATGGGTGTGCCTATTCTGCAGAAATATTTGGACTGTTCCCTGCCCTGTCTGCATCTAAATTTTTAAAAATTGACTTGTTTTAATACAGAAGGAAATGCACGATTTTTGTTATTACAGGCAGGTCAAAATATCTTTTCAGGTGGTCTCTAATCCCCAGTATATAAAGTGGTTTTCTTTCATGCAGCTCAATTTCTGAACTTCTTGCTGAAAAGCTGGATTTTAGAGTGTGGACAAGCCAAGACCAAAGACGTATTCACAAGGAAGGAATGAAGACCAAAAGAGCCTCCACACTGACTGAATCCTACTCATGGTAGTAGCTGCTACTACTCTGCACCAGAGAATTTGCCTTAAACCACAGAATCATGGAATGGCTGGGGCTGGAAGGGACCTTAAGACTCGTCTCATCCCACCCCTGCCATGGGCAGGGACACCTCCCACTGTCCCAGGCTGCTCCACGCCCCATCCAACCCGGCCTTGGGCACTGCCAGGGATCCAGGGGCAGCCCCAGCTGCTCTGGGCACCCTGTGCCAGGGACTCCTGAGCCTTACAGGGAAGGATTTCTTCCCAATATCCCATCTAAATTAAATAGACATTAATTCTGCTGCTGCATTTCCTTTGTATCTCTGTAGTCTGGGTAAAAGCTCCTGTGCGGGTCACAGGGCAGAGCCCACACCCACACCTCTGCTCTGGTTTATGCACCCAGCAATATGAAATTATCTCCTTTTAAGAAATTGTTAAACTGGATTTATCTCTTAATCCTCTGAAGCCCTGAAGAGGACTCACCAAGGGTTGCAGGGTTTGCCCCAGTATGATTACAAAAGGCAGATGATTTGTTCAGCAAAATTATAAATCACATTACAGCAGGGCTTTGCTGCAAATTCTACTGACAAGAAAAGAAGCTGTGCCAGGCTATTATTGGCTGTATAAGTGACAGCCAAGATCGGCCAAATTAGATATATTGTGGTTTAATACACTTGTTTCAATCCTGCCATAAGCAGGCCATAAAATATGGCACCAAAGTGCCTGGAGGATATAAAACAGAAACATAAAACACATCAGTATGTTTGATTTTCAAACACCTCACACGGGAGAGGCACCTGCTGGTCTGCAGCAGTCACACGGCTCCCTCGAGTGAAGGGGGAGGAAATGGGTAGCTGGAGGGAGGAAAGGTCAGGTCTTGCTCTCACCCGCCGTGCCGCTGTAGCCGTCCACGCGGAGGCGGTACCGGCTCTTGGCGTCCCCCACGCTGAAGCGCTCGTACACCGCGTAGGCCGTGTCCCCCTTGTCCCTCAGGTCCACCCGCAGCTCGTACTGGCCCTGAGAAGTGATTTTGTGCAGGTTCTCCAGACCTGTGGGCAGGAAGGAATGTTTGTCTTGATGCCAAATGATTTTTTTTTTGCCCTTTTTTTCTTTTCTGTATTCTCTGTATGCTTTGCAGACATTTTTGGAGCTCTGTAGCCTGTTGTTGTGTCCGTGGCTAGTTTTCCCAGTGCTTTGTCCTACCTTTTCCCTAGGCAGAAAGACAAAACACATTCCAAAGCCCCTATCCCATCTTGGTTCTCCCTGGGAAACAAGGCCAGAAAAAAGCTCTTTGAGACACATTTTCATCAACAAAGTTCAGTTCCATCTGAGGGGGGAGGATTGAGAAGGGGCTTGAACAGGGGGGATTGCATCACCACTTGTGCTCCTAATTGGTGATGTTGTCAATTATGCTAATTTGCTAAACCTATAAAAACTGTGTTCACCCCGTGGTGGGGCTTTTGTGGACATTTTCCATATTTGCCCCTAGAGGCCTCCAATAAAGACCAACCTTTACATTACTCCTATACTAATATTATCTCAAAAGTGTGTTGTTTGATTTCCAGGTTCCTTAAGGCATCAGTCTCTCCATGTTTTTTTTCCTGCCATGCCATTATTCCATAAATGGGGCCATACTGGACTGTACAAATAGAGCAGGACACCAGCACTGGTGAGGGCACTGAGCTAGATCAGCTCTAGGGTGATGTCAGCACAAAAGCAAATAAATAATCCCAGGCTGAAGGGAGAGATCTTTCCTTCAAATCATAGAAATAGGTTGGGCAAAACAACCCAAGTTGTGCTGTGTGATCATCATCATCATCATCATTTTTCATTTACAACCAGAAAAATGCAGCACAACCCTTGAAAATGTGGAGGGTTTACTTCTATTTTACCAAAATGTGAGTTTATGGTTTCTATTTGCCCTGCTTTTCCTCTCTGGATTGTAAACCTTTGCTGCTGGTGGTGTCCCAGGAGGACAGGAAGCAGAACCTGCTCCCCAGGTCACCTCTGATTGTCCCAGAGTCCCTCTGAGCATTGGGTGGGTTCATTTGGTGACCCCAGCATGACATCCTTTGCAGCTGGAGGGACTGGCTAGGCCTGGTCCTTTCAGTCTCCCTCACAGAGGCTGTCCCCAGCTCCTTTTCTCCTGTTCCCCTTTACAAATACTCCTACCAGCTAAATGGAGGCCTCTAAGTGGCTCCTGGACTTTTGGGCTGTGTTTCTGTTTTGTTATTTATTTTTTTAAAAATACAAATTCTTAGCACTCACCTATCCAGAATTCATCCTTAGGATCTCCAAATCCTGCCACATAAGTATTCCAGTTCTTGTAGAAATCTTGCTTTCCATTCTGACGCCTCAGGAACACCTAAAAGCAAGAAATGTTATGGACAAACTGCCCTGGCCAGAGGGAAAAAGCTTTTACAAACACAGAGCTCAGCGCTGCTCCTGCCCTGCCTTTACCCCTCCCAGCAGAGTCTCACTGCAAGGATTGAGTTGCCTGCAGGCTGTTGTATTTTTTAATGTATTTTTTAATGTATTTTTTAATGTATTTTTTAAGTCTCCAATTTCTCTGTTGGGTTCCCAGGCTCCTCTGCATGACGTGGCCTCTCAGTTCCTGCTCTCTGCCTTTTTAAACCCATCCTGCAGTTCTGGATTTCTCAGCCAAGGGTTTCTCCACCCCTCATCTCCCAGCCGAGCATTCCTCCAGCTCCTCCTGCCTTTCTGTGCCCTGGCTCCCTTAGGCATGTTCCAATTTGGGGCTGTCAGTGTGGAGAGGTGGCATTTTACTGCCATCCCTTTGTTGTCTGGGTGGGATGTGTCCCCTGCACAGTGGCTGCTGAACAAATGCCTCCCCTGGGCTGTGCTTCAACCTCCCCCACTCCCTCTCTCATTCAAACAGAGTCAGTTCACCCTCCCCTCTCCTTGTTGATTATTTAGAAACTGTCTTATCCAATATGGTCACTTCAGCAGCCCTTACACCAGTGGAGGGGGATCAGGGCTGAAACCAGGAGTGTGACCCATCCTTCGGGTGTGACCTCTCTCCTCCAGCTACAGAAAGAGCTGTTCTGGGCACTGGAATGTCCTACCCAGGATAAAACTCCCCAGATTTATAGACAAGACAGCCCTACTGTGATAGCAACACTCTGAGGATGCCTGGGATGAGCAGGGGTGGGATGTGCTGCCCCTGGCCCATACTCACGATCCAGCCGCCCCCATCCTCGCCCATGTCACAGAACACTTGCAGAGGCTGAGCCTTGTCCCCGTTCAGGTAAATTGTGTAGAGCCCAGAGGTGGCTTCTCCGTTCAGCAGGGCCTGGGAGCAGTCCTTGGGGTAGGGATAGAGGAGCCCAGCTGCACACAGGGAAGAGAAAGCATTCCTTAGGAAATCAGCAGAACGCAGATGACTCAGGAAAATCCCTTGTGGGTCAGCTACAGATCCCAGGAACAGGTTTGTAACTGCATCCTGCATACAGAACACTCACAGGATACAGCTGATGGGGTGAATTCTTCTTTTGAATGTGTTTTTTCACATCTGTCTGCACTTCTGGAGGTGCTGGGAATGTGAGATAACTACTCCCTGCTAGCATGGGAGTGCATCCTCCAGCTAAAGACTGAAATTCAGGAGCTGTGTTAGAGCAACTTTTGGGGAAAAACAAATCTACCAATCTCTGATCATGTGACAAAAAATTGAGGGGGGGTACAAAGACAGGACTTCAATCAAAAATAAATTAATTGTGAGTGTTTTTCTGGCAAGGGCAATATTAAATGTGTTATAAAGCTACACTTCTAAAAAACAAAGCAAACAGCAACAGTTGAAACTACAGGAAAATGTTGTTAAGCTTTTCTTTCTGACAACAATACAATGAAATCATTGCAGTCAGAACAATTTCTAAGCCCCCCCCAAAATCCTTTTTTTTTTCTTTTTTTCTTTTTATTCACTCAGGTCATTAACTTTTTCAGCCAATTAAGTGTTGTTCCAGGTGTGTCCATAGGAGAGTTTTTACCTGTAGCTTCTCATGGAGTGGCTGCTGGTCCTTGCCAGTGTCAAACATCCCTGCCTGTGATCAGCTCCAGAGAATTTCACAGAATCATGGCATTGTTAAGGTTGGAAAAGACCCTTGAGATCAAGTCCAGCCATTAACACAGTCCCACCATCATGCTCACCACCATGTCCCCAGGTGCCACCTCCACAGGTTTTTTGAATACTTCCAGGGATGGTGACTCCAACAGTGCATATTCCAGTTCTTTACAACTCTTTCCATGGAGAAATATTTCCTGCTATTGAATCTAAACCTCCCCTGGTGTGGCTTAAGGCCATGCGAGTTTCCATCAGCTTTGGGATTTGGAGAAAAGCCACCCTACGGGAGGCTCCTTCAGTGATTCCCTGTCATTAAATAGACACAGATGTACTTTTGGAGTTAAGGCCAGGCTGAAGCCTCTGCCTGAATGTGTCTGACACTGTTCACATGGCTGGAGGCAGCTGATCAGTCCCTGCTCATGGTCAATTTGCCAAACATCACCTAGATACACCCAGATTTAATTCCTCTCCTGTTTCTGGAGAAAATTGGTGTTGGTGGAGTTCATCCTGCTCTGCACAAGCAGTGACAGGGCAGACTTGGGGCTGGGTGACTTCTGGCAGTCCCTGGGCTGGAGTTGGTGCCAGCAGCAGGATCAGGAGTGGGAATGCCTGAAGGTCCTGCTGGGCCTGCAAGGCTGAAAACTGGGAAAAGTGAGACAAATGGCAGGCAAAGCGTCACAGCTAATACTGAACAACTCCTTTTTTTAATGTCAGCTGTGGAGTGACCTTCAGAGAAGCCAATTTATCCTTGCAGAGCTGTCCTGTTGGGCTGGAGCTGACGTGCTGAGGGGCTTTGAGACAGCCCATCTCAGAGAGAGGAGAAAAACCTGCCCAGAAATCCATCTCCTCAGCCCCCAGCACTGATTTGTGTGTGCCTTTGTGGTTTGCTTCATTTCAGCTCCAAACTCTGATTTGTTTTCCCAGCTCGCTGGGATCGATACAGGGGGAAAGCAAGGTGCCAGCTGGATTTTAAAGAATTCCTGCTGATATTTCACATGGGGAAGGCAGGATGTTTCACCACAGAAGGGACTGTGGGGGTGATGTGGATGGATATTGGAATTTCATCCTGCCAAGGGAGACCAGATCTGGGGGAAGAGGGACTTTGCACCAACACTACAAATGGATCAAAATCTTGTGTGGGGTCTATGTGTCCTCACAGCAGAGCTCAGCTCTGTCCCGAGAGCAGTAATTTGGATTATTTTAGCTGTGTTCTGATGTCCTTACTGGTGGTAAAAATGGTCTGGATCGTTTTGCTCCTCAGGGCCCCACTCAGGGCCTGCAGTTTCACCGTGTACTGCGTGGAGGGGCTCAGCTCTGTCAGGCTGTAGGAAGTTGTCTCAGGGTTTAGGATGACTTCCTATGGAGAAAAGAAATAATACAGGGAAATCTCAGAGAAATAAATCATAATGATTTATTATGATTTAATAAATAATAAAATGGTTACCTATTTTAGTCTTTCACATTATTTTTTTGTCATAATTATTGATGGTATCTTTAACCATCTAGATTAATTAATATAAAGCTACTCCTCTAAGATTTTTACTGAGCTAATCTTTAAAAGTTCAATAAAGCCTGCCTGGAAATGAGTGTTTACCATCATAATGTACAAGCTGGGAGGTTTGAAAGGAAGGCAGCATAAATGTTTACATGCCCTGAATGTACAAATTGTGAAATTCATAAAAAACTGTGAAACTCATCCTTTAGGACAAGGAAATGTTGCACTGCAGGCTTTAAAAGGCTGTTTTGCTGTGACATTAAGACTGATTTTCAGTGTGCTTGGGGAATTTGCCTTCCTGAAAATCAGAATCCTCTCCAATGATCCAGGTTGGGCATCCAAAATTTTCTTTTTTCTGGGATTCACCTGATTCATATTTAAGCATTTAGTGTAATCTAATTATGTAGGAACAAAATAAAATTATAGGAGAATAAGAGGCACTTCCACAGGCACTTCATCCTTCCTTAGACACCCCTTTGCACAGGGATTCCTGAGTTTAGAAAAGTGAATCCCATCCTTTGGGGGTGTGAGTTTTTTCCATGATACAGGCCTGGAATGAAGCAAAATGTTTGTGCTTTTATCTGTATTGTGGAGGGATGAAAGGCAAAATTCAGTTTGCAATGGAGCTTCTATTTCAGGCTATAATGTAAGAAAGTCCTTTAACAGGTTTTAAATGCATTTGTGTTCAGTCTAGCACTGAAAGATGCTGGGAGTATTTTTAAATTGTTTAAATTAAGGCACATGATTATTGCTGGACACTTCAGAGCATCTCCATTGCCCAGATTTGAGGCACAGCCCCTGAGGTTTATTTACCTTGACTCTGCCATCGATGGATTCATAGATCAGGAGATATCCAGTGACAGGAGCACGGGGAGGCCTCCAGCTCATCACAGCTGCTTCTGACTGCACCTCAGTGGCACTCAAATCCCTTGGAGCATCCAGCCCTGCAGGAGACACCACAGCATTTACAAGCACATCCATACAAAGTTAATTCCACAGCTTGTCTTGTGGGCCATATATTCAAACAAGCTGGGAAGATAAACCTTCTCTCCAGAGAAATTTGAAATGAAAAAACCTTTCAACCTAAATTTTGTGGTTAAGAATTAATTTTCCCAATGGTAGTTTAAAATAAAAGGTGTTAACTTAGATAAAGTTAAAATATTGGCTTGTTCCAGGCACTTTATTTTATGAGCAGTTGCACTGAAATGTCTTTTGAGACAAAATTGTGCATTTCATTGTTTCTCAAAAGAAGATTGGTATTTACATATTCCCAGGAAATAAAACTCTGCTTCCAATTATGTTTTTTTAGAATAGGAAAACTTTTTAGAATAGGAAACCTTTGTAGAATAGGAAAACTTTTCCTGCTTGGTCTGGCTCCAAGCTCCAGCGTCCCTTCCCTTGGGTGATTATAGGAGCGGATTGGTGTGCCTCCATAATTAACATCCTGGGACAAGCCAAGCCAGGAAAATGAGAAACATCCCTGATTCCATTGATGCTCATGGAAAGCCACGAGCATGAAACCAGCTGGGCACCTTCAGCAGCCAACACCAGCCCCCAGAGAAGAGCTCCTGCTCCAGCTCTGTGTGAGGCTCTGCAGAACTGGTGACAGAAAAGCACCTCTGATCAGCCACACCAGGCTCCACTGGAGAAAGGTTGGTGCCAGCACTATCGGAATCCAGGTTTCCAGTGAGAAAGGCACCAGAGCAGGTGGGACTGGAGGGGATGGCAGCTGTGGGGTGGGAGTGGCACCTGTGGTGAAGCGGGTGGAGAGGGTCTCGCTCCTCTGCGCGTCCTTCTGCGCGTGGATGCTCAGCGTGTACTCCGTGGCGGGCTGCAGCCCCTTCAGGTCGTACTCCACCGTGTTCCCTGAGACCATCTGAGTCACTTCTGGCTCTGAGAACAAAGCACAGAAGAAAAGAGATGTTGGTGTCATTCAGACACATCATGGTGTGCTCAGCTCCGTGCTCCACTCACTGGTTTATTTTATTCCCGGCTGGTGCAAGCGCAAAGTGATAAAAGCCCGGAGCCCAGCCTGTGCTGACACCTCTGCTGAGTCTGGGTTCCACCAGAGCCCTTTCTCTAAAAGTGTGAGCTCTCTCTAGCGTTCACAGGAATTATCACACCGCCTCTGCTTCCCCGGAATGTCCCTTAGCTCTGTTCACGGCTGAATCGAGAGTGCTGAGTTAAAACGATCAAATTTTAAATGCTTCCAGCAAAGCCGCTCCTCCAAATAACAGCCCCGAGGCTGCCAGGGCTCCAGGACAGCGCTGCCAGGGGTGCCCAGGGTGGGGTTGTTGGGGTGTCTGTGCAGGGCCAGGGGTCGGGGTGGGTGATCCTGGTGGGTCCCTCCAACTCTGGATATTCTGTGATTTTCCTGAAGTTACAATCAGCACCTCTTGAGAGCTTTAACCCTTCATCTCCCCAACCCATTCCCAGCTCCTCTCACCTTCCTCAGATGAGTAGGACACCACGTAGTTATCCACAGCAGCAATTGCTGGCTGCCAGGTTGCCAGAGCCTCAGAGTCTGTGATGTTCACCACTACCAGGCCTGACGGGGTGTCCAAAGCTGGAAGAAAAACAGGTTGAAGGAATTTGACAAACACTCTCAGCTCTGTGCAATGCTCTGCTGTAAATTCATGAGAGAAAATGCCCAAAACTCAGTGCAGCTTTTATGGCTCCCTTTGGAACAGTGGGGTTCTGCAGGAAAGACGTCAGTGCCTATGAAGACACCAGAAGCCTCCCCTGGAAGGGGAGGTCAGTGCTGGAAGAGATCAAAGCCTGGGAACAAACAGAAGTAACCATGTTCTCAGATCACTCTTGATACCAGCGATCTCAACAGCTCTGTCAGAGCTGACATATTTCTCTCAACACCCTCAAATCTTGGTTGTTTTTTAGAGCAAATTCAGGAGACAGAGCTGGGAAAAATAACCAAAGTGACGGCAGCTAATGGCCACTGTGACCTTCCAGCAGCTTGTTTGGAGCAAACCAATCCCACAGCCAGCCAGGCATCCAAAATCCCCACACGTCCTGCCTTGCCCTCCTCACAGGACTCTATTTTTCACACAGGTTTATGCTCTCCCTGAATTAAGATGGATCTTTGCCTCCAGAACAGCTGGAATGGGCTATAAATCTCCTGTCATTATCCAATACTCACCATCTTGTTCTTTGCCTCAGCTCTCTGAATGTTTGCTAGCCCCCAAAAAGAATACAAGGAGGGGTCAGCAGGAGCAGAGTGGACCCTCATTTCCCACAGGGATATTTAAAGAAAAAATCAGGAGAGAGAATACTGAAAAATATATTGAGAGAATATTGGAGAAAAAAACAGGAGAATGTTTTTGTGCTTAGAACAGTCTGGAACCTGGGACATGTGAAGTCCACAACAGAAACTGGTCTGAACTGCTCAGCTGAGCTGGCCCTTTGCTCCCTTGTCTCAAAAATGACATTAATTAAAAAAAAGAACCAGAAAAACTTCTGTTTGTTTTTTTTTTTTTCTGATGAATTAGAACTGTAAATACATGAATTGTCTCCATCTCACAGGTTTATTTAGCACGTGGGAGCCTGACCAAATTTACAAGTTCCATCCTCATGCAAAATACAAAGACAAAGAAGGAGTGGGAAAAAGAGCTTCCTACAGTTTGTGTGGGCGGCAAAAATGGGATCTTGGTGGGTCTGCAGCCCCAGTCCCTGAGTCTCTCCTGCAGTCCAGATGATCCATTTAAAAAGCTGCTATTTCCTGCTTTTATATGATTACCTGTTTTCAGGGTGCCAGAGATGGGCTCGCTTTCTTCAAAGCCTTTCACAGAGATGACGCTGACATTGTAGTCCACACCGGGGACCAACTTCACCAGCTTGGTCCTTGTCTTGCTCCCTTCGACTGTGACAACATTTGGAGTACCTGGGACGAGGCCAAATGCCAAGGGATGAGTCACACAATACTCCAGGAAATGCTTGAAGGGTGTTTTTCAAGTTAAAGGCATTATGGCCACCATGGATGTGCTTCTCCAGCAGGAGATGAATTTTCCCCAGTTAGTTACAACCACCGGTGTCAAATATTGTTGCCGTGACACCTAAATCTAAATCACTGGTTTGCATTCAGTAAGAAAAATTAACATTTTTAGTGGAGGGTGTCCCTGTGTGTGACAGGGAGTTGGAATGAGATCAGCTTTAAGGTCCCTTCCTATGCTAACCATTCTGTGATTTCTGTTCAGAAAAATACAATTTCCCAGACAAGGTGTGAGCAGAAACCCCAGCAGTGTCTACATGGGAGTTCAAACACCTTGAGGACAGGACTTGCAGTTTAGATCTGCCTTGTTTGTGGAGAGGGCTGGAAGATTCTCCTTTACCCCCCTCATTTAGAATAAAGATATAGTACATGTTATTTTAAAAGGTGCTCTGTGTGTGGCTGAGGACTTAGCATCCATATTTACTCCAAATTCTGGGTTTATTCCAGGAAAGCATTTAGAAAAATGCCTAACTTTATGCCTGGATTCCTTTTCTTCTGTGGGACCACTACAGCTGCACGTGTGCTTCCAGGCTATATTGTCTAAAGACCTAAATCTTTCCTTCTCTCAATCAACAGGAGTTTTTTGGTGCTGGTGTCTTTAATGTTTGTTTTTTAGCTGTTTCCCTTCAGAGATGTCCCTAAATTAGGTTAAAAATTTGTTGAAGTAGAGGAAGTTTTTGAAGTTGGACACTAAACCAGAACGAGACAACGCTGGGGAGCACTGAGTAAAGCCTTGAAAAATTGTTATAACCACAGATTATGATTATTATTTCCAAGGGCCATCTTTTCCAGTGCGCTCAGCTCATGAAGTGCCTACAAAATAATGACAGTTTGGAAACTAATCCTTGCTGAGGTTCAGACAGAGACTTATTAGGAGCACAACCACTCCAGCATCCACCTCAGAGCTGCCTTACAAGCCGTGCCCATGGGACGTGGACACGGTGTCCAGACAAAGGTTGGCTGCACACCCTCATTCCTGATGGAAAAAAAGAGATGATCTGTGCAAGATCACCTGGGAGATGCACTGAGAGGAGGGATGGCAGCCCAGCAAACCCCTCCTGCTGTCCCTGCTCACCTCCCGTGACGGGGACGTAGGAGATGCGGAAGTTTTCCACGCGGGAGCGAGGCGGGGTCCAGCTGACTGTGGCAGCATTTTCTGTGATGTCAGAGAAAGAAATCCCCTTGGGAGAGCCAACCACTGTCAGGGGAGAAGAGAGAACCACACGGGAAGGACAGGTAAATCATTTGTTTATCAGTCCTTAGTGCTGGAAAACTGATTTATCACCCTAAACCACGAGCTGGTGCTGTCAATGTTCTGCTCTGAATAACATTAAAACTGAAGGGTTTTATACAGAAACAGCCTATTTGGTCCAATTTTTCCTTTTTTTCAGGACCATTCTAGTATTGCATAGGTTAAAAATACCCAACGTGTATCTGCATATAGAAATAACAGAGATTTCACTGCTGTAGAAAAGCAGGAGGAACATGCACAGAAATGACATTCTGCTACCCATGGGATGCTGTATTTAAGATTTTTTCTACCTCAGTTTCACTCGGAGGATTTTTAGACCTTCCACTGAGTCCCAGAGCCCTCTGGGACACACAGCACTGACAGCCATGGACAGATCTCTCTTCCTGAGCATGAAGTTCCTAATGCAGGATGCTCCAAGGAGACTCAGGTGTGGGAGTCCATCAAGGCTCCTCTCAAGGACTCACTCCTGGAACTTCTGTTGGCTTCAAACCAGAAGCAACAAGATTTTCCTCCTGGAATCTCTCTCTGAGCCCATGATTTTTCTTTCAAGCACATCCATCCAGAGAACATCCCAGTACCACCATCACGGGGAAGGCAGCTGTGGCTCCACTGCAGCTCTTTGTCATAAAACTCAGCCTTTCCCTGTCAAAACCAGAGCACTGCACTTGCCCACATAAATTAAATCAGTAAGCTGGGTAAACAAAGCCCAAATTTTACCAAAAATAACCCAAGCTTAAACCCAACATGTATCTGAAATACTCCATTTGGAGGCTTAATTAAGATCCAGCAGAACAAGCATGGAAAGGGCTTTGGAAGGACATGGCAAAGAGAGCTGCCACTTCCAGGTTTACATTGAGCATCCCACTTCCAATCTTTCCAGCTTTTTTGGCTGTAACCAAAACAACCCTGGCGTATTAAAAGATAAACAGCACACACAGAGAAGGCCATTAGTACAAAGAGGAGAGATCCCAAACATCAGCCACATGAAGAGGAGCGGAGACAGGCTGAGAGCAGGGGAAGGGGGGCAAGAGGAGGAAAAGAAAATAGGGACTGGGCTTGAAATAGCTTGGAAAGAACGTGCCTGCGGGAAAGGAGTCAGAGGCTGTTTGTTCCATGCGTCCCCAAAGCAGCAGGGCACTAAATCAACTGAAAGGCAAGGAAAGAAAAACAACTGAGCTCTCAAGAGAAATGTAAATTATGTCTCTGGAGCTCACTAGAGAAGTTGTGTTGGTGGGGTTTGCTCACGTGGACAAGCCAAGGGAAGAAAAGAATTACAGATAAGAAAGGAGGCAAGATGGGGTTGGAAAAGCTACGTGGCACAAAAAGGTGCTGCTGATTTGAGTACAGCCTGAAGGAAATCGGAGAAAATAAAGAAAATGTGGAAAAGAGAGAGAAATGAAAATCACATTGGTTTTGCTTTACATTATAGGTGGCCTGAATGGCTTAAGAAAAAGGGTAGTGGTGATTTTGGAGACCAAAGAGATGGACCAGCACTTGGTGTTCATACACATGGAGAATTTCAGCCTTTCCCAGAAAATAAAATCCCCAATCTGTCCCACTTGGACTCTGCTGTGCACATTTCCATGGGCCTCAGGCTTGTTTTCTGCACCAGGTGAGCTGCATGACAAAGAGCAGTAAGAAGAGCTTTGATGAGTTTTCCACATCCCCAAGTTCCCCAACTGCAGCTTTCCTGGGAGAGAACCTGGCAAGAAATATAATGGACCATCCGAGCATCTGTCCTGGAATGAGTCCCAGAGATGGGAGAGATTTGCACCTTTGAGCACAGGGAAATGAAAAAGAAGTGAATGAAATCATCTTCTGGGGCTACCTGAAAGCCAGAATCAAGCAGGCACAGAAAGCAGCCAGCGTGCTCCTGACCTGGCACTCACAGAGATCCTCAGGTCATCTGTTGGGCAGGCACAGGTAAATTATCTTTACCCTCCAGCATCATCCCCAAAGAGGTGTATGAGAGACAGGGAACTCTCCTGAGAGGCTGCTAAAACACCCGTGGTACCTGGGAGTAGCTATTTTTTTTAGGGATTTTTTTTTGCTAATTGTTCTTTCATTCCTAGCAGACTAGAAGATGTTCCCTGGCTTTCTTCTCCCAATCAACAGGAAGAAGCAGGTTGCATTTATCACAAATCAAGAGCATGTGAAGTGTTTTGTGATCATCTCAGGAAAAAAAAATGCTGTCAGAGTGTGGCAAAGCACCATTGGAAGAAGAGAAAAGGAGCAGCATGAGGCTCACACCTCCCACAAGGATATTAATTGGACCATAGATGTGTTGTCCTCTCTCAGTGGGGGTTAAATTGCACCTTAACTGAGATTTTACAGATAAATTTCTAAAAGACACCAACTCTGAGAGCAGCAGTGGATAAATTCCCTCTTCAGGGATAGAAATATTTCCTTGCAACCACACTGGAAATGCTATAAATATCCATATATTTGTGCAATAATCCACTCCTAAAAAAGAAATTAGTTGGCTGCCTTGGCAGCCACCCACCCAGTGTGGTGTAACCTGCAGCCCAAATTATTTAGCTGGGTTTTTGTGGCTCTGTTGTCCATTATTCATGGGCTATTTACAGCTGACAAACATCTCTTGGGCTATTGGCTCCAGTAGGTGACTGCTAAATCTCCCTGCAAGGGCTGCACAGGGACGTAGTCATGAGGAAAATGACAACTCTCAGTGGCTTCCCATAAATATCCTGGGAGTCCATGAGGATGGGGACATGCTGCTAACAAGTGCAGTGGACTTTAAACACCCCTCTCCATTAGGAGTCAAGGTGCAGGAGCCTGGCCAGGGGGGCTGCTGATGCATGTTCTGCCTCATGGAGGTGTCTGGGGGATCGTGAGGGTGGCCTGGCTGTTTACTGCAGGGATGTGATGGCAGGAGTGGAGCTGAGCCCACAGGCAGCAGGGTGGAGGATGGGGGCTCTGGGGCTGCTTCAGGAGAAGCTGTTCAACACTGAGTTGTTGCTGCCCTTTTCCTGGGTGCTGCCTGGCAAATGCCTCCTTTAGGCATTCCTGTTGCTTTGCTCACTCGTGGAACTTAGAATCACATCCTGAGCTGGAGGGACCCCCAGGATCACCCAGCCCAGCCCCTGACCCTGCCCAGACCCCCCAACAGCCCCACCCTGGGCACCCCTGGCAGCGCTGTCCAAAGGCTCCTGGAGCTCTGGCAGCCTCGGGGCCGTGCCCATTCCCTGGGGAGCCTGGGCAGTGCCAGCACCCTCTGGGGGAAGAACCTTTCCCTGCTCTCAGCCTGAGCCTGCCCTGGCCCAGCTCCAGCCCTTCCCTGTCCCTGTCCCAGGGCAGAGAGCGGAGCTGCCCCTCAGGAGGAGCTGCACCCTTGGTGAGATCTCCCCTCACTTTCCTGTACTCATCCTTTTCCTTTCCTCCCATAATTAATTTGATTTCAAATTATCACATTTTCACATCAGCAAGCTCAACATTTTTTAAAGATCAAATTTGGCTCACGAGACATTGCATCAGATGCTTCAGGTTTGAATGTTTCAGAATGAAACCACGATCTTGGTGTGGGAAAAAAGATTAAAACGCTTCATTCAAAAGTGCCAAAATGAAATGCTTCAGTTATGAACCTGGATCAAAGCTTTGATTTTGCAAAGAAACTCAAGTCCATTTGAATAACCGAGCACATGTTGTTCCTGGTAAGATCAGTCTAAATTAATGGTGCTTAGGCCTTTGCTGGTCAAACCATAAATAATCTTCTCAATGGCCCTGGTAAATTAATTTTGTCATAACTCTTTCCTAGGGAGGTAAATTGTTGTGCAGAGCTGAGATGTAATTAGTAAATGAAAATCACTGAAAAAGGCTGATGCACAGACAATATTTCTTGGCTCTCAAAGACAGTGTTTTAATTGCCACACTCTGCTGCCTAATTCCTGATCATTAAAGTAATTCAATTAAACCATATTAAATAGACAGTGACGAAGCTTGGGAAGCTGAGACTGATTACAAATAACCACACCCCACTGAACCAGTGACTTGGACAAGGGACATGCAGGAGACAGGTCAGGACACCTCTGGAACAGCACGAGCTGGCTGTGAAAAGGAGCTGCTGAAAGGAACAGGGAATGCCACACTTTTGCCACTGCAAAGACAATACCTGTGGATGCTACTGCGTTTACGGGCTGGGAACGCCGTCCACTGCCAATTCCATAGAGCTCAATCTCATATTCAGTGCCCTCTTTGAGCCCTGTTATATCCTGGGTGCGCTCATGGCCTGGCACTATCAGCTCCAGGGGGTCAGATTGCCTTTTGGTGTCCCTGATTTTGAGAACAAAACTGTTGAAAACCCCGTCATCTGCAGTCCAGGAGAGACGGAATCCATCTGGAGTTGCGTCTGAAACCAGAAGGTTGTCGACCTCGGGTTCTGCTTCTAAAAAAGGAGAAGATAGCAGTGGGGCAAAGAAATGATTTTTTAATCAGTTGATCAGAGACCTGCCTGAGGTCTGGCTATAGCACACTGCAAGAATCCGACCGCAGTTCAAAGCAAGGGGAACAATCTGCCAGCTATTAAAAAAAATAATAAATATTAGTGTTATTCAGAACAGGATAAATGTGAGTGTGTGCAGGCCCATTCCAACTTTCACTCTTGAACAGCAAACCACTGCATGGACACACAGGTTTGTCTCCCACATGCAGAGTTACACATGCTAAAGGTGAGTTTCCTGGGCATTTCTCCCTCCCTACATGTGTGACACCTTTATGGCCAATAAAAACAAGCTCTTGTTACAGTACTGCATGTCTGGAACATTGTCAGGCCTCCCTCTGCTAGGAGGACAACAGAGAAGCCACTGAAAATTCCTTTTCTCCATGCAAACTCCTTATTTCATGCACTTCTGGCACCTGTGGTGCTTCTGATGCGATGAATCCTTTACTGTGCTCTTAAATAGCAAAGGGGAATCATGAAAATTCCTCTCTTAAACAGCACCCTTCAATCTAAATGCAAGAGCTGCTGCCTTTAGTTAATGAACCCATTCAAGAGGATCCCAAGGGCTGTAAGTTATTAATTACCTGTAAAACACCTCTAAGTAAGTACGCCAGGCACCATTACCTAGAGAAACGCTGCTGGGGTGGTTATGTCCTACAGCACCTCCAATGCAATCCTTCCTTCCACACACAGCCATTCCTATTTATTTCCTCTCAAACCTCCCACCAGACCCCCCCCCAGCTTCACTGCTGCCCAGACAGGAACGTGCAGATGAGAACTGATGGTTCTGGGGCTGGAGAATCAGCCTGCAATCTTTTCCCAAGAAAGCTCGAGTGCTGCTGGAGAACAGCAGCTCTGATGTGGCTGCAAGCACGAGCGGGTTTGAGGAGAGAGGTGCCAGCTTTGGGGTGGCAATGATCCCACTGTGGGTGGGACCCACACAGAGAGGGAAAGAGAGGAGGCCATGGGAAGAAGTCCATGGCTCTTCCTGAAGGTCCTGATGGCTGGAAGGTGGGAGAATGATGCTGTTGGAGGATGCTGATGTGCCCAGCTGTTAACACGATGAGCTCTGCATGCAGCCATTCTTCTTTCAAGACTTTGTTAGAGGTACCTGCAAGACCATAAAGAACTGTCACCCCCCAGCCCCCCACATGCTCCTCCACAGGATCCCTCAGAGGGAAACATCAAGTTAAAGGGAACAGAATTCCACTGGTGAACCCATCAGTCACGAGGAGTTACGTGGAGCCACGATGCAGAGAAGGATGCAAAAGCCAAAGTTTGCATGAAATGTCTTCTGTGTGAGAAGGAAAGTGAGAGAGAAGAGGGTGGAAGGGAACAATTTGCTCACACTGAAGTACCTGTAACAGCCAGAGCACTCAGGGGCTTTGTTTGGTGCCCCTTGGCAAACCCATAAAGCAAAACCTCATAGCCAATGCCAGTAATTAGGCCTTTAAGCTTCAGTTCTCTCTGGGCTCCCGAAAGGAGGAACTCCTGTGGGTCCAGCAGCTTGCCAGAATCCACCACGACTACTAGAAAGTTGTCAAAGGCATTCTCCGATGCCATCCAGGACACTGTGAACCCATAGGGGTTCATATCAGACACTGTTAGGTTTTCCAGTGGGGGCATGGCCTCTAAAAGAAGGGAAGGTGNAAAAAAAAAAAAGAAAAAAAAAGAAAAAAATAAAGGAAGTGAAAAACATTGCAAATTAGAAAGTGTCACAGATTCCACCAAACAAAAATCACATTTCCCCCCCTAGTGTGGATTTAATAGCCAGGACCACAAGATGAGGATTTTTAATGGAGCTCAATTTTGAATTTTTCTCAAGGATGTCTCAGCACCTCCTCTCACAATCTCCACTGAACCCCCTCCCAAGCTCCCTGTGTAAGCACATTTCGGCTGCTACCCTTGCACTGTAAGAAAGTTATAACCAAAACTGCTTTAGAAATGCTACCCACAAAGCTTTCAATTATTTTTACTTCTCTCCACCATCAGTGCTTTAGGGACAAGCCTCGGTTTGGGCATTCACAACTCCTGCATTTTGCTTCTTTACCTATTCCACGTGAATATCTCCAGCTTCAATTTTCAGTGCTGGAGGGGTCAGAGGTGCCAGAACAGGAACATTAATCACTCAGGGTCACAGCCAGTGCAAATCAGCTGCTGCTGTGTTCTGTTGACAACTTAAAGAAATTCCACTGAGGGGTCCTTTTTCACATCACTGTGACATTTGTCAAAGTGAAAAGATGTGGAAAATGATTCAAAATTTATCCACTAAGTCTCAGCAATAAAAAGGCCAAAGTTCCACAAGATTCTCAGTGTATTTTGCTCACTGAAAATCTGACAAGTCAAATAGGAAGATCAGGTGGCTCTGCTAAGCCCGGGTCCTGATCCTGGATCCCAGGCATTGCTTGTATTTCTCCACAGTATTTGTCCAGCCTTGCTCTCTTGGCTCAGGAGCTGATTCAGCCAATCTTCCAACCACTCAAAATCCCACTCCAGAAAACACCAGTTAGTTAAAGGCAGAACCTTCTCCTGAAAAGGGCTTTGGGTTTGACGTTTCACAAACACTGAAATGGATTTTGTTAGAGCTTGGCATGAAAACTCCCCCTTGAAGGGTTATAATTTGGAATTCTTTATGTATTAATATTTACACATCTGAGTACTCATTTTAGAGATATTTTTGCATCTTATTTACTTCTAATCAAGCAATCCCCAAGATTCACATTTTGGGTAGGTCTCTGGAAGGGAACATCCTGAGACAGGTGTTCCACGAGCCAGTCCAGTCTGATGAACTGCTGAGCATCAGGCAAATTTCTCCCTCAAACTTCAGGAGTTATAAAAGATTATTAGACATGGGAGAAAGGCTCCAGAGGGGTCTTAATGACAGAATCATGGAATCACAGAATAATTTGGGTTGGAAGGGACTTTGAACTCATCCAGTTCCAACCCTCCATGGGCAGGGACGTCTCCCACTATACCAGATTGCTCAGAGCCCCATCCAGCCTGGCCCTTTAACTCCCTTGAAACTAATCCTGCTCCTAGGAATTTTTTTAAGGTCAACATTCCTGTTCTGACCCCTTCTTGCACCGGGTTTTCAAACAAACCCATTGCAGCTGGCGAGATACTCCGTGCTGGGGAGAGGATTTTTGGGATACGCATTTCCCTGAGCCAAGAAAGGGACTCCAAAGCTTCGAGCAGGTACCTGTGGTGACAAAAGCAGTGAGGGGCTCTGTGTGGACACCTGCCCTGGTGGTGCCCTGAATGTGGATGTCATAGGCAGTGTGCTCTGTGAGGCCTGAGATGTGGGCGCTGCGGGTGCCCCCCGGCACCGTCAGCTCCTGGGCGTCGTGTGCCGCCAGGGAATCTCGGATTCTGATAACAAACGTGGCAAAGGGCCCGTCTCGGGTGCTCCAGGACAGGTTGAAGCTGTCAGGGGTAACGTTTGTGAGGGTGAGCGTGCCCAGCTGTGGCTCAGCCTCTGGGGGAGAAAGGAACACAGGTGAGCAAGCAGCTTTACTCAAGGGGGGTGGGGGAATCAGCAGAGGAGGGGTTGTAGGTGCTCAAAAAGAATGTTTTAACCTTGTTTTGCTGTGGTTGAATTTAAAAAAAACCAAAATAGCAGCTTTGCAAGAGCTATTTTCTCAGGTTTTGGAAAGAAGCCACTGAAATTAGTGCTGGCTTTTATATTTTTTCATTGAATTTTCTTAAACTCAGCTTGCCTAATGAAATCTGGGCCTGGTTTACAGAAGCACCAACAATATGCACATACAAATTGTGGGAATTCCACACAGGGAATTTGGTGGGAATACAGACCCACAGCAATTCCAAAACAGAGAAAGTAGGATTCAGGCAGGAATCCTTAAACTCACACTCCAGGTTCTGTTTGGTGTTTCTGTTGCCTGGAGTTGTAGATACTTCTATTTTTGGACCCTGAGGTTTATGAGGGATTTCAGGCCTCACAGGGATTATCTCAGCACTAATCTCAGGCCAAAACCTCCCTGGACTCCACAGATAAGGTGTGATTAGGCACAATCAGAGAATGTCTAATAAACAATAGGTGATTAGGCACAATCAGAGAATGTCTAATAAACAATAAACCCTACAACACTGCTCTTGCTCTCCTTCCTGACTGTTCAGTGGTCAGGGCACCTCCTTAAGAAGCAAAGACTTTCCTTTTTCTGCTAGAGGAAATTCAAATTCACATCTCTGCCCTGCCAGGAGAGAAACTTGTCCTTCAGGAGAGGGAGAGCTCCTTACTCATTCTCTTTTAAACCTCTTACACTTAGCACAAAAATCATTAAAGTTTCATTAAAGCCCAGAGAGAGAGCAAACATGACCCAACAGTCAGAGGGTCAGGGAATCCTGTGTTTGCTCTCTGGGCTGATTTTCTAACTTTTATGTTGCCAATTGAGTAGGAACCAAGAACACCTTGGGAAATACAGCCAGTGAGACACAGAAAAATAATGATGGAAAAGTGATCCATGCTGGGAGAAAAGTCAGAGAGAGGCATCCCACCGACAGAGAGTGGGGAAAGAGTGAAATCTTTTCCTTGGCTAAAACAAGTACTGCTGCAAGATGTTCCAACTTTTACTCCTGTCCCTCATTGCAAGACTTTTAAATAATAATCCACGTCCTTCTCTGGAATTGTCTGGGAAGAGGTGAATGGAAGTGGCCCCGATTAAGGACACAGATGTCACAGATGTCATGCTATCAACCAGTGACCGTGGATGCCTTCATGGCCAGCAGGGAAGGTGCCACCATGGTGCTCTTGAAGGCAGGCAAGGAGATGAGAAAACATCCACAAAGCAAACAGGCTTGGGTGGAAAACCCAGAAAAACTGAGCCCTCAGCCCCACATGCAGCTCAGCGAGGGCAAACGGAGCCTTTCCAACCTCATCCTGGCATGGCCACATTCCTTCACATGCCACCTGCATCCATGGTCAGGCACATTCCCATCATGACAGCCCGACTCCCAGGAATGCTACATGCAAAATGAGCTGGAATCATATCCTCAGGCAAGTCTTAGTGATCTCCTGTCATCCTGGAATCACCACCACCACCATGGGAAAAGCTCTGACACCCAGGGAAACAAGACAGGCTGTGGAGACTCAAAGGGAGCAATGCAAGGGACAGAGTGGTGGGCTGACCACCAAGAAAAGGGGAATTTGTTTTTTGAGCCCTGCTCTGTGCTGAGAACATAAAAATCCTGGGCAGAGAAAATATCAGAACCAGCAGAAGGGGACCAGACCACTCCATGCAGGTTGGGTTGGTCATTTCACATGCGGCACGAAACGCCCACCAGAGATGCAAATGCCTTGGGAGACATTTGGGTTTAAGGAGGACAAAACTGACATGCAGGTGCCTCTCCAGGCTGAGAACCACATGAAGGCCTCTCTCCCACCCCCAGCAAGGCAAGGGAGGGTGGGATGAACGACTTCATTCAAGATCAAGTGCAAAGACGCTGAGTGAAACACATCAACCATCTGGAGCAAGGCGATTATATATACACTGAACTTGCACAGAGGTGTGTATATATAAGGAAACCATCATGGTTTACTACTGGCTCTCTTAATTCTGGGGGCACTTTTTCAGCCTTTTCCATTGCCACAGATCTTTTTCCAAGATCTCTCAGTCCATTTCAGCCTCCCCTCATGGTGATCTCCCTATAATTCCCCAAGGGAATGACAATGAGTTGGAGCCATGTTTTAGAGCAGTTCGGTGGACAGCAAGAGAAAGGAGAATAAAAAGCAAACCTGGAAGGTGAAACAGTGAAATACCTGTGGTTGCCATGGCTGTCAAGGTCTGCCCACCTTGCCCATCAATTACCCCATGGAGCTGGACTGTGTAATTAGTGGCAGCTTTGAGGTTGGTCACTACAGAGTGTTGGGAGTCCCCTGGCACTGTGAGCACCAGGGAGTCCAAGGGGAAGTCAGAGTTCCTGACTTCCAGAATAAAATGGTCAAAGGCCTTGTCCTGTGCCTCCCAGGTGAGTGACAGGCTGTCTGAGGTAGCGTTTGATGCACTGAGTTTGCTAAGGAGAAGTTCCTCTACTACGGGAAGAAAAACAAATGGAAATGTATCACAGTTATTAAAAGCCAAAGCAATAAAATAAATTAATAGAGAAGTTTGAATTCGCATGACCACAGGTCACAAGGGTCACCCAGCCTTGTCTCCCATACCCCTGCTGTCACCCTGACCCTGCCACCCATCATCAAATGAGGATGTTAACAGTCTGCTGCTGCTGCTGGAAACTGATATTATATTATCTGATAGCTGAGATTTGATATTTTTCTTTCACTGACCACATTACTCCATTCCTATGACAAATCACTATAGCAACTTTTCCTAGGGGGGCAAAATTTGGTGGACGTGTTAAACGATCACAGCATGAGCCATTATCTGCCTACAATAACAATGTTCTGTTTCTGTAGTCCAGTCCTCACTTCCCACTCTTGTCCCAAACATTTGACTTCCCTGTCTTTTCTGGGAAAACTCTGAGTTGTAAAACCTTGAAATGTGCAACATGCCAACAACTCAGTGCCTGCCTATTCCAGTCTCTGACATCAACTCAAATGGACTTTTCCATCTCTCACCCAACATAACCTGAATAATTGAAGCTGAATTCAAGCAGTGAATGTGCCTTGCAGGATTGTGCTGAAATGTGCCTGATGTCTTTTGGGAGAATCAGGGTAAGTCTGTGTCTAGAAATCAGCTTATCTGAGAGAAACTGTGTCCACTCTGTGCTGTGGGACAGATGCACACACAGGTTGAAAGGTGAACGTGAGGAATCATCTCCCGCTTGGTTCTTGGGATATTTGCTTTGCTTCTCATCTGCCTCAGAGGCTGCCCCAACCTTAATGTTTAGACTCATTGTGTGAGTGAAATCCCAGCACGATGGGATTGCCTGACTTTACTGGATGGGATGGTGGCTCAACATTCACAGCCCACAGCAGCCCCGGCTGGTCTTTCTCGGAAGGCGGAGAGGCAGAGGATTGGGAAATGGGTGGGCTGGTGGGGTAGCTGAGGGCAGGGAAGGGGGCACAACCTGTAAGGAAGAGTTCAAAAAAGCAGAGTTAGCACTGAGGTAGGCTTTGTGTACCTGTGGTAGCTGCAGCACTGATTGCCTGTGTGCGGAACCCGCGAGAGATCCCGGAGAGGTAGACAATGAAGTCAGTGCTGGGAGAAAGCCCTGAGATATGAGCAGTCCTTGAGTTGCCTGAGAGGTTGAACTCCATGGGCTCCAGCAACCTGTTAGAATCAATAATTTCAATGGTAAAGACGTCAAAGTCCCCGTTGGAGGCTGTCCAGGAGAGGTTGAAGCTTTCGGGGGTAATGTCGGAAACCATTAGCTCAGCAACGCCGGGCTGCTCTCCTGGGGAGGGAAACAACAGCGGTCAGAAGGACCCCCTGACCTCCTCCTGCTCTCAAAGGCTCCTCTCTGCCATGCTGGCAGCACTCTGAGCTGGGGAAGGGGTTGTGAGTGAAAGCTTGCTACAAGCAGACAGGTACTAAGGGGAGGAAATCAAATTAAAGCATCGCAAAATGTTAGATAAGAAAAAAAAATTTAAAATAACTTTTAAAACTATGGTTATTTCCCTTTGCCTGCAGGAGCAGCCATGTTTTTGAGGTCTGAGCATGAAAGCAGATGCAAAAGGACTTTCTTGAATGCCCCTGGGGCATTTGGAAAAGATGGCTTCCAGTTTTAGGAGAAGCTAAAACCAAAGCTCTTGCTTTATCCGAAGGAAAATCTTGTGTTTTGTTTACTCTTCTACTTTCCCTTTCAGCTTAAGTCTATGAAAGCTGGCTTGTAATTTTGGATCTGGAGCCAAAATGCAAAACAGGGAGAGATGCCTTGGGGTTTCTTCCTCTCTGCAGACATCCCCGTAGCGCTACAGGAAGGTTCAGATGTTTCTTAACAATTGGAAGTCCCCAGAAGGGAAGATTTTGAAAAGCTGGATGCTGAGCTTGACCCAAAAAGGGAAGGGGAAACCTCAGCAGGGCTTTTTCTGCTGTTTTAATGAGGTAAAGGAAGGGAGCACATTGCATATTTAGGCAGGACACCCATGATGTGTTTCCTGCTTTGTCTCTCTGTCCAGCACATTGCTCTGTTCTCCACAGGCATCTGCTCCCAGCTCCTGGTGAGGAGTCCCAGAGCTCTGCACTTTCACTGGGACACAGCACAGACATTCCTGCCCAAGCCAGGCTGCTTGAAGCGCTGCAGAAACAAGCAAGCTCTGCTGCACTTCATGCTTTAATTCTGGTTAGTTCTCACAGGTACTTTCATCCCTTTCTGTGCTGGGTACTGTGTGCTTGGGGGAGCCTGGCATGAGCCAGCTCTGGCTATCTCAGAGACAGGAGGTTGCAAAGGGCTGTAGGGGAGTCCAGAGGCAGCAGAAATTGTCTACAAGAAATTATCTGAAGGAAAGGCCAGTGCCAATTTAGTGCCAATTAATTCACACTGTTCATTACAGTTATCATAACACCTGGGAGGATCAGAGAGCCACACAGCAGAGATGTAAATATACACTTATCTCTCATGGTCAAAGCCTGTGATAAGCTCTTATTTCAAACTGTTGCCTTTCACATGATCAGCCAGAAAGTGATTTTGGGGCCCTTGATGAGTTTCATGCAAGCACAGAGCTCACCTGCTTCCTTTCAGGCCAGTTTTATGCCAGGGTAGCTCTGCTGAATTTGATCTTTTGCATTATATTTTTTTCAGACCAATCAGACTGTTTCATGATCTTAGATGGCTTAATGTATTTTATTTGTCTTATTAGGAATTAATTAGGAATTAATTAGGAATTAATTCATCTTATTAGGAATTAATTTGTGTCCTTTCCTGTATGAGAAGGTGTTTGTCCTTTCCCTGAGTCAGGTCCACACAACTTTACCCCTCTGAGTCTGAATTCACACAGAAGCTACTGCAGAATTTCAGAGGCAGCTTCTGAAGGGTAAAAAACTGAACACACTCTCAGGCTTTGATTATCTGGGCTGATAGAGGAAAGCTTTTTATAATTTTACCAGGCAACCTGGCCTTTCCCAAGCAGGTACAACATCCAGCTGGGTTTTGCTGTTAGTGTCAGCCAGGTAAGTGAGGAAAGGGAACAAAAATAACCTGTTCTGAGGCAGGCTGGGGGGAAAGCAGGGAGGGAAGGGCTGCACCAGGGCGCTGAAGCTCTGGCTGGAAAGCCTGACCATGAGGCATTTCCATGCCAGAGGTGCTCAGCCAAGCTTTAACGAGCTCAGGGCACCCCATGCGAGGCTGACCAGGGAGCAGAATTTGCCCAGCACGCACAAGAGCTCCGGGTCACATCTGTCAGAAAGAGCGCGGGGCTGGAGGAAAGATACCTGTGGCGGTCTCAAGAGAAAGGGGGGTGGTCCTGTAGGCCCGAGTGACCCCCTGAAGGGTGATGGTGTAGGGAGTGCTGGCCCTGAGGCCAGTGACATTCACAGATCTCAGTCCCCCCGGCACTGTGACATTCCGGGTTTCTTCGGGGTTGCCAGACTCCTGCACCTGAATGACAAAGTTCTCATAGGCCCCGTCGGCTGCTGTCCAGGTGAGCTGGAAACCATCCCAGCCAGTCTTTGATACTGATAATTGTCCCAGCTCAGGTTCCTCCTCTGGATAAGGACAGAGAGTCAATCTGTTACTTGGGTTGCAGAGTGCTGCTGATGTTGGATTATTTAATGAGGTTCTGTGTTAATGAATTTCACGCTTAATCAGGGCCACAGAGATGACTCCCCCCACCCTCATTTACATTATCAGCTCCCTCAGGTAACTTCAATAAAGTCTCTTTGGAGACATGGCAAAACAGAACAGTGAGAGAAGGACTGTAATAATTAATAAATGTTTAGAGGCTGCTCACAGAGAGCAGCTCATAAAGAATCTTACAGCTATGAGTGTTTTGTCAACATTAATTGCAACTCCCTATGAGATAAGTAGGTATTACTATAACAACTTTACTCAGTGTTTGCTATTCTGAAGTAACTGTGTTGTAAGGGTAGGGTACAGTTTAAAGTAGTCAGGATTCAGATATCTAAGCTTTTAATTGCATCCACTTGAAGGATGCTGCTTATGCTTCCAAATTATTTCTAATACAAAACAATAAAGAAGAGGAAAATGCCTCCATGTCTGCATGTCTTTAATGGATTTGTCTTCTTTTAGCACGTGATTCTACCCACAAAACCTTTCTGTGGGTGGAGACAGGACTTTCAGAGTTACTGATATTAATCTAAAATCAAAATGCTCATTCACAGAAATTAACATTCTCACAAACCCCCACAGGGGTGGCCAAGGAAGCTGGGAGCCATCAGAGGAAACTCTGATGCTGCTGAATCTGAAAGTTGAGGTCATTTGCTCAGCAAGAATGGAAAGTTCTTTGTTACAAAGGAGATACAGCTGATTCCTTAATGTTAACAGTCAGAGGGGAAAATGGGAGAGCACTGCCTGATTTTTCTACCTGGAAACTCCTGTGTGCTCTGCCACTGACCTGTGGCCTCTGATGATTTTCTAGCACCCTTCTGATTTATTTGAATTGCTGGCACATTAGTGTTGCAGTAAGAACAGAGTGTCTCTGAATAATCCCATTTTGCATGACTGAGAATTCATAGGAGATGCTGCATGAAGGGAAATGGACCTGATTTGTCAATTGTAGACTTCAACTTTATGCATATTGTAGTACAGAAGTTAAGGGGGCCCTGGAATAAATGAAATTTAGGCTCAGCAGCATCACTCATAAAGTTTCTCCCTGTAAAACCAGAGTGATTATTGCATGATTGCTCAAAGCCTTAGGCAGGCAGCTGGGGCTGGATTTTCAGAAGTTGAGCACTCATAGATCATAATGATCCTCAGTAAAATTCATTAACAAATCAGTAAATTGCTACTATTCAGGAACACAAGTTCTGTTGAGCTTTTCCCATCCTGTTAGAAGGAAAGAGATTGTTTATGATATGGAGATGATGTTCAACAACAATAAAAGAAATGCATTAATCCAGAGCTGTCTTCCCTTATCAGGAACAGAAAGGAGATTCATTGAGGTAAAATATGAATTCTGGCAAAATAGGACTGTTATCTGGAAAAGAGAAAGCAGGACAGAAAGGAAACTGGTTGTATCAGAGATCAGGATCTGGTGGTGGCAACAGAAACAAATAAAACAAATACATTTCCTTAAAATGAAAGTGAAACTAAAGTTACAGTAAGGTTAAATCTTTTAAATAGAAGCTTGGTTATAATAAGTAATGCAGGAACCATCGGAGGTTAAAAGCAATTCCAATTTCTCTGAAAATGCTCAGTTTCATTCTCCTCCAAGATGCAGAGCCCCTTTTCCTGCATTTGTTTCTCATGCATGTCCAAGACAGAAAAGCAATCAATGCTCTCATGCTCTCCAGGGACCAAGGGATTCTCCCATGGAATCATGCACCAAACAGGATTGTTGGGGACCTCCAAAATCCTCAGCCATCCAGCATCCAACATAGATGACAAAGGAATCACAGGCTCATGGTAAAGATCAAGGGATGATGTTTCTTACTTTAAAAAAAACCCCAAAACCAGAGAGAACAAACCATGGAGAGGTGAGACTGCTCTGGCTCTGTGAAATAATCTTTGTGTCTCTACATAAATCGTTTACCCCGTGTTGGGAATTTGGTTTTGAGGTATGGACAAGTACAATCCTTAGTCTCCAGACCTGAGCTCACACCCTGGTACTTTGGTCATTATTGAACTCAGCCCTGTCACCTCATGAAATTCCTGGAATAGGGGTAAGAGGTTGGAAAGGTGAACTCCCAGTGTGTCACAATCTTTATTTTTCTCTAACACCATCACTTCCATGCCAATGCTGCAAACTCCTCTTGTGTTTAAGCACAACCCAGACAAGCAAGTGCAACATCTCTCTGTTCCCACATCCCTTAGCAGCAGCAGATGCATCCACGTCTCTCTTTGCATGCAGTTTGAAAAGAGAGATTTGATGCTGCATTGCCTTCAAAACTGCGTGGGGCACTGTGCATGCTGCACCACCCAAGGCCCACATTCCATAGCTGTAAGAGTTTTGTCTCATGCAAAAGGAAGAATAAATCAACCAAGAGGAAAAGCATCACTCACAAAGCCTAAAATCCGTATCAAAGCCATATGGAAATGGAGTTGTGTATTTTGAAGCAGAAAAGGAACACATGGCTGTGAATCCATGGGAAATACCTGTAGCAGCTCGAGCTTCCAGGGATCAAGAGAGCTGGCTTTGAGTGCTTCCATGGAGGTAAATCTGTAATTGTGTGCCAGCTGGGAGATTGGGAATTTCTGTTTCTCGAAGATTCCCTAGCAGAAATATTTCCTGCATTCTGTTAAAATGGACAGGCCTTTCAGAGTGATAAGGAACTGACCAAATACCTCATCCTGTGCTGCTCAGGACAGGGTGAAACCACTGGAAGTCCTGTGGGTTATGTTAAGGTCGTGAAGAGCCCCAGTGGCTTCTGAGCTGGGCAGGTGAGGGGGCACTAAAAGCAGAGCAGGAGGCTCAGGGCTGGGGGATGTTAAATATCTGATCTGGGGAGGTGCAGGGCTGGGAGGATCAAATCCTGTTTCACTGATTGATTCTTCAGGTGTGGTAGCCAGAAGTGCTGAACAGAGGTAAATTGCAAGTTAAAATTTCCTGATAATAACCCCCCAAACAACAGCTAACACCTGCCCCAACACACTCTGCGTGCTGTGCATTAGGAGCTCTGAAAACAAAGCAAAGAGAGGAGTTCTCCTGGTTTTGGGGACTGAATCCAGGCCTCGAGCAAAGGGAGCATCAGCACGCACACCCTGGTGCTCACAGAGCCACCCTGAGCAGCAGACCCAGCAACCACAGAGATGGGCTGGAATGCTTCCAGCAGGGAGCTGGCACCTCCTCAGCTGATGGAAACCAGTTCTCTTTGATTACCTCCAAAGAACTTTGCTCATTTACATCACATTGCAACCCTAAGTATCCAAACATGCCCTTTGTCTTTCCTATACCCATCAGTGAATACTCCTGATAGAAACCACGACGGGAATTCACGCCAAAAATCACAAACACATCCAAACCCGGGCTGAGAAATCACAGCAGAAACATGCTAAGGCTCCTCTTCTCCTACCAGAAACAGGCTTGGAGGAGTTGTCCATTGTGATACATGCAGAAAAAGGTGGACACACATTCTTGCCTAAAAACTAGGATAGAAAGAACTTAAAAATTATTTCTTATAGGGGATCCCAAGGAATGGAAAGGGGAAAGCCCTGGCTTTCAACATGCTGAATGCTCTATGGATATATTCTGTAGAACAGTCAGATTCTGGAATTCTGAGAGCTGTGGAGGTCACAGGCAAAGTATTTCTGATCCCAGCCGCAAGGCACAGGCAAGGGATTTCTCTGACATGCAGAATTATCTCCTCATTAGTGGGAACCCACAGCATTTCACACCTCGGTGACTTCCTCGCTTTCATGCTCCACTTGCATTCAATAAGAGAGAGCAAGTCATGGGCAGCATCCATCAGCTCAGCACAAATATGTACTCAGGATTCATTACATGTCTCCAGATTCACACATCCATCACAAAAAAATACATTTTCAGAGGAGCAAAGTCAATTAGAAATGTTTTCAATTATATGCAGAAATGTTATCTTGTAAGTACACTCTCAGGTCAACTACAGGTGTGGAAACATTGTTTTCTGCTCACCTCTGGGAAGGAGAGGAGCCTGTAAGGCAAAGAGTGATTTCTATTTATATATAATATAAATATTTATATTTACATGTGACATTGATATTCTTAATTAGGTCAGAACTGCCCTTAAATCACCCCAGACATGACTTGAACAGGCCCTACTTATGCTGCAACCTGGAGATAACCATATTTCCATCACACCAGCTCAGCTACAATGCTCACCACTGCCATCATTCCCTCTTTCCCATTAAACCACTGTCAGAACTGTTATCTGACTGCTCCAGGGCTGCTGAGCTCCTGGAACAAAGCAGGAAGGCTGGGAACCATTCTGCACCTTGTGCATCAGCAGGTGCCAAGCAGGTCTTTCTTATTCTGGGAACAGACAAAAAATTACAGCATCAAAAGCACTGGCACTTGTTTAGTCTGAAAGTTGTTCATTTAACAGGCACAGAGGTGGCTGGGCTTTACTGGGAGGGTTTCTGATGAAGACAACAGTCCAGTGGGGAGGAGAGGGCAGCAGTGCATCCCACAGGGACAGCTCCGTGCCTGGATGGTGCTCTGGGAAACTGAATGGGAAACTGAGGACAAAACCCTGCCATGAAGCCTGAACTGGAAACTGAAGATAAAATGTTCAAAAATACAAGAGGCAACATAAAATTAGGGTGGCATTACACTCCTGATGTACCAAGGGTGTGTGAGAGAACCCTGTGTAAGGTCAGTCCAAACTGGCCTCTCATTTTCCCTCCTTTTCCCTCATTTTACCTGACCACCCCACATTTCTCCCAGATCCCTGCCTGTTCTAGCACAGCCCCACAAGGATTTGGTTACTCCAATCTAGATGGAAAATGCAGCAGCAGTCCAAGTATACTATAAAAAACCTGAGGGACCAACCACCTGTGCAAGATTTGAATCCAGAAATTTGCTGGATTCACAAGTGGATTTATTTTATTGTGCCAGCTTTGGCAGCTACATGGAGGTTGCCATGTACAGGTTGTCCATGGAACATAGGGAATGTAATTCTGAATATCACCTTGGACTTAATGACTCCACAAATGAATTTGTGGGTGAGAAAGAGTGGTTTCCCTCTACCACAGATATTAACACTCATATATCCCACATTAAATCCATGTGAATCAGGGGAATATGTGGCTTTGTGTACAAACAAACAGGAGATAGAAAAATGAATGTGATATGAATACATGGAAAATACTCTGATACCACAGACAGTATCAGTGTTTGTTTAGCAGGCAGAATGCTGTAACAGATAATGGAAAATCTGGAAAACAATCAAACTGTAGAATAACAAGAGCAGTGGAGCTCAAACACTTGATTTAACAACGAGGGGAATAGATGGGCAGAAAAAAAAAGAGAGCTCTGAGAGCTTTAGGTGGGTGGGTGACAGCCAGAGAATGATTCACAGTGGTGAGATGAATGAACAGAGATTGAAGCTGTGTAAAAGGGAAACCGGGTGGATAACAAACACACACTCCTTCCCAGGCTGGAATGCTTCTTACTGTCAGCTTAGTATCAGTATCTCTTGGTAACATCTCCAGGCTGAGCCTGGCCTGAATATGTCTGTGGTGTGGTGTTGGCCTTTTGAGGAATTCCACCGGAATGTTTCTCTGGTGATTTTACTAAAAAGGATGCTCTTGTGCTGCCAGGACATTTCCCCAATTTCTTGGGATAGAGCAAGAAGTATTCTGTATTCCTTCTTGCTCCTGAATCTGGGGTTTTATATTATTCCCCAGGAGTGGCTCTTAGCCACTTTCCCAATCTCTTGTGTGAGACATGATGGCCCACCAGGGTTTTCTTTTTAGTCCCCTTTGGCTAAACGACTTTCCCTTCTCTTAATCAGCTGATTAAACTGGGCTTGCAGTGCCTGTGCACCTCTGAATTTCAGGAAGAAACCACTGCAGCACATCACAAGCCAGAAATGCTGGAGTAGCTACCTCTAAAAACCCTCATCTTGAACTCAGGCTCCAGGTGCTCTCAGGGGAGGAGTCAGCTCAACAAATGGACAATCTTCCCTGGCAAATTTAGTTTCCCAGTGGTCAGCACTGCTCTTTCCCGTGGAACTGGCTCACCTAATCATACTTGCTAATGTTTCTTTGAGTTTGTATAAAAAAGGGTGGTGCAATCTGAGCCTCAAAGAAGCCAGGAGAGGAAGAGGGACTGACGCACAACACGGACAAGGGCCTTTGGTAAATAGCATAAATCTTCTGACAAACATTCAGCAGAATGGAAAAGCCACTTCTACACACCATGCTCTGCTGTACAAACTCACTTCCAGAGGCAAGACAGAATCACATCCACGATTCATCAACAGTTGCTGCACAATCTGGGTCCTTCAGCAGAGGAATTTGAGCTTGGCTCTTGGTTTCTCTAATGCTCACTCATTTATCTCCCCAGGCCTCTCATGCCTGATGTATTGCCATCCATCCTGCTCCAGGCCCCACACTGTGCTCTGCAGGCAGGGCTCCAGAAGCAGAGCAGGAGGGAACAAAGCTGCAGCCTGAGTGCTGATCTGCTCAGAGCTGGGCTACGTGCTCACCCTACAGATGAGCTGCTGATCTGCTGGGTCACGCTCAACGTCCCTCTGAGGAGTAAAATGGTTCATTTTCTTTAATTTCTGAGTCAAACCTTCGTGCAATGGCGGGTGGAACCCTCGTGATACCTTCACTAACAACAGAAAGGAGTTTCCTGCTGTAGCCAAAGCTTCCAGAGGAGCAGAGTGCTGCTCTCCAGCCAATCCACACACCTTGATTTTATTGGAAGTGTTGAGGCTGTCAGTCCCAGCTCCCAGGGGTTCTCTGGGCAGGAAGGGCTCTGCTGTGACACTTCCATGTACTCCAGCACAAAACTGCTGCGGGTTCCTGTATTCACACACCACAAGACACTAAAGCTGTGTGGTCTGTTCCCTTCAGGACTACAAGGTCCCTCATGGAATTCTCCTGCATTCCTGAAGCCTCTGGAGCAAAAGAACTCATTTCAGGGAGCTCCTCTAGGTCAGGACTCAATGCTTGCATTAGGGTTACACTACATGGAGCTACAAGACACAAATAAGCAAATGGAAATGTGAAATATTCAGTCTTTACTTTTCAGCAAAATTTAGCAAACTTCACTCTGTAATCTTTGCCATCCCTTGAGTGCAGGATCAGGGATATCAGTTAAAAAAGACTTTGTCACTTGAGCTGCACTTCATTCCTGTGAAGAGACAGAAGCAACAGTGGCTTCTGTCATCCTGTGCTATGTAAGATTTTGTGATGTGTCCTTTGCTAGAGGTTCATGAGCTCTGAATGTTTCAGCTTGCCTCCACAAGAGAGGGCAAAACAAGATTGTTTGGCTTTAGCCTGAGGACTTGGGACCTCCCAAGTGCTGGAACATGGATAAAGAGGAGTGTCTTGAGGGTAGATGGAAAAGCAAACTGAAGAGACCACTTGTCTTGTACTGCCCAGGCTTCCAGAGAATTTCTGCTCCCTGTGCTCTGTGTTTGGATTTGTCCATTCCTACGCAGGACAAAGGTCACAGAGCCAGGTTATGTCAACTGCTGCTCCCAGGAGCCCACTGCAGAGCCCTCTTTGTTTACTGGTGCTCTGAGTAAAGACATAAAACAAACACAGTGGCCAGATGAAGGTATCTCTAAAGAAAAAAAAATAAAAGCAAACCAGGAAAAAGAAGCCACCTTTTGAAGCTTTGGAAGCTGGTGCTGGAAAGAGCAGGCTGTGAGATTCCACAGCACGTTGTTTCTGCCTCTTCACCATCTCTGCAGACTTCCTTGAAACCTCTCAGTCTTCCAACAGAGCAAGTTGGAAAATTAAGCCTGCTCACTCCTGCCACACAAACGTACAGCTTCCTTTTTTCTGGATGTGCCTCAAGGCTTCCCAGTTTTTCCCTGCACTGGACACAGGCCTGACTTAGGCATCAAACAACTCATCCAGGACTGATGGTTTCCAGCCCATGTAACTCTCTGACAGATTGCTGTCTCTATAAAGCATTCAGAGGTCGTGCTGGCATGAACACTGTCAGGGAATATGAACCCAGCTTTGATCCTTTAGGCTGTGGAGTTATTAATTTGTAAAATCCACAACGTCTGGCATGTGTTCACCTCACACATGGTCTTTGGGGAGAAAAGGATAAACACCTTGGTATCTGCTAAGGACAGTAACTGTAGCCCAGCTGATTCTGATTTCACCATCTCTGCTTGCTTAGAGCAGCTAAGGCTTTGCCTCACAGGATTGAGGCTGAGAAACTTAAAGATTCAGGACTTATTTGTGTTCCATACTGAGATACAATTGTCTATGCAACAAACTTTGGCTCGAAACGTTTCACAAGGGATGAAACCTTGTTCAATAAGTCATCTGATACTGGTCAGTGGGAGTGGTTTGCACAAATGGAGATGGCAGAAACAGACAAATGTAAGTCACAGTACCCAGTGGAAATGGTGGCTGGAACCAGACTGGGGCAGGGGCCTTTCCCACTTTTGGATGAGAAAACTGAAATAGGGCAACATCAGAGCCCCACTGGCCCTGCTGAGGGATGATGGCCTGCTGTGAAGAGAATCAATTAGGCAGGAACAAACAATGATAAACACATTCTGGTTGCTCTTCCTCTTAGTTTTTTGGCTGTAGAAAGCAAAGCATGTTAGAAGACATGATGTACAGAAATACCCAGCCTTGCCTAAAACAAAGAATGAGTTCCACATCCATGCAGGACCAGTGGATGAGTTCTTTGTGAGGCCTCTCAAAGGATGAGCAAGAAATCATTGGGAACATGGAGGTGAACACAGCAGGGAGGGAAATACAGAGCTACCCTTCACTCTCTCATGCTGGCAGAGCTGTCTGCTCTGCAGGAGGTTCCCCAGATATGGATTAGAAAATCAGGTGAAGTTATCCCTGGGCTAGTCCTTGCCCAGAGGCCATCAAAAGCTGTTACTCACCCGTGGAACCCTTGACAGTGGTGGGTTTGCTTTTGTGCCTGCCCTTCTCTGCCAGCAGGCTGATGGTGTACTCCGTGCCTGGATCCAGCCCCCGCAGCAGGAAGGAGGTGCTGTCCACAGGGATCTCCACCTCGCTCTTCTTCCCGGAGGGTCCGGTGTAAACGAGGCGGTAGCGGTCAAACTTGGCCACCGGCCTTCTCCAGCGGAGGGACAAGGTGGTCTCAGTGGGCTCGCTGGCTTCCAAGTCCTTGGGGTTATCAAGATCTACAGGATGAAAAACAAGCAAAGCTGAGGTGTCTCTGGACTGCCCTGAGACAGTTCTTCAGGCGTCTGTAGAAGAACATCTCCTCTGGGGGTCTGGCAGCAGCTCAGGGTCTGCCCACCTTTGGGACCTTTTGAAATGGGTAGAGGATGATGATGTTCTCCCTCACAGACAAAACCAGAACCAATTTCCCCCACTTACACTCGAGAGGGAGAAGTAAAGCCTTCAGATAATTCACCTGGCAAAAGGGGCTATCGTATGAAAAATTCTGGATTGGAAGGCCAGTCAGGAGTACTGCAACTGCTCTTTGTCATGTCAACATTTTGGCTACCATCAGTCCTGCCAGAAACCATCACAGACAGAGGATGGCCAGAGTGATCAGTGTAAGCATAATTATCATTAAGGAGCTCACCTGGATGTAAAACTCCCAGAACAGTAAGACGAACAGGAAAAAGAAATCAGATTTAGAGGTCATGAGCTTTGTGGGAATTTTTTATCTTTCCCTTGAGGGAAAATGTAGCAAAATGAAGTAAGAACTTTCTGAAATATCTCTTCCAGCATCTCTTAGAAATGAAAGAGTGGCTCTAGCTGAGTTGCCTCCTCCAGAGCTCCAATGGGATCAGGACACTCACCAGTGCCAGCATTGATGGTGGCAGGAGCACTTTCCCTGTCGTTCCTCACTGCTGTCACTCCAATGCCATATTCAGTTCCAGGCCTCAAACCTACAAGACGAGGAGAAGAAATATGAGTTCCTGTCCATGGAATATGCCTGCAGGCATTTCCTGGAATAAGGAAGGCTGAATGGATGCAAAGTAAGAGATCTGCTTTCCTCTATGCAAAGTATTGAGGTTTCTGTTGACCCTCCAGCTGACAAGCTGCAGACTGACACCAGTGAATCCCACCCCTAGCACATGAAAATGCCTTTTGGGCTTGGAATGCGAAGCCAGTTCCACAAAGCTGCTTAGAATTAGGGGAGCTGACTCGTTGGATTCAGGGATGCATGTGGAATTGAAATGGTTACATATCTTCTGCTGGCTGGTTATCCATCTGCAGGTGTGTAAATCCATTTGATATGGCTTTTAATTCAGCTTGGTCTACTCAAAATCACAGATCATGGAATAGTTTGAGTTGGAAGGGACATTAAAGATCATCCAGTTCCATCCCCTGCCATGGGCAGGGACACCTCCCACTGTCCCAGGCTGCTCCAGCCCCAGTGTCCAGCCTGGCCTTGGACACTGCAGGGATCCAGGGGCAGCCACAGCTGCTCTGGGCACCCTGTGCCAGGGCTTCCCCACCCTCAAATGGAAAAATTCCTTCCTAACATCTAATTTCAAATTTCTAACCTCTTGTCCCAAAAATAGTGTGCTTGAGATGGCTCAAAATTTGTTTGTACCTCTAATGTATAGTGACCACAAGGACATTTTTTCTCCATGTCCTGTGCCCTGAGGTGACAAAAACAATGTGACATCAGTGAAAATTTCTCTGTTCCCCTACCTGTGAGTATAGCTCTGGTTGTGGCCTGGCTGCCCTTGGGCACCGTGATCTCCACATGGTCCCCACCAGAGATGGGGGCAAACTTAATTCGGTAATTATCGACATTGGCGTGGCTGTTCTTCCACTCCAGGGTGATGCTGTTGTCAGTCTGGGACACCCGCTTCAGGTTCCTTGGAGCATCCAGGTCTGGAATCAACCAAGCAATAAATAAATAATTAGGAATATTTCTCTTCTGACAGCAGTCTTTTGTGACTGTGCTTTTTAGAAGGTGAAATGACCCATAAAGTTTCCCCTCACATGATCCTGTTATGTCTTAACTACAAAAAACAGAGGTCTTCTAGCATGAAAAGCAGAGTTCACCAGCTTCAGTTCAAGAAATTTAACTTTTATCTCCTGAGACAAAAATAGTATTTTCACTTGTAATAATTAGTTTTTATTGCAAAACAGGTTTGTGGAAAAACATTTGGATGAAAATACTGTTTTCCTTTAGAAATACTTCTGCTTCTAAAAGGAAAAAAGACCAAAGAACTGGTCATCTCTAGAGTTTCTGTTCAGTAACATCTTGCACTCATGGCTGGAAAGAACTCTAGGTCTCAAAAAAAAGGTGAATATTATAGAGAAATTCAATGAGCTTTCATTTTTCAAACATACAGTAGCCTCAAATCCTGTTCCAAAATATCAACTGTATTTTAGGATGAAAAGGGATGTAATTCACAGCTCTCTTAATGCATCAAGCCTTGATAACCTGCTAAAGGACCCACACTTTCCAAAAACATTCTCAGAATCACTGAGGAGCACAGTAAATTTAAAAAAGAATGGCAGGAAACATTTGCAGAACTGAAGAAGAAAAAACCCAGTTCTCTACTTCTAAACAAATTAGGCAAAGAGAAATAAGATGTAATAGGAACTATGGACGATGTTTAGATCATCAGTCAGACAAATGATCCAGAGGAATTTGCTTTTTGAAGTAGGGATTTAGGGTAAGAGGCACAATAACCTAATTCCCATTTTTAAAATACATTTAGATTCTTGTGGGGGGGGTCTAAATATTTTGGTGAGCCAACAAGGTATAAAAGGCACAGGAAATTATTCTCTACTTTAATGTACCTCTAAAATTGGGCTGATTTTGTGTTGATCAGTATCTGCCAACTCCAGCAACAAGACACAAACAGCACAGGAGGATGGGTGGTCCCTGTGGCACCTTCCCAGCCCCTTACCTGTGACAAAGACTTCCTTCACTGGGTCACTTTCCATGTCCCCTCGACGAGAGACGAGCGTCACCTCATACTCTGTGTGTGGCCTCAGGTTGCCAATGGAATATTGGTTGTCCTCTTGAGAGAGGTCGATGGTTGTCCTGTCCCCTGGAATGTCCTTGGGGCCATAAGTGAGCTCCACGCCTTCAACTTCAGCCAAGGGTTTGGACCACGTGATGAGAGCCGTGGTGTCCGTGACGTCTTTGGCCTCCACCTGGCTGGGCGCATCAAGCTCTGTTACCAAGCAAAAGAGAGGGGGAAAGGGGCTTTTAAAAGAAATCTTTCTGTGAAAAACACCCATATTCTTATGCCTTTAATTGGTGATTCAGAACAAAGTTATAGTTAGTATCCTCATTTGCGCTCCTCCTTTGGTTCCTACAGTTTTAGACTCTAAATGGAATCAATCCATCAGAAGCAAATCCATCAAAACTCCTTCAAACCAGAAGCTGCCATAATAAAGACAAGCAGGAACCCTAAGAGCTTCCCCACCTTCACACACTCTTCATGCAAATATCACCAGGATGAAACAAATTCTAATAAGAAATTCTAGTTCCTACTGATGTACATCTTGAAAAAGGAATAAAAGTGCATACTGCCTCCTACCTTCTAGCTGGACATAAATTTCTTTTCTGCTTCAAACAGGTAATGTGGAGAGGAATTATTTTTTCCTCATGTATTCATTAGCAACTCCACTATTTCCTTTTCTCCCCCTATTAACTCACAGTGTAGAGGTTGACTTTCTCTTGTTTCAAAACCCCCAAACAGCAGAAGTTTTGTTGGTGGCCAACTAAAACCAGACCAAATACAGGTTGTGCTTACTTGTGGTGATGACTTTGGACAGTCCTGGTCCTCTGGTGTTGTTCTTTACTATATGGATGGACACATTGTACTGTTGCCCAGGTGCCAAACCTGGCTGCATGTAGGATGTCTCTGGCCTTTTCAAGCTGCTGGTTATGTCACCATTATCATCCTTTTTCTGGAACACACGGGACAATCAGTGAATACAAACATAAAAATCCAGGATTTTTCACTCTATATATGAAACTTCTTCCTCACCATATTATGGAAGACCAGCTCCCAGCCATCAAAAGAAAAGTTCAGGGGGTCCCACTCCACCTGGACGGATGTTTCCCGAACAGATTTGAATCTCAGACCTTCTGGAGCAGGCAGATCTGTGGTAGAAGAAAGGGATATTCTCACATGAGCAGCAAATTCCCATAAATCGGGCACTGGGGTGGGACATCTTTCCACTTCTAGAAATATCTGCCAGGTGGGGATCTGCAGCTGAGGTGGTTAAACTCTTGTGGTTAAACTCTCTTCAGATCCAGTTATTGTGGCGTTGGAGAGACTTTCCTGAGCTGGCTAAACATCACCTTAGAATAAAATGAATTTTACCCTTGAAATTTCTTTTTTGTGCCCTCTTGAAAGAAGCCTGGTGTTGAATTTGGAAGTCAGGAGAGCTGACTCCTGCCCCAGCTCTCCAGAAATGAGCTCAGTGACAGAAGCCAAAGAGCATCTTTTGATATTGGGATGTTTAGATATGACAGTGATGTGCATAAATCAAAAAGGAAGAAGAACAGAAGGACAGACAGGCAGATAAAAGGTAAGATGTAGTAAAACACAGCAAAGATGCAAAACAAATATAACCTCTGTTTTAGCCAAAATGGTTCAAATTCAAGTGATTTCTTATTGTTCTTTTACATGCTGCTACATTTTTACTTTTTTCTCAGGAAGAACTACTAGAATGTTTTAAATTCATATTATAATAAAGAAATGTACATTATAATAAAGAAATGTGCATTTTAATAAAGAAGCCAATGTTCTTAATTCACAAAGACCCCATACTGGGACACATTTGGAGCAGAAGAGCTTGTGCTTCTAACACAGTCCCTGGTATTGGAAAAAAGTAGAAAATGAAAGTGAAGAAGGCTGTTTTTTCCAGGCCAACATTTGAACTGAAAGTAGAAAATACAAAAGAAATAATATCCCAAAAAAGTAATGTAAATCAATACATCGGAACTGAAAATAGAAAATGCAAAATAAATACTCCCAAAAAAGGGATGCAAGTCAACACAAACGAAGTGAAAACAGAAAATACAAAATAAGCAACACCCCAAAAAAGGGACGCAAATGGAGTAGACAAAAGGATGAATACTGAGAATATTAAACTCACATGTGGCTACCCTGGCGCTGACTGGAATACTCTTCTTGTTTCTAAGGATTGCAAAGACACGGATAAAGTACTCCACCCCTGGCTCCAGCTCGTGGATGGTGGCGGCTGTGTGGTTTCCTGGCACAGTGAACTGCATGTCCAAGCCCCCACTGCTGGTGGGGACATAGGTGACGAGGTACTCGTTGACGAGATTCTCGTGCTTCCACTCCAGATTGACAGTTTTGTCTGTCACGTTGGTCACAGTCAGCTCAGTTGGAGGAGACACTGGGAATGGGGGGGGAAAAAAAGCCAAACCAAAGTTATAACAAGTTCTCAAGGCTCAGGAAATAATGATTTGCCCAGTTTCACATTTTCCCAGGAGTGGTTCCCAAGGCTCATCTCACACGCGGGGAATGGGGAAGGCATGTCCCACGAATTAGCTGCTGAGGAAAGGAATGCTCAGCTGATGGAGACTACAGACATTTCCAGAAGCCATGGGCCAATTTCTGCTCTCACACTTGCACACAACCTCTGGCTGACTGTGTTCCAGCTGCTCCTCTCATAGCTGTAACACAAGACTGCTATAGCTGGGTCCTGAGGGATTCAGATGTTTAATTCAACTGCCAGCAGCACGTGATTGTAGAGCTAGAAGTCCTGGGATTTGCACAGATTTTCGAAAGTAAAATAAAACATTATTATTTGAGTAAATACTTGCAATAGATCTGCCTGTGCAAGATCACAAAGTGGGGCTTAGGTACCTTCCAGAAGGAGGAGATGAAAGGTGGGAATTCCTTTCAAAGGGTATTCATTGTCTTTTATAGTGTTCCCACCCCAAAGTACTCTTTGATTACCAAAATTTAGTTTCACAATTTCTCCCCCGGGATCTACTAAAGAAAACTACCTCATTTATGGTATATAGCCTTTCATTACCGGGCTGCCAAAATTCTCTATCAATTTCCATAGAGTCAGTGATCCTGGGAAACCAAGCATGTGACTTTATAGCTAAGTTTCCACTCCAGCTGATCCCACAATTTTCCTTGAAGCTTCTGTGAGATCTAAAATACACACATCCATATATATATATACATATATACATATACATACATATATATATATATATATATATAAAAATACATACACACATGTGTAGTAAGAAGACTCTGGAACATCTCCCTTTTCTCCTTAGCTAGAACAGCTTCTTTCAGCTTTTTTTCCTAGCATCAAGAGGTACTGTGAGAAACTGAAGGATCATGGTGACAAATCCCAGCCAGTGCTGGCTACAGCACCAGTGACATTGTGGTGGGAGCAGAAATGGAAGTGACAAAGGCAGTGCAACACCATGAGCAGCCTGTTGTCTTGGTGACCACCAGAATTCATCAGAAACTGCTACACTACTTAGCCCTGATATGTCAGGATGCCAAGAGCTACTGGTGTTTTTGCATCTCTGATCCCGCTGTTTGGACTATGTTGGAAAAGCAGCAACAGGGCCCAGCTCTGTGGAAAATCTTCACGGAGTGTTCATGGCTGTTGGATGGCCCAAGGGGAAGCAGTTCAGAGGGACACTGCACCTACCATCGGAGCAGTCGTCCCCGATGTAGCCATCCTCGCAGACACAGCGCCCGTCCATGCAGCGCCCTGCATTGTTGCAGTCATTGGGGCAGGAGCGGTCCCGGCAGTCCTCACCCATGAAGCCCTCGTGGCACACGCAGCGCCCATTGATGCAGCGCCCATGCCCGTGGCAGTTGTTGGGGCAGGCCAGCTCGCCGCAGTCGTCCCCCGTGAAGCCGTTGTCACACTCGCAGCGCCCCTCCACGCAGCGCCCGCGGTTGTGGCAGTCGTGGGGGCAGCGCAGCTCGTCACAGTCCTCGCCCGTGTACCCCTCGTCGCACACGCACTGCCCGTTGACGCACAGCCCGCGGTTGTGGCAGTCGTTGGGACACCGCAGCTGGCCGCAGTCGTCCCCGGTGAAGCCCTCATGGCACAGGCATTGCCCGTTCTCGCAGCGCCCACGGTTGTGGCAGTCGTTGGGGCAGCGCAGCTCCCCGCAGTCCTCCCCGATGAACCCCTCGTGGCACACGCACTGCCCGTTCTCGCAGCGCCCGCGGTCGTGGCAGTTGTTGGGACACCGCAGCTCCGCGCAGTCCTCGCCCAGGTACCCCTCGTGGCACACGCACTGCCCGCCCACGCAGCGCCCGCGGTTGTGGCAGTCGTTGGGGCACCTCCTCTCGCTGCAGTCATCGCCCACAAAGCCCTCGTGGCACACGCACAGCCCGTTCTCGCAGCGCCCGTTGCCGTGGCAGTCGTTGGGGCAGGTGAGCTCCCCGCAGTCCTCGCCGGTGAACCCCTCCTCGCAGAAGCAGGTGCCGTTCACGCAGCGCCCGCGGTCGAAGCAGTCGTTGGGGCAGATGAGCTCGCTGCAGTCCTCGCCGGTGTAGCCCTCGTCGCACACGCACTCGCTGTCCACGCAGCGCCCGCGGCCGTGGCAGTTGTGGGGGCACAGGGGCACGCTGCAGTCGTCACCCACAAAGCCCTCATGGCACAGGCATTGCCCGCCCACGCAGCGCCCGTGGGCACCGCAGCCCTGGCCGCAGAGCTCCTGGCCGCAGTCCGGGCCCGTGTAGCCCTCGAAGCACACGCACAGCCCGTCCACGCACTTGCCCTGGTCGTTGCAGTCGGAGGGACACGAGGCCTGGCTGCAGTTGGGGCCCTTCCAGCCGGGCTCGCAGACGCAGCCGCAGATCTCGATGCTGTAGTTGCCGTGCCCGCTGCAATAGGGCGTGGTGTCCAGGCGACCTGTACCAACGATCCCAAAATTCATTACTGCCATGGCACTAGGATGCCTTAGGCCAGCATGACCCAAAAGGGCTCTGATTTTCCTAGTTCCCTACATGACCTTGGTTTTTCAAGTTTTTAAATGAGAATGTCTCTTTCTCCAGCTAGATTTACTTTACCAGGAAAGCTTTAATTCGCTCTAATGCCAGGGAAGAGCTCCTGCCAACAACTTGGTAACTGAGCATGCTGGATTCCTCCTCCTTTCTCAGAATCCTCTCCCACTGACTGAGCAGCTTTCCTGACTGCTTCATTAGGGCATGCACCATGGAACATCATTCATCCATTCACAAAAAGTCAGGCAGCACATTGTGTCATCAGCTGTATCAGCAACTAGGAGGCTGCTCTGAGCTCAGAGGAACACATTGCTCCGGAGAAGAGTTGTGTTTCTTCTCTTGTATGACCAACCCCTTCCCTCAATTTAAAAATCAACCAGACAGACACATTTTTCCCTCTTCTATAACTATTTGTGCTTGTCTATTGCCTTATGTCCTGCCGTATTTTTATTGGTCTCTACCAAAGAAAACTTGGAAGCGAAAATGGTTACATTGGCAGCTTCCTCAACGGGGACAAAAAGTGGAGCCAAGAGCTTGGACTGTGTGAGTTTTAATCTTAACTCCGACACAGATTTATCACCATGCCCAAGTGCTGTCCATGCTCAATGCCACTGCTACAAAGGGCCCCAGGCTAACTCCTGACCCACAGATCCCTAAAGCCGTGGAACTGTGAATGAATGTACCTTGCACACTGGCCAAACACATTCCCAGTTTTGATTACGTTTCAAATTCAAGAGGTTGACTTGTGCTCATTCTTGAAAGAGACTGGAGTATCACTCTAAACAACATCTACAGCCAGCACAAGAATTTCCCCCAAGAGCAGCTCCCCAGCCTGCCTTACCTTCAACTGCCTGGGAATTAGGACAGCATCCAGCCCCGCTGGCACACTGCTCCCGCAGGGAGGAGACCAGCCCCTCCAGCTCCTCTAGTCTGCTCAGCAGGTCCTTAATGTCTGGGGCAGCTGCACAGCCACAAGCCCGCCGGGGAATGTTAATCCTGTGAGTGAAGACAATCTGGTTGCCCTCATTCACCGTGTGCTCCTCGTAATTCTTGACAGGCTCAATTTCCGCCTTCAGGTCGGCGTCGCCACTCGCCGTGTCCAGGTCCACGGAGCAGAGGGAGCCAACGGGCAGCTTAATGTTGTAGACATGGTTGAAAACCACAGGCTGGTTATCCTCCGGCAAGGTCACGTTCAGCCCAGTCTCCCTCTTCTGCCGGATAATTCTCTTGATGAGTCCCCCAGTGACGTGCTGGGACAGCAAAGTGAGGATGGCACAGGCCAGGACCCGGCTGGGGAGTCCCATTGTGGTGCCCGGTTCCCTTTCGAGGCTAAGAGAGTCTTAGGTCTGCTTGGCCTTTGTAATCTGCAGCAGAAATTGGAGAGCCAGGCCAAACCAAGCCAGAGATCCTTTTCTTTCCTGGTGCGTTTGTTCCCTAAAAGAAGAAGGAGCAGTGTAAGGGATTAACAGCAGCTACACCACCCAGCAAAGGTGTGACACTGCCTGTGTGCTGCATCCTCAGAGAACAGGACCCTCACACTTCACCCAGGCTGCTGAGCTTGCTCTGATGTATAATAACAGGGGTTTTCCAGGATCACAGTGTGATTCTGAAGGAAATGTCACCAGACATGAAGAAAGCTGCTGTTATTTCCAGGTTAGAGCAGATACAGTGGGTTGTAGAAAGTTTAACTCCCTCAAGCAGAAGACTGGGGCAAAGATGCCTGCTGAGCCTCAGCTCAACTGAAAACAGAGGTAGATATAATAAATATGTGTTCTGTTATGATTTAAGCAATGTTAAATTCTGCATTTCCTTCATTCCTCCACTGCTTGAAGGCTGCTCAAGGTTGGACCATGTAACAAACTAAAGACATTGTCAAAAGGTGCATCAATACCACCAAGCTCATTCCATTCCTTTTCTATATGTTTTAAATTACTCCAAGATTGCTGTGGAATCTGAACTCCAGGGCCTGTAGCTCCATATAAGTTCCACTATATGATGATTTATCAAGAGCATGAAGATAAATGGAGCTCTCTGCAGGTGGAAGGTTCTGGTGTCAGTGCTTGTATCACAGGGATATTTTAGTATAAAAGTAGTAAGACACAAGAGAAGCAGTGACTCCAACAACAGAGACAGCAATAAAATTACATGTGTAAAAATGTCTTTTTAGCAGCCAATATCCCTTTCCATCAGGCAGCATTTCCCACTGCCTGATCTTTCCTCAGTTATAACACAATAACTCGTGTACAGTTACAAGCACCTGGCTGGGCTCTACAGCTCCTCCTGAAACTCGTTCTTTTTGATTAGCTCCAGTATTTCCTCTTCCTCCTCAGTCTGTGCATGTTCCTTTTCAATGGAGTGAGCCAGGGGAGTGGAAAGACATCCATTGACTTCCATGCAGGATCAGACCCTCAGCACGCAGAGTGAGGAGCCAGCGCAGTAATGGACTGCCTGAACAAGCACACCTAATAAATGTCATCTCAGCATTTGTTTTCCTTCCCACTCCCAGAAGAGCTTGGTTTAATACTTAGATCAGTGACTGTGCTTTCAGTGGTTGCAAGCTATGAAATGCCAGTAATGGAGTAAACAGCAATTTATTCTCTAAACATCACAGTTTTGATGCTAATTTATTTGTCAGATGAGAGACCAGCCTCTTCCACCCTTCTGATTCCCCCAAAGTGGAGGGATTGTTTTTCCCATGCTATCCCAGCTGCCTTTGTGAGCAAATGACAATAACACATCAGACACTTCACTGAAGTTTAGTGGGTTTTGTAGGGAATGTTGAGCTCACAAAGGGCAAACTTCACCCCTTTTTACTGGGGAATAAATCAGAAGTAAACAAGCAGCAGGGAAGGCCTTTTCCTTGTTATGGAAAACCATTCAGCTTTAAGGCATTTCTAACACTTACCCCATTTGCTCAAATATTTCTGCAAGCCCTGCCTGCACCAGAAGAGATCACAATGTTGTTAATAAAGAATAACAGAGACAGACATGGTCCAGGTCTCATTTCTGACACAATCCCTAAACTGGGTTGCCAGTTCATGAAATGTGTTCAGGACTGTATTTGAAGTGGGATTTTAGTCTTGAGCACTCCCACTTGGGCTTTGCAAAGTGCTTCCCATGCAATTCCATGAGCTGCTATGTACTTTTTGCCCCAGGACAAGGTCATACAGCTAAAACTGGTGCCTAACCCTCAAGTAATCATTGAAGGGACAGGCTGCTTGACAGATGGATCATCAGTGGAACAAACTGGAGGCAGCTCTGCATCTCATTCTCACTGAATTTTAGTGGAAGTTGAGCATCCATTTCCTTATGGCTTCTGTAAATCCCAGCCCACAGGAATATGGCCCTTGCCCAAACCAAGGAAATTGCATATTTTTTCTGCTGACCAGTGTGACTTGACAAATCATATAATCATGATACAAACTGTGATTTCTTTAATATGCCTGGAAGATGACAAACCTGCTCTGGCAAGAGCCACTGCCACTGTCACCTTCACTACTGATGAAAGCCACATGAACACCAGGACTCTGAGTGGGCACTTGCTGCATTAGAGGCAGCCAAACCTCTCAGCTCACAGATGATACTGGAAGAATTAATGTGTCTTGGCTGACATCCTTTTGAAGTTTCTGGAGAAACATCATGGTGGTCTAGGAGCAGCATTCCATGCCTGCTCTGTGACCCCTGTGCTTTGACACCTCGTGTGGTGTCTGAGCTAATTCATCCCCATCAGGTGTTTCCCATCCCAGCTGCCAAGGGCCCAGCATGATTAGCTGAGCTCCACTCCTGGAACTGACATCCACAAAACAAGACACCTTCCTCCAGTTCTTTATACATTAGCCATGGTCTTGGCTGGGAGAACAAAGAGGACATCCTTCTCTCCAACCCCAGTTCCTCAAACATATCCAAACAACAGCTCTGACCACGATCGACCACCCGGGAGCAGGAGAGAAATGAAGCCACAGCGACTGCCAGGCTCTGTTGTCCCTTCATTTTCCCTCGTCTTCCCTTCAGAACAGCTTGTGTAGGTTGCAATTCAAACCTGCCTCTTGAAGAAATCCTCCTGATATTTTCTTTGCAGACATCAGCTGCTGGATTATTTAGGGGTACCTAAAAGTCTTGCAGCAAAGGTTGGCAAAAAATGACCCTTCCCAGCATGAGTTTGGCCTTGTGGTCTGTAAGAGGAGCTAGGTGGTGTCTGACATCTCTCAGGTACTTTGAGAGGTTTGTATGACCCAGAGTGTGTCTATTTTTACAAATATTTTGTCTCATAGGGAACACCTCTCATCCTAATGAGCTGTGTCCTCAGGTCCTCCTGCCACCCTGACTACAAAAATCCTGGACATGATGATGTGGATGATCTGCAAAATGTTCTGCTTGCCATGCAGGACAATAAATCTAGAGCTCATGTCCCCCCCATCTGGTCACTGGCACCTTCCCACCCTCCTTGGGCAAGAGTTATCTCCTGCTCCCCGAGGCACAACCTCAATATAAATAAGAACAAAAGGTGTTACGGTCTCTCACACATCTTAAATATCTGATTAAAAAAAAGATTATGAATTGAGAAGAAAATCATAGCACCCCTGCAGTACCAGCTGGGGCAAAAGGACATTCAGGTAAGAAAACAATTTTCTTATATGAACATTAACTTTAAAAGTTAGATTTTAACCAAAGAGCAGAAAAAGGTTATTTCTACAAAACACTCCATAAAAACCTGATCACTGCCTGGTGATGCACTTAATAATATGTGGTGGAGGTAAGGTGGACTGTCAATAGCACAAAGGGAAGGAATAATTTTCATTTCCACTGCAGCCCTTTCATCTGAAGATCTGAAAGCATGTCACAGTCTGGCTGTCAAATCTGAAAAAATGTTATTAAAAAGGGTTATTTCTTTGTTTAGACATCACCTCTTCCCCTCACCCCCCTCCCAGCATCAGAACTTTTTCAGGACCTTTCCATTTAATAAGAAATTTGTTTCTTAATAGGAAATTTTCAATCAATCCTGAAAAAACCCCCAGGAATCCTGACTCCTGGGGAATACTAAGCAAAGGTAATGCATGAATATTTCCCTTCCCTAAAGTCATATTTGCTGAAAAGCAGCAGGTGTGAGAAACTAAATTAATGTCTGCATACTTTAAAGTCCTGGTGTAGCACTCCAGTCTCTCCTGAATGTTCAGGAGTGGCAGAATTGTGAGATGATTTGTGGGTATGTGGAATGATAAATATGCAGATGAGAGCCCTGTGCAATTTTAATCAAAACAGATTGCAGCAAGGAAGGAATGGAGGTGTTAAAAACTATCTCAGCTGTCCTTCCTAACGAAGGCAGAAGGCTGATTAGATTTGCTCAGACATCCTCTACATGTCATGACTTGGAAATTAGACATGAAAATGGCAGGGAAAAAAGAGAGGGGAGAGAAGGAAACAATTCCTGTCTAAGCAGATACTTCCTACATTACAGCAGGAGGGGATCAAATGTTGTCAGCACCATACTGGATTCCAGCACATCTTGTTAAAATCTGGGTAAAATAGCAGCGGGCTGGATTCTGACAGGGAGGAAGACTCGGCTGGAGAAGAGCCAAAGCCCTCTCCAGGGAACACAACAAAGAGCATTTTGAGGTTTGTAAATTGCTAACCCCATAACAGTTTTCTGTGATCTGTTAACTGCAGGAACTTCATGTTTCCAGAGTTTCCAGCAAGGCGTGATCCGTGTGTTCCCTGCAGCCTGGAGTGCCCAGCAGGGCCTGTGTGGAGGCACTGACACCACGTTAGCACTGCCCCTCTCCTCATCTACTGCCACAAAGGCAAAAGAGCACAGCAGGGATTTGATCTGACCTGGGCCGTTCCCTGTCTGCAGACATGGGCAACTGGGGGCATTTTCTGCAAGGAATACAAGCAGTGCTGTTCCACAGGACTCATAAATTAAGACCATCTGCCAGAGGGCATTTTTTACAAGGCAAGGCTTCAAAAGATGCAACCTCTCAAAGCCAGAGTGGTTTTGGGGTGGTTTTGCCAGGAGTGCCTGGCCCCCGAGGCTCCAGGAATCTTCAACAGCAGAAGTGGATTAATTCTGAAGTCAAGTGAAATGTCCCCAAAGCGAGGGACTGGGGGGACCCTGGAAGTTTTGACATGTCAGGCCAAAACATGAATGGTTCTGACTTCATCATCTTTCACTGCTGTTTCCACACATTCATAACTGCAGAAAATTATTTTCTTTCTATTCCCAATTCCAACAGGGTGAAGGACTCAGCAGGGATACTCAGTGTAGGTCAAACTACATTAAATCACAGTGGAGAGCAGAAATTCATAACAGTCCTAAGCCATCAGCCCCGAATCACTTCAGCAGAAATGATCAAAGCCAAATTGTTGCATTTCTTTTCCCCCCACTCTTCTTTATTTACATTGTATCCATTCTAAGGAGAGGAATTTTAAGGCAGCTGAATTTAGAATAATTCAGAAAATCCATTGTGTTCCCCAAGGCTCCCAGAGAACGTGTGTGCAAAGAAGTGTGGCAATTGTTTCAACCCCAATTAGACACCACAGCTCTGAGCAGGCCCTGAGGTTGTGAAACTCCAAAGGGAAATCTTCATAATTCAGGAATTTTCTTCAAAGTCTTAAATCAGCTGCACAAAGAGGTGAAAAGAGGGTCATAGCTTTCAAAGGGGACAGAAGGAAGCTGACTGCCTTTTTATCAATGGTTCTAACAGATAAAGTGCAGGGTGATAAGCAGGAATCCACCCAGGTTCCAGGTTGAGGACTTGCCTATAATTTATAGTCAAACAACTTCACTTCTGCCTCCAAGGCCAGGTCATAAAGAATAAACACCCTGCAAATGCTCTACAGTTTTCTAGATAAGAAATCCCACATCTGGAAGGCCCCCACAAAACTACAGATCCAGGCTCAGTGACCTCCCTTTAATAAATAGCAAAATGTGAAAGCTCTGAATAAAAAGCCTTTGCCACCCCACCCATGCCAGGTTTTCAGACTAAAGCTCTTCCTGGAAATGACAAAGGGAGATGAGCATTAACCAAAATGATCTGGCTGTCAGTGGGAGTGCAATGAGAGTGAAAAAGAGGGAAAAAGCAAGAAAGCATCCTCTGGAAAAACTCCATGGCAGAAGGGGCAGAGAGGAAACAACTGGAAGGAAGTTTTAAAAGTTGTTTGACTAGAGGAGTTGAAGTGTAGGGATACAAGTGACACAAATCCACTTTTTCTGTCACAGAAGGGACTCAGGGGTGTCCACAACCCCTCAAGAGGAGTCTCATGGCATCCACATGTGCTGGAGGAAGGCAAAGAGCCTCTTCTCTGAGAGCTTTTTTAATTATAATGGATAAACAAAGCACAATCCTCCACTTGAAATATGGAGAACTGGGACGTGGAAAGGCTGACACTGAGACTCCCAAGCTCCCCAGGAGGCTCTGCCTTTTTGCTGAGGTATTTTACCCACTGCAAGCCAGAGGAAGCTGATGCAGCTTTGCTGAGTCCCAACACAGTGGTTCAAACACCTCCCAGAAGGCATTTATAGCTCTTAAAGCACATAAAAGCACATTTTCCTCTGGATGTGCCTGCCTGTGTGACTTAAACCCTTCTCATTTGAGGGCAAACCAGCAGTTTGTGTTTGATGTGGGTGAGCAGCCACAGCTCAGGGCTCTGGGTGCCCCCTGGAGCCACCTGTGTCCCATCTGGTGCTGGCTCTGCACATTTCAGAGCAGTGGAACTTCATGGGCCCAAGGACACACACAGCCAAGAACACTCTGGGGGCAGAGATGGGAACTGCTCTGCACACTTAGTCCAGGACTGATCCCTGAGCTGCCACACATGACAGTTTTCAAGCCCAGAATGCATCCATCATCCTTTCCAAGGGCCTTGCCCATGCCACTGGAATTAGTCATAAAAACAGTAGGAATTTTAGATTATCTTAAATCTTATGAGAGGTCCTGTATCACATTTATACCTCAGACTCTTTCAAAGAACTGCAATTAAACCAATTCATGGGTGCTTTTTGCCCCGTGCAGCCCCTGAGATCCCGCATTAAATATCACTCAGCTAAGCCTGACCTCTTCACTCCAGTTCAGTTTTCACCTTTGGCCACGGCTCTTGGATGATGTTCCTGTTTTGGGGAAGCTGTAGGGTCTCTGGTTCACAGATCCTACTGTCCACCATCTTGGAATAAAACAACTTGGATGTGTTTTAGCCTCCACCCGTTCTACCTGGGCTGGAAAGCAGCACTGACAGGGCTTTGCCAGGGCTGTTTTGGAAGGAATTTTAATTAATTGCTTTGTGCACAATTTAGAATCGAGCAAAGGCTCATGTTTCAAAGCCATCAGCATCACAGTGCCACAAAGGGGAAGGAGAAATAATCCACTGAAGCCAACATCCATAAAATGTGAAAGAGCTCTGGTAAATTCTGAATGATAAGCATGAAAGGAGACCCATGAGAGACTAAACCTTCTGTTGTACGGTGACTATTTTGAGGCAAATTAGCATGATTATGCCATTATAAACTACTTTTGTTTCAGAAGTTTTGTCCTCTTAGCCATGGAAAATCTCTCCAGGTCTATCCTTGTTCAGGATCTCAGAGAGAGAACAGAACTTTCCAAACTAAACAATGAGTTTGGCTCTTTTTCAAAGCAAAGTAAAAATTCAGGGATCGAAGGTGGTCTTATTCCAGTATCAGTGACAACTTTGCTCAATAAAATATTGAATATATTTAGTAAATCTCATGAATTAAATGAAAAATTAAATCAGCTGGCAGAGATACAGCTGGGAGAAAGTGACTGCTGAAAACATGCAATAATTAAACAGAAGTGATAAACAGATAATGCGACAAAGTGCCTGCAATAACAGGATCTGGAACTCAGCAACCAAGAGGGGCCTTGCAGTTTCTGGGTCCCACAGACTCTGCTGGTTTATGTTTCTTAGGAATTACCTGGCTGATGATGAGAAAAGCAAAGAAATCCTGCCTGAACATACCATTGCTATTGCCATTCCATCAGGAGCAAAGGAGCAAGAGCTCAGGGGAGAGCCAGGAATGTGGGAATGGCACTGAGCTGGGACTTGGGAGAGCTGAGATCATCCCTCAGTTCTGCCATTTCCGCCCAGTCAGTTCTCACCCTGATTTCTAATAAGTCCAAACAAAGTACAAATAACTAAACTTCCTAATTCCGTGTTTCCAGCTGCTCTAGAAAGATTCTTCAGTTTACCCCTATGAAAAGGCTTCCTCTGCTCTCAGTTTTTCTGCATAAACTCTGTGCTCTTCATGCTAGAATGTCTTAATTCTCTTAATATATCACCTGAATTAGAGAAAGCCCCAGGTGTGTTAAATAGGAGCCAGGTGGCTACAGCTGTTAATAAGGTTTAATCACAGTCACCCTCTAAATAGGTCACAGGTGGGGACAAGATTGATGGTGAAAGGGCAAAGGAGACCTTTGGAAATGGTACAACCTGGCTGGAGCAGAGCTGCTCTGACACCACCACCGTGATGTTTAGGGCAGAACTTACTCTTCAGGCCAATTATTTGTAGAATAAACTCAAACCTCGAGGCTTTGCAACTTCTGTCTCCAACAGGTACCCCAAGCACGATGAAGAATTCACATTTAGAGGAGCAGAGCCCAAGGAAGTGGCATCTGCTGAACCCTGTGATGTCCCAGCTCGCCTTGGCTCGTGTCAGAGCCTTGCAGCTATTTAAGCTGTTGTTTAAATGAGAAGCATCCAACGTGGCATTATGTAATAATTATATATAGGCAGCCAGCCTCGGGAAGAGACCACACTAAAATCAGGAATCCAAAGCTCTTAACTCATTTTTGGTACCACCAGATTTAATAAAATTATCTGCATTAAAAGTGACTGAAGGTAATTGCTGAGTGACTTAGAAGCGTGGTGCAGAATTAATCAGACCACACTCCTAATGCAGTGTTTAATCTTTCATGTAATGTGCTGCTAAATGTGCATAATTAGAAACAAATAAATGATACATCTCAGTGTGAGCCACAGATGTGCTGCCTTCCAGCATGGTTACGAGCTCCTGACTAGGGATAATGGGGCTTGAACCAGGTCTCCAGCTTGGCACTTGACAGCTTATTGCCTTTTAGTTCATTCTACCTCAAGAACTGCCGCAGTCCTTCCTGCATTTCCTTGGAGACCTTGTCCAGCAGAAGTGTGCCAGGGTGGGGAGCTGCTCACCACGTCCTCCTCTTCACCACAGGGGCAGCAGGAGCTAAGTCTGGGCACCCAGACTGAGATCCCAAAGCAGCTGGCTGGAATCCCACCAGCTTCCCGAGCAGGGATGATATCCTTGGCATGTTGGTGCTGTCCAGTATTAGGTGCTAAAGGCCTTGAGAGCACCAGGACACCACAATGGTGTCACTTCTCATCCATCAGGGAGGGATGTGTGGCACCTTGTGGCAGAGGGTGGGTTTGGGGAGCGCTGTGTGTGACCCCAGGGGTGCTCCCCGAGCCGCTCCCGGCTGCCAGGGCTCCGAGCATCCAACAAAACCCGAACACACAAAGGGAGCTGGGAGTGAAAACCAGCCCTGCTCCATGAGTGCAGCCCTGTGCCAGGGCTGGCTGCTCCAGCAGGGCAGCGGCCCAAAGGCAGCTCCAGCCAGCAGGGCAGGCTGTTTGGGAGCAGGAAAATCTGAATTTCCATACGTGTTTCGTCCCAGCCACTGAGGAGGACACTGGCAAAGTGTATGCCCTGCCAAGGGGAGGTGGATAAAGCCCTTCCCTGCAAAGGTTTATTTTGGGTGTGCTGGAGGCTGAATTCCTCTGCTGGAGTAGTCCTGGGGATGAGGTCATGTGTTCCCTGAAGGGGCTGCTTTGGAGCCCGGGTTAGTTAGCAACGCTTCTTCTCTTATCAAGCATCTGATTAAACTCACAAAAGAAGGGTCTTTTAAAAACAGGCTCAGGCAGAATTGAGAAGTGAATAAATAAATTAGAGGGCATGGTTTTTTTTTTTTTTGGTTGGGTTTTTTTGTGGTTTTTTTGGGTTTTTTTTTAGTTTTGCCTGATAGGAAAAGCTGAGAGGAATAAGATGGGAAAGGAGGATAAGAAACTGATTCCTTGTTCTGAGATGACAGAACAAAGATCTTCATATATATTATCAAGATTTCTACAGAGCCAGCCCTGTGGCAGACACCAGTTACAGCCATCCATGTGGCAAATGTCACCTGGGAAGGTCACAATGCAGCATCCAAACAGCACCAACCATCCCACACCTCTCCCTGCTGCAGTGACCCAGCACCCACCTTCTGCAGTAGTGAAACCCTTCACCAGAATTGGGCTTTTGTTCCATGACGGGGGAGGTAAATGAAAATTGGACTCCAATTTTTATTTGACTTGAAGAAAGGCTTGGCTGGTTTGCACTGATCTCTCTGTAAGCACTCAAGGCTATTTATAAATGATATCTACTGTACTTACTAGAGTCACAGTATTTCAAATCAGTTATTTTGTGTCGCCTGTGGTCCCCTGTATTAGAAGAAAATATTTCTCTTTGTTCCTCTCATTCTGTATAATTTCATTCAGTATTTCCCTCCATTGTCCTCTCCACTGGATATAAAAAAAAAAAAAAAAGTGTAAAGTTGTCTCTATAAAAGAACTGGAGCTAAGTGGTGATAAAGTAACAGGTACAACTTCTTGAAAGTTCTTCACAGTATATATTTGGTCATTAAAAGGTGCCATTTTTCATTTGATTCTGAAGACTCAGCAAGAAGGAAACTAAGAGGGAGTCAGCAGCATTTCAGGAGCTCCTATCCTTGAGAAAAAATTCCCTGACAAATCTTTTTTGTAAATCTTTGAAAGCAGTAATGGCTTGCTTTGAACCAAATGGCCTGTTTGAAAGAATAACCACCTCAATCATTTCTTCAAAGGATTCCTGCTCCTTTTTCTAATAAAAGCTGGAGCAGCCTGGCCTTCAATTACTAAGTGAAAATTTATGAAAGTGAACCCACAGTGTTCATGCTCTCCTGCAGGACAGAAAAAAGATAATTAATCTCATGTTCATCCCACCTCTAAAAGCTCAGAGTTGTGCCCATCAGGGAGTAAAACACATCAGCACATTTTCAAACACCAGACTGAATTTTCAGGCAGCAAAATACTTCAAAAATACTGGTCCAGGAGCCAAAGGGCTCCTTATTGCTGGCTGCTCTGCCCAATTACCTTCAGCTTGTTTCCATCTCCAAGGACAGGGATTCTCCTTCTCCCAAGACAAATTCTGCTTGTTACCCACCAAAGGGTTGTAATTTTGGATAAATAACACTCTCCTGCCCCCCAGGATGTTTGGCTCGAGCTGTAGATCAAACAGCTTGGGAGAGTGGGGAAAGAGAAGAGAGCAGAGCTGGGGAGGGGCAGCAGAGGAGACAGACACTGAGATTTCCCAGGTTTGGGATTTGATGGTGCTGCTCTGGTGTCTTGGACAACTCCACTTCCCCTTTGCCTCCAAAACATGTCAGACCAGCTGGTGGATTTGACCCGTGGCACTGAAGGGATTCACAGCAGCTAAAAATATGTCATATATGTATTATGCTTTCAAAAATCCTGTTTTTGTTGGAGGCAAAGAAAGGATCAGACCATGCAAAAAGGATGCTGCTGAATGAGTTCAAGGGAATAATGCAGCCTGGAGTAGGCTGGCTGAAGTAATGTCTCACTCATGGTTTATGTTGCTCTTTCTTCGAGGTGCAAATCCCAGGAAATGAAAAAGCTGCATCTATAAAAAGCAAAGGGTTTTTCTTACAAATTAGGTTTATTCCCTTTAGGATGTGGGGAGGTGAAACTCTGAATGCTGAACTGGAAAAGCCAAAGAAATGCTCCTTTGGAGTATTTACTTATTTTGTAGAATATATTTCAGCTACCATTTCCAACAGTGGCACTCGTGTGGGTGTGATTTTGATCCTGGTTCTCAGGCAGCATAAGGAAAGGAGCAAATTCCTCCTGGATTTGTCCTGCAGGGACCTGTGGAAGGTGATGGACAGCAAAGGGCACAGAGCTCACCTGTGCTTTACCACAGAGCCTTGGTTGTGGTGCTGTGAGGATGGACCTTTCTGGAGAGGACAAAATCTCCTTTATGGAATCTGGGAATACAAATTGCCAGATTGGCATACCAGGGAGTCTGCTGAATGATGTGGAAATCGAAATTAAAATAAAGTTTGAGGTGAAAAGATAAGGAAGCCAAGGAATATGTTCACCTTGGAATTAGAGTTTAGTGGAATGGTGAGGAACAGAATTAAGGTGGGAATGAACAGGCCTCCCAATGAATGGATTCCCCAGGCTTGGAAAAACTACATCTCAACAATAAAGGTTGAGATAAAACCTTCCTGACTGAGGGTCTGCCATCCCCAAGTCTTCTTCTCCATAACAAGACAAATGGATCTAAACAGAGCTGGACCCATGGAACTGCCACAAAACCTTGTGCTTGCAGCAGAGATTCCAGAAAGTGCCCACAACCTTGGGGTGAATGGTGTGGCCCCGTGGGTAGGACTGAGGACTGAAACTCAGGCACCCTGCTCTGAAATTATTTCATAAATCATTTGCTGTGCCTCTGTTTAACCTCTGGTAAAACCTCACAGGGGCAATGTGTGTCCCTGTGAATTAAGTATTCCAAGGACCTCACAGGAAAGGTGCTGTCAAATCCTCATTTCCATAATTAAACATCTTCCTGAGGAGTGCTGTAAAATTGTCAGAAAATACATCATTAAAAAGCGAAGAGCTGGAGTGTTATCCCTGCAATGTAGGAGAGAAAGGGAAATCTGCAGAGCTGCCCCAGCCTGGGCCAGCACAGGAAGGAGCTGGAGCTGCTGCAGAGATCCAGAGGAGGCACCAGGGGGATCAGAGGATGGAGCAGCTCTGCTGGGAGGGAAGGCTGGGACAGCTGGGATTGTTCACCTGGAGAGGAGAAGCTTTGGGTAATTGCAGCTTTCCAGGACCTGAAGGAACCAACAAGAAACATGGAGAGAGACTTTTTACAAAGGCTTGGAGTGACAGGACAAGGGGTAATGGGTTTAGTCTGCCAGAGGGCAGGGTTAGATGGGATACTGGGAAGCAATTCTTCTCCATGAGGGTGGGCAGCCCTGGCACAGGGTGCCCAGAGCAGCTGAGGCTGCCCCTGGATCCCTGGCAGTGCCCCAAGGCCAGGCTGGACACTGGGGCTGGAGCAGCCTGGGACAGTGGGAGGTGGCCCTGCCATGGCAGGGGGGGTAGAATGGGATGAGTTTTAAGGTCCCTTTCAAACCAAGCCATTCTGTCATTCTTTGATTCTCTGAAATCTTTTGCTCTGAAGAAGAAAGTCTGACCAGATGTGCAGCACAAACACACAGAGCTACAGGACTGCCTGAAAGTCTGGGGTAACAATAGAAAACTGCAGCCTTACTCTGAAGCCAAGAGGATGTGCCAGGCCAATTACCAGAATGAGAAGAGGAATCCATGGAAATAAATTATAAGGTTACCAAAACCCACAGAGAAAGACACCAGAGAATTTGAGAAAAATGTGCAACTGACCCAAAATGCACGGGTCCAGCTCATTCTCTTACATCAATTGAAGGCCCTTTCATCTAGACATTTTATGGGATCAGAGGGATCATTCCCACACATGTGCACGACCCTCCTGCACTTTGGTGTGCCAATGTTTGCTGGTGTTACACAACCCAAGTGATTCACCCCTGCGGATGGGAAGTGCAGGAGAATCCTTCGTCCAGCTCTGACCACAGAAGGAATTTTACACCAGCCACAAGAAACAGCCTGGTTATTTTATAGAGCAGATCATTCAAATGTGTTGCATATAAACAAAAAAAACCAAAAAAAAAAAAAGAGAGAAAAACAGCATTACAAGAGGTAACCATGGGAGAACTCACACAAAACCCAGTTGGTCTAACTCACAGGGACTGGGATGAGGCACAAGTTAAAAGGGAGTTCAGTCTGCCCTTGGAGCTTGGTTTTTTGTTAAGGGCTCGGACACTTGAGCATCAATTTCTGGAAACGGGAGCTCAGAAAAGAGAAACAAAGCAAGCAGGTCAGTGGGGTGCTCTGGAGCTGCATTCAGGCCCCTGGCAGGGGGCACAGCAATCAGCCAAGTGGAGTAATTTGCTACAAATTCGGNGGGGGGGGGGGAAGCCATCTGCTAAATACTTTTTCTTACATCTGCAAAGCAATCTCTGTTCTTGCTGTAGCTGTTAAGAGGGGGAAGGAAAAGCCCGTGGCAGATACAGCCTGGACAAAAACTGTGGATTAGAAACAGCAGGGCTCACCAGAGATGGGAACAGCAAGGACAACAATGGATTCAGAAGAACTGGCGCCGCTCTGAAAACAGAAGCAGAGCTGTAGAAATGGGTCACATCCGAGGGACTCGTGGAAAGCAGAATGGATGGGTCACACCTTCCTTTTGCCTGGTTTCTGCCTGAACCCCCCGTTTGCATTTCCAGCACAGGAGTGACTTTTACCCATCCCTCTTTGAGGACACGGGCAGAACTCTGGGCTGCTGAACAGGGAATTGAATGCAGGCCACGGCAGAGCTGCCACAGACACAGAAGCCTCAATTAGTGCCTTTTCCAATATTACAAAAAAAAACACCAACCCTTTCACAGCAAAAGCAGCTCCTGTGCATAACCTCCCAGCAGAAACCACTCCTGCCTCTTAAGTACACCCTGTACCTTTTAATAAAGCCTTTGCTAATAGCAAAAGCATTCGCTCGGGCTCTTGGCTTTTCCCTGCTCGCAGCAACGATGCGGAGCTGGAAAAGATCTACAGTTTTCTAAACTTGTCTTTGGAAAGTTTCTCTGCCAAGTTACACTTTGTCAGGAGCTCATTATTTTCTGGGTAGACGCTGGAGGCTTTGCTTTGAAATACTTTGAGGGCTTTGCTGATGCAGTTTCAGACCATGAGGTTCATGCGCTCGCTCGCATGAATCACAGCAACTCCTGTTCCTTCCACACACAAAGCTCTGCTTCATTTCCAGGCCCTTCTCCATGCTCTTGCTTCCAAAACCACCTATAAATTTTCCAGAGCCCATTTCACAAAGTTCTAGGTGGTTTTGGGATGAGATGGGAAGAGCAGAAATTCAAGACTTCTGAATTTTCTTCCCTCTCCTTTCATGCCAAGCAGGAGTTGCTGAGAACAAAGCAGCAGATAGTTCTGGAGATGGGAACTTGGCCAGTGTCATTTGTCTCCCAAGTTCATGATTTAGGTATCAAACATCATCTTTTTTACTGATAATGAGAGGTAGGAAATGAGCCATCAATACTCTCGATAAATATAATAACAATAGGTGAAGGAAAGCTGATCTGCTATAAAAAAACAGATGCCAATTTAATACATTAACCAAAAATTCTGGTGAAATCTGTGCAATAGAAATAAGGATCATTTATAAGAACCATGAACTACTGACATATTAAACAAATACACAGTGAATAGGCACTGAGACAGCACTGCTTTGTTCAGCACCTCTGAGGAAGCTGTTTTTCAAATTTCTCCTGGAGGTCAGGAGCAAGAGATGAGCCAAAATTCTGCTCCACAAACCCAGCCCCACATTTTCCATATTTAAAATCATTTTAGCTGAAGGAATGTCACGTACAGAGGCAAGAGAGGTGGAATTCTTCTCTTCTAACAGCTTTGCTGTAACTAAGAGCACGAACAATTTACATTTATATTAGTCTGGAAAAATGGAAAGTATTTAATTGTATGGATTGCTGCAGATGACATTGGTCAGCAGGCAGTGGGATACTTTCAGAATTCATTATGAATATTTGCTTGTGCTTTATAATTTTACTTTGATTTAACCATATACTTATTCAGGCACTAAAAATGACTCAGGACTCAGCCATAAAAGCCTGCACTATTCCTAGGGACCAGAATTATCATTTCTTGCCTCCTGTCATTAGCAGACTTCGGGCATGGTTTTAAAAGAAGCTGAGGAAACAGATGGGTAACCCTTCACCAGGCAGTTCCGTGCTTTTAAACCAATTATGAGTTTCCCTGGGCGGCTTTTCCTCCCTGCTGGAGCTCCTCTGTCCTTGGTACTAGCACCTCAAACACACAGGAATGTGCACATTTTTCTAACTCACAAGACCACAGAAGGAGTTCCTTGAAATCTGACTTCCAGTAATCGCCCCCGGGCTGCAGATCTGCCTGGCCTAGTTCTGTCACATGTGGTAGCATCAAGGATTTGCATCTTTGGCAACCCAGGGAAGGGTGGCAAACTCAGAGCAGAGCAAAAACACATCATGAAGAGAAGATGGAATGAAAGCAGCCGTGGCTTGGAAAGGCAAAATGAAATATAAATGAGAGGCACAAGATCTGAAACAAATTGAGTGCAAGGCATTTGGAAACAGAGAGGAGGCTGCTTCTGAAAAGTCGGGTCTGGGGATGTGTTGCAGTGCTGTGATGTAAAGCAGAGGCACTTATGTAATGTAATGGAAATTACAGCCATAAACACAGCCCTGAGCAGTGATTAGTGCCTGAACTTGGACAAAAATCTGCTCTGCTGCCTCAAATGTCAGCAAATTGGGCACTGCCACATTAATGGGAGGCTTGAGAGACCTCCACCAGCACCGCTGTGACCTCTTACCCCACGGTGACTTGAGAGCTGCCTGTGCTGAAGCCTTGCTGGCAGCAATTTGAGCCATGGGATGCTGAAAGGAGGGATGTGGAGCTCAGTTACCCAGCACCAGATCCTCAGTGAAATCAATGCCATTGTGTCACATGAGAATTTGGCTGGCAGCCCCTGAAGTCTGCCCAGGAGAAACCATCCCCTCAGTGGGGCAGGCTGGAGGGGACAGGGGACAATGCAGGCAAGGAAGGGCCACCCTGGGCATGGAAAATGCTCCGTGGGTTCTAATTTCTCCCGTGGCAGCACTCCTGACCTATATGAGCACAGACCAAACTGGAGCAGGCCAGGGCATCCTCTGCAGAAAGACATCATTAAGGCAACGTGTGCTATATGGACATCCAAAGGGAATTCAATATTGCTCCTGTCAGCAGGAAAGGCTCTCTCCCAGGTGGAGTTTGACACCACAAACTCAATTTTTAGTTAAATTAATTAATTTAATTTTAGTTAAATTAATTCAATTCAATTTTTAGTTAAATTGAGGACCTCTTTTTTTTTTCAGTTTGTGACTAGGATATTAGGATACAGGATTACAGGATATATAGGGCATAAATAAAACGGAGAGGATGTGGATTCCCCATCCCTGGAATTGTTCAAGGTCAGGGATCAGAATAACCAAAAAGGCATCCCTGCCACATGGCTGGTGGTAATAAACTGAATTTCCTTGTTTCTGACAGCAACTCTGGCAAATTCCAATGTGCTCTTGCTAAGAAAATTCAACAATATATGAAGTAACAGCAAGAGAATGACAAATAAAGCAACAAATAATGCTGATGTGTTTGAGAATGGCACTCTCTGGGTGCTGCAGGCTTTCCATCAAGCCTGGAGCTGCAGCACTTGGAGTGCTGGCTCCCTGTGATTGACTTGCTAACCTGTAAAGTGGCTAAGTCCACATCATAATTAACACTTGGCAGTGGAAATATAAATTCCCTGGCTTGTAGGTGGTATATCCTCCTCTAAACACTCCACTTGGCCACCAAACTGGAAAAATAGATAGGACATTCATAAGGAGCGCTCACCATGGGGAATGCCAGCGTTTTTTTCTTTTCCTGGAAACTGTTTACATGGCCAAAATCCTTCAGTAAGAAAAATGATCTGAGAACTTTCCCTTCATATGTGTCCCGTTCTGCCGTGCCTTGTGGCCCACAGTGTGCAGCATTCATCGGGAGTCAGCCCTGAATTGCTGTGGTACAAGCAATGCAGGAGGGAAGCACAAGCCACAAGCAAAGGGAAAATATGCATTACACTGGCTCTGGCCAAGAGGAATGGGCTGCCTGCAGATCACAAGCTACCTTTATATCTTTCTTGGCACAGACCTTTGTCCCGCAGCACAGAGAAGCTATTTAGGAGGATTCAGCATTTCCAAAAGAGGCTGGCCTTCCAAAGGAGCCAGGAGAGACAAAGAACCAGTGCAAAGTGGCCACTGAGCTCCTTTTGAGAGGCCAACAAATGGCTGGAAACCCTGAGGAGGGAGATAACCACCAAGGGCTGGTGCTGAAGTGCTCAGCACACACGGAGAGTGACTCTTTCCTGTCCAAATAAAGGCTTTTCATCACAGCAAAGAGGCACAAAACCACAGTCCCCAGAGTCCTGAGCCCACAGCTCTCACCTGCTGCCCTACATCCTGTGCCTGAGATAAACCCCAAACTGACCGACAAACTCTGCCTCTTTCCAGCTCTTTTGATTCCTTGGCAATGGAAAGTGAACTTATGTCTTGGAAATAAAGCTTTTTTTAGCCCTTTTCCAGCCTTTCCTTAATGGTGGAAATAACTCTTTGGCCAGTTCTGGTGGGCACACAGGGAAAGGATCTCACAGTTTAATTTTCATGTATAAGCAGAAGAAGAAATTTATGTTCCCCTTTAGCTTTGTGCTGCCAGGATGGTGGAAAAGAAGATAAATGTAAAGAAGAATCAAGACTGTTTCGATTAACGTTCTGGTAAATATCTTAATTCCATAACAAAATTAGCATTTGCAATTTTAGGCTTATGAGCTTAGCAAGTTCTGGTGCACAGTTAAAGCCAAAATCATTATAATGGAATTTCCCCAGGCTCTCAGTTTCAGCCTCCTGGGAGGCTCCTGGCCAATATCTATCCACACATAGTCAGTGCTCCAGCCTGCCATGGGAAGAGGCAGCCACTACAATAAACCTTTGTTGAGCCCAGGATTCAAGCAAGCACTTTTGGAAAAATCTGTATTTAAGGTTTCTATCCTACCACCCTGCACTTTCTCCTCAATTGCTGAAGAGAATATGTTTTCTGAGCATGAAACAATATCATTTTTGTGGGGAGTTTGGAAAGCGAGAGCTTGTATAGATGGAAGAAAAGCTTCCTTTCTCTGGCCTGTGCGGGGCTGGGCTTGGGGAAAGGGCTTTCTGTGTGAGTAATCTTTCAAAGTAGGAAGCAGAGCTCCCCCATTGCTCGGGAAGAATGGACCTCCAGTGGGCTAATATGTGATGGATGACTGAATGCAAACTTGGCACCGTTGCCCTCCGCTCCCCAAAGAATACAAAATGCCACTGCCTATTCGGGCACCGGGACTCTCCCGTTGGAAGTGCTGAAAACTTGGCACCATCCCACCTTAGTTTAATTGAAACTGCAGACAATTAAGGATGGGAGCTTGGAGAAATTTCTTGCGACGAGATCAGCTCAGGATGGATTTGTCTTGGGTGATTGGCTCGTGCATAAGCCAAACAAGAACATAAATGGGGAGTTATTTCCCGTTGACTCCACAGCCTGAGCAGCAAAATCTCACATTTGTTTAGGAGGGGTGTGTTGGGAGGTATAATATATATTAATAAGTATTATTCAAATTCTACGTCTGGATATACTCTCTGAAGCTATAGGTGGAGGTTTTTTGATGTCTTTTGGTCAGCAACAGAACAGGCAGCATGTAGGAGAGAGAAATTATGCATTTAGAAATCCAGGAAAATCTTACATTAAGGACAATTCTAGTTATAAGGGCACATCTATCATTCATTCAATGCTAAAAAGTGACACTAAACTATTCAAACTTTGCCCTTTTAGCAGAAGGATCCCCACCTATTCCTTCTTTCAATGCCCAGAGGCTTCCTGCAGGCTCCAGAGCCACCTCTTGTCAGGCAGGATCCCCCTGACTCCTCCTCCCAGTCTGCCCATTCCACACCGTGGGGTTACATCATGCACTGAGGGATTTCAGTAGCTGGAGCAATGCCCAGTCTCTAACTTTTCCCACATGTGGAAGGCTTTTAGCTGCAGCTCTGAGTGGCCAGAGGGTCAGACACACGAGTGGACAGCGAGCACCGAGGGAGAGGAGGTTTCACACTTGTAGAAACCCTGAGCTCGGTGGAAACTGCGACGACTCAAGATTGTCCCTCAGGGTTGCTCCTTTCTCTGCTTTCCAGCAGTCCCCTTCCTCAAAGGACTGCCTTCTTATTTCCTTTTTCTCTTCACTATACAAAGCATATTTTTTGGGAATAGCTAATAATAGGAATTGCAGGTTCTTTGTGGCAGAGAGCTTCATTTATTGAACCTCTCCACTGCTTCTAATACAGTGAGGCCCTAAAATGCTCAAGCAATAATTACAACATCAACCAACCAAAGCCATGGATAACAAGCCCTCTTCAATATCAAGAAGTTTAATGAACTAAATTGCATCTTAAAAACCCAAAAGCAATCTATACACATCCCTTATTTTGAGCTCTTGACCTTAGGCTATGGTGTTTCCTGTCCAGAACTCATTAGTTACTAATCCTATAATTGCTTGCAGTTTTGAAGATTTCTGAGCCTGGTAGATGACAAAATATTAACTTATTTCACTTAGATTGCTGTCTTCCTTAGTTTCCCACTTCAGCAAGAATGATTTTTTCTACAATATGACATCAGCAGCTTCCTTAAAACCACTAAGGGCAGCTATTACATTTTACAGTAGTTTTAGACATCTGCAGTTTATAACCACAGGGTTAGATCAGAGCTCAGTCTTTGAGCAGGGTGTGCTAAACTCACACCAGTAATTAAGTCTGAGAAAGTGCACGTTGGTAAATCAGAGCCCAGTTTCAAAGCCCTGTATCTCAAACTGACACAGTTCAAAACAAATTCCTTTTATTATTGGAAAGCTGAGATTTTGAACTTTCCAGGGATGTAAATCATCCACTCCTAAGCCTGGAGTTTTATGAGCCACTAGACCTTAAAGCTGTCAGTGGCCCTTCAGCTTAGCAGACTGTGATGGCACGAGGCCAAGGAGGAATTTATCAGGTCACAGGCTTCAAATGAGAGTAATTATTTAAGCACTCTGGATTTCTCATGGCACAGAGGTAGGACAGGTAAATGTGTAGCTGATAATGAAGCAGAAACCACCCTCTGCATTAATCTTACTTCCAAAGGTAATATTCCTCCAGGGATACCAGGGCTCTCTAAGGGATACAGGACTGGATGGAGTTTCTCCCTTACATCCCTTTCCACCAGGCACTCATTGTCCAACCCAGGACAATTAAATGCCATCAGCACCACTTAAACCTCTGGACACATCCTACAAGGCTGGGTGGACAGAGGCACCGTGGTGTTGTACCAGGAAAACAGCACAGAACTGGGCAAGCTGGTTTTCCAAATGGTTTTGCCAGGAGAGATGAAAGGGTTAAAGCTCTGGCTCCAAGGCAGCATCGCTGTTTCACAGACACTTCTGCTGTTTAGTTCTGCCTCACTCTTGAAAAGATGAGATGAGATAGGATGAGAAAGTCCCAAAAAGCACAGACCCTGCCATTTAATCTCATTTTCTTATCAAAAAGTGAGACAATGCTCAAGAACAAACTTTGACAGTCTCTTTATAGCAAGTCAGAACATCTTCACCCATGAATAGTCTTTGGCTTTTTTTAGATATTTTATAAAAAGCACTAATATGAAAAAAAAGCTGAATGTCTAACACCTTTAGAAATTATGTTATAGCGACATGATAGTTAAGTTTGAGTGAATACTGAGGAGAAATGATCCAGTTTTAAAGAGCTGGGATAATAAAAGAGGATGGCTTTCAAAAAGTCTCCAGCTAACAGTTACTCAGAATTTGTGGAGCACATTTTAGCCTGTGTTTAGGGATTTTCTCAGTAAGTTCTAACATCCTTAAGCATCACTATTTCAACAGGAGATTTGGGTCTTTCCTTGTGTTTTCCATGTGCCCATGACCACCGTGTACCTGGAAGGGATTTCTTTAGCAGAATTTCTGCTTTCTCTCCAGATGAGACCTGACATTCTCATCTGCAGGCTGGGGGCTTTGCAGCAGATCCTTTGGCTCTTCCACAGCTCTGGAAACACTGATAAAGTAACTGTAGTGACAGCATTAAGGGCTGGCACTTGCAAAGAAATTTCTCTGGGCTGAAATGAGCCAGTGGATAAAATTAATGAGCAAAAGATATGGGAAGTAAATGCCAGTTTGTTATTTGGGAGAGAGACTGTGACGGGGTCAGTGATGGGAGGCACAGCCCTTGTCACTCCTGTCCCATCGCTCTGCTCAGCTCAGGTGCACGTCCAGGGGCAGCACCTGCACTGGGAACACCCTGGCAGCTCTTCCAGCTGCTTCCCAAATTCCCTGCCAGGGAAGCTGAGCTGCAGACAGACCAGTTATCTTCTCCTGGCTAAACACTTTCATCTGGTCAAACTTCTTCAGATTCAATTTGCCCCTGCGTTCCAAACAACCCAGAAGACATCACGTTTCTGCAAGTTTCCCTAGGATTCAAAGGATGGTCCCTAATCCCCATTGTCTGCCTCATTTTTGGACTCCAGCACCCCTAAACTGAGCAACTTGGTCTAGTGGAAGGTGTCCCTGCCCGTGGTTGGAGCTGGATCATGTCCAAGGTCCCATTCAACCCAAACCATTCCATGATTTCACAGCTTTAAAAGGCAAATGCACAAACCCAGCACAATAAAACAACCCCCACACGTAACATTAATCAGGAAGTGTATAAAATTAATTCCCAATATTTAATATGGTCTTAAAAAATTAAACCAGGAGAGAAAACCAAACCCAACAGCTGGACAGCAAGGCTTTTACCCCGACCATAGAATCGCATCCACCTCGTTGTTTTCTGTTTTTTCATGAAGAAAAACTTTTATAAATGCTTTTATTGTGCTTTTTAATTTTATATCTCCACTGTGCAACACAACACATCACCATCATTTCAATCTGAACATTCCTTTCCATAGCATGAGACAGACTTTTCAGAAGTTTAGATTAACTGCCAAAAACTCTCTGTCCTGGTAGCCAGACAGAAAATCAGGCAGGGAAAACTCTGCAAAGGTGATGTAACACAAAGTCTTGAGTGAGTGGGTTTAGCTCCTAAATGACTCTAAGTGTGTTCACCTTCTCCCAGCCAGCTTCTCCTTTTTAAGCCAATTTGAGCCTCGCTGGTAAGTGCAGACACAGTCATGCAGAAAATCTCAGTGCACCAGGGAGCAAGGAGCTGAGACACGGAGCAAGTGCCTCTGTTTTCCCTTGAGGATGGAGAATTTCACCCTCCCTCTCCCAGAACCCACCCAGCAAAGCACTGGTAATAAAATACCAGTTGAATCTTCCTTTGTGCTTTGCTCCCCACTGCAGGCTAATATTACCGGACTTTTAAAAGAAACCGGAGCCCAGTGGGGATGGGAAGGAAGGTGACAAAGGCTTCGGTGCAAAAAGAAAAGTGTGGGGACAGCAAATGACCAGAGGGAAGGACCCGGCTCTTATCAGGTCACAGACAGGAGCACAAGAAGGGTTGCTTGGGAGGGTTAAAACCTGCGAGTGGATTTAGTCTGTTTCGCGAGGTGAGGATGGGGGAAACATTTATAGCACTCCAGGAGCCAAGAGGAAATCCCAAATCTGCTTTCCTACCCTGCCTGTCCATCCGGGCTCTGTCTGTACTTGTGTGGATGTCCAGCACCCAGCCAGCTCCTGCTCCATTTATTCATTGGGTCGGATGGAAGTCATCGAGGCATTTCTGACATCATTATTGCACTGGACAATGCAGACAGACATCGAGGCAGGCGTGCTCCAAGCCAAAATGACTCCCAAACAGAATCCCTGCCCATTCACCTGATAGCCACAGCCACGAGGGAGATGCCGGAGCACAGGGTCACTGCAAACTTGTGTGCGAGAGGAGCTCCGGACTTTTGAATTCAGGGAGGAAGCAGACTTACCTTAGAGACTGCGACAGAGCTTAGATCCCGCTGTGAGCAGCCTCCATGAAATAAATGCGGTGTTCAAAGCCGGCTCGGCGCTCCTGACTTTGTTGCCGTCCTGTCAAAACTCGGCGGAGTTGCGCTGCCTGGTGCCGTGTGCGAGCGCTCGGCAGCGAGCTTTGACAGCAAGGCAAACTGGCCGGAGCAGCCAGATTCTGCTGGTTTATATAGCTGAGCTGCAAATCCTCATCCTTGGCTCGTTCCACTGTAATAGGACGCCTGAAGGCATTTTTTTTTTTCAGTTTTGCTTTAAAGGAACAGCCTCTCTCTCTCTCTCTCTCTCTCTCTCTGGCGTGGCTTCTGAAAGGCGCGCACACACACTCACACACACACGCTGTCATCCACAGGCACACGCACACACACACAAAGAATTTGCATGCGAATTTATGGCTAAAGAAGGAAACCCCCTGAACCATTCAAAAAGAAAGTCAGCTCAGGGCAAATGACTCAGAAAGCAGAATATTTTCCCTACAGCATCAGCGGAGCGCTTTATCAGGAGTTTTAATCCCCTCACCCCCATTATTTTAACGTTGTGAAATAGTAGCAAGCGTACATGACATCAGGGGAATCACAAGCAAGGTTTAAATTCTAGGGACTCCTGCAGAAATCAATGGGTTTAATGTCGGTGTAAATAGACCCCACTCCACTGGAATCAACTGCAAAATTCAGATTTACACAAACAGAAGATCTGGCATATTCTTATCTTTTCAAGCCTGTGATCTCTTTTGCATCCTTTTGCCCTCCTGCTCTGAAGAGCCGGAGGCAGAAGCGTGGGGAATTCACGACAAAAGTGAGCATAGCCTGAGCCTTTGTAAAAAATCCCAAAAAACAAACTAAAACAGGAGAGATAAAAGCCCAAAGAGGACAACACAGGAGGGATTCCCTTTCTTCTCAGATCAGATAAAAAGAGATTACGTGGCTGTCTGTGTGTACAGATAACCCAAGCACTTCTGTGAGGCTCAGGGCTTCCCTGCTTCCCAACCCGGAGCTATCAGTGACGCACAGAGCGCTCAGCTGGGACCTTTCCAGGGCTCTTTGTTGTCTCTGAGTACCCTTGAACCTGAGGCTCGTGGCAAAAAAGAGAAGATCACAGCCAAAGGATTCTCATTAGATTTCCCTCCTCCTGACCCTGAAATCCTGGCTCTCTCCTGCCTGTACCCCAGCCCGCTGTGCTCCGGGTTTCTGTTTCCCTTGGGTTCTGTTGCTGGGGAGGAACAGAAGGGGCAGAGGAGGAAAGAGGAAGATTACTCTTGAACTTTCAGGTCTGTCTTCCAGGATAATAGATGAAATCACTCTTCTGTTGGATGGTTTAGAAAGCAAGACTTACCCAAACATCTCTGAGGGCCATGAAAACACAAACTTCTGCTCCTGGGATCCTCCTCAGGAGCAAAGATACTCATAAGGATAAAAACGGATTGCCTGGGAATTTCGGGTCATGTTCCTCTCTGAACACTTCTCCTCCCAGCTGGCCTTTCCCTGGCTCCACGGACACTTTTTGAGGGAAGGGTCTGAAGCTGTGTCAGACAGGCTCAGGCTGAGAGCAGGGAAAGGTTCTTCCCCCAGAGGGTGCTGGCACTGCCCAGGCTCCCCAGGGAATGGGCACAGCCCCGAGGCTGCCAGAGCTCCAGGAGCCTTTGGACAGCGCTGCCAGGGGTGCCCAGGGTGGGGTTGTTGGGGTGTCTGGGCAGGGCCAGGGGCTGGATCCATGATCCTGTGAGTCCCTTCCAGCTCAGGATATCTGATTGTGTGGTTCAGGGTTTTTTCCCTTTTTGCTCCTCCACAGCACTACCAATCCTACACATTTAGAATAGGATGGGGGAATCCCTGACTCTGAAATTCTGACTATTTTAGAAGACCATAAAATGCAGAGCGCTTTTTGCCTACTGAACTATTTAAATTTTCCTTGCTGTGGCTTTCACACACTGACCCCCTTTGTGCCTCCTCTTATGTCTGATTACTCACCCCAAACTCCCCACACACAGCACAAATTTTAGTCTTTTCCAAATATGAACACCCATTTCCAATTTCTGCATTAATTTTGTGAAATGTTGGGTTTCATAACAGTCATGTCCTCAGAGAAGAAATGAGCCTGTGCTGGAAAGAGGGCCAGAAATGTTACCTGATTCCTGCTAAAGGCATTGGACCCTCACTGAGCGCTGTTTTCTTAGAACATCTTGTTCTGGGCATCTCCACCAACCTCAAAGGCAGTGGGGTTGTTGAATACAGTCGTGAGCAGGTCTCCAGTTTTTGTGTGTAATTCTCAGAATCTTCTCCAGCTGGTCCTGCAGCCAGCCTGGGCCAGCTCTGCCCCAATTAAAGTGTGAAATAACCCTGAGGTTGTTTGATCCTTCACTTCAGAGCTGGACTCGATGCCTGTGTGTCCCCTCCAGCTCTGAATATTCTGTGATTTAAGGATGATTTATAATTCAGTGAAGTGTGTACTCAAGACTAAAACCTGCATGGGAGATGTAACATAATTTTTCCAATAAAATCAGAATGGGACTCAGGAAACAACAGTTCTGTCTGTCATTCCCTGTCTCTTATTTCAGTAGTTCTTTCACAAACATTTACAAAACACTTTATTTCCCTGTCCATACACATGATTCTACACAAGATAAAGTCAAACTGTGGGAAGCAGCTTGTGGGATTTATTTTGGGAGCATTTGCTAATGCCATTTTTTCCACCAACAGCTGCTGAATCAAAAGTTAAACTAATTTTTTTCCCAATAATTCACCACCCACTTACCTGACTTAAAAAAAAAAAAAAAAAAAAGGCATGGGAGATAAGTTCCAGGTAAGAGTTCAGGCTTGTTCTTGTTTTATCTTTTTTGGGCTCACCCATCCTTAATCACAGACTGTGGCAAACATTGAACCATAGACTGAGTCAGAAACAAATGATAACATGAAAGAACAGGGAAAATGTATTTTAATCAGAAAGTTGGCTTCAGGTTGTGATCTCTAATGAGCAGGACCAGCACTGGATTCTGTGCCCTGCGGTGCCCTCTTTCATTAGATGAATGTGGATAGAAATTGATTTTTTTTTTAAATGAAAAGAACAGGGAGAAATTAAATGAACACTGAGCTGAATATGCTGGAGTTTGTTGCTGTGCTTTTATGTGCTTGCAAGTCAGTGTTAGGGATGAAATTCAAAGACCTATGGAAAGTCATAAATTATAAACAAATCTAGGAATAGATTGATATTTCTGAAAGCCTTAAAGAGACCAAATAATTGTTTGGGAAAATATTAGTTAAATGCAAAAAACCTCCTCATTATTACCTTGGGACAAAATTGTTACAACACAGGTAATTAGATTTAGTTCCAATTTAATACCTGTGCTGGCTCACCCAGCCCTAGGTATAATCTGCTTTGTAGCAGCATATTTGAGAGTGAAAGCTGCCCTGAATGTGAATTAACAGCACCCTTAGTGGAGCCCGAGAGTCTTTCACCATGCACAGAGTGCAGCCAATTTCAGGAGCACACAGATGGGAACGCAGTGGGCTACTGGAATGCAACATCTGAAACATAAATGACAAGATTTGAACAACTTTAGGAGCATCCAGTGCTTGTGGCTGGAAGGAAATGTATTTATCAGAGAAAATTCATGTTAGAATAGACAAGATCACAGAATATCCTGAGCTGGGAGGGACCCCCAGGATCACCCAGCCCAGCCCCTGGCCCTGCACAGACACCCCAACAACCCCACCCTGGGCACCCCTGGCAGCGCTGTCCAAAGGCTCCTGGAGCTCTGGCAGCCTCGGGGCTGTGAGCCCAGAGCAGGATGGAGCTCAGCCAGGCCAGGAGCCTGAAACAGCCCCAGCTGGGTCTCAAGGAAACCATCCTGCTGAAAACAACTGCTTTCATTGCAAGAGGAAGAGGAAAAATCAAGATTTAAAGAGAGACTGATATCACAGGGCTGATCCTTAAGGAGACTTTGAGATCTTTTCTGTGCTCCCTTCTTGAGATTGATGATTTTAGGTCAGTTTCTGGAGACATTTTGATCCTTTTTCACTCATTATCCTTTCCCTAAACTTTCTGTCTTTGCAGACCATATTCACAAGATTTCCCTGGCAGAGAACCAAGATCAAAATGCTTTTGTCTTTCCACCTGCATTGCCTTCATTCCTTTGCAACTGTAGCCAAAGACAGCTCAGTTAATTGTGGTTCATATTGAGCTATATTCTGCAATCCTGCTAAAACTCTGGCTCTTGGATTACCACCTTATCTGCTACTTTTCTGCTGATTTCCCAGGAATTTGCAGAAAACCATTTGCTGCTTCTTCTTTGACAATTATTTGCAAACAAACTGATTTTTATGAGAGCATTTCCTTACAACCACTCAACACAATTAAACAAGACACTTCAGGTTACTTCCCCAGAAAACGTCTCAATTATTGCTTTAAATATCTATTTACAATAATTCACGTTATTTCTACACTAATATTCTCCCTTCCCTGATGTGATGACTCAGAAGGGCTTCTAAACACTGCAGAATTTTGGCCACTTTTCCAGTGAAAACACTCATTTATATAATTAACTATATATTAATAAAGCTTTCCCAAATACTGTGGGTAGTGGTCAGACTACCATGCTGAAGACAACATTAATTTGGGGAGGGATTGATCCTGACAATTGCAATCCATGTCAGAAGGTGCCCACAGGTTCAGGATCGGAGAATGCAGAAGCTCATTCTTAACCCTGGGGCAGTCTGAGCTAAATAAAATGCAGAGACTGGAGGTGCAAGTTTACAACTGCTGAAGAAGTAAAAAACTGTAAAGGCAAGGCCCCATAATGTTCACTGATATATTAAATATCGCACCAAACACTAAAAAAAACACAAAGAAAAAATGCTCGACAATTTTGGAATTTTTAAGAGATGATCTCCAGAAAGGAGAAGGAAATTTCCTCTATTATTTGTATTTGTTGTTTGTATCAGGGCATCTCCCAAGGGCTGCATTCGTTCCCTGAATGAAGAAATAGGAAGCAGCTGTTGGGGAGCAGATCCACGGGGGTTGTGACAGACCCTTCAGCCTCTCACACGAGCTGAGAATGTCCTGGCTGGGTTTGCCAACCTGGGAAGGCCACAGGCTTAATAACAAACAAGCAGGAATTGAGCAAATACTGGTGTTTAATAAAGTTATTTCCAGCTCTCTGATCACATCAGTGTCCCAAAGCTGTGGGACACCCCAGAGTGGAACCTGGGCGCCATCTGACCTTGATCCTCCCTTTCCCTGATCCATAAAATAAAAGTCCTTTGCAAGAGAGGCATCAGCACACTGATAATCACCAGACAAAAAAATGTGTTGTTAGTGATATCACAAACATTTACAAAGATAATCTCTGGGCAAAACTCCCTCGAGGAAAATCAAAATGAAAAGAATAAATAGACAATGACGACTATGCTGGTACATAAATATTTTCCATGCAAACTGCTGGTGTCAGACTCGGTGGGACAGAGTGACTTCTTTGGCTTCTATCATATTTGCAGTAGATTTATTAGAAGTTTATGAGACAGAATATGGCTTTGGCTTTGCACCAAGGTCTGAAAACTGACAAGGAAGAGAACATCAAATCCCTGAGGACTGAGGGAGAAAGTGAAACTCGCTCTGTGGGCTGGTGTAAAGCTTTATCAGCTCGTTAGCATCACTCCTGAGTGTTTAATCCAGAGATGGCACAGGGAAAACAACTCAGCTGCTGAAAAGGTTTTATCCTGTGCCATGGCAATTTGTACCCTCTAAGTACTTGGGTTCATAAAAATGCTCAAGTGCTTCTACACATCCCAAAATACTTACATGCACTTTACTGCCATCGTGTTTTTAAGATTGTTGGTGTCAAAATTGCAGCTAATCATGTTAAACAGATCCCTAAATTTCATGCAGGCACAGTTTCCCTACTGGAGCTTAAGTAAGGAAAACAGCAAGGCAAAAATCCATAGTTCTTATCCATTCCAGAAGAAACGTTCCAAGATGATGAAAACCAGCATGTGCCCCACAGGGAAGAGGATTCCTGCTGCTAGTGAAGGCCCAAGAGTGGATAATTATACAGCACAAACAGACATGAGCACACCTGAGCATCCGTTTGATAGAAAACGTCATGGAAATCCACAGAATCCCAGAGTGGTTTGGGTTGGGAGGGACCATAAAGCTCATTTCATTCCAGCCCCCTGCCTTCCACCAGACCAGAGCTCCATCCAGCCTGGTCCCTTCCAACCCAAACCAATCTGGGATCCCATGGTTTCTATTTAATTCACTCCAATAAGAGCAGAAGGGACCTGTCTGTCTGTCTGTCTGTCTGTCCTTTGAGTAAAAAGAAAAATCTCCCCCAGAAGAAAGCTGTCTGTGCAAGTGCTGAGAATCTCTAGGTGTGGTTGAGAAGACAAGAAAAATCCCCAAATAACTAAAAACCTGTTTGTGTCGGCCTTAAGACACTGAAGTCTCCGGCCTTCAAAGCATATCCTAGAATTGTTTTAAAGTATTAAATCATGGCCATAGCTTAGGAAAAAAAAATGGATATTTAACCTCCCTATCCAGCAGATAAAGTCATCAGGAAGTCAGGAATGTGGCTGATGGAGAACTGAGCATTTGCCCTGCAATTCTCAGCCTCTGCAGGCAGCAGAAGGTGAAGGGGTCCCAGAAGGAGCAGAGAGGAGCCAGCAGAGCTGTGTGAGCACAGCACTGGCACAGGAGCTTTGTGTGAAACTTGTCTGTAATTTTCCAAGGAAGAACTAAACTTTGGATGTAGAACCTCAGGTTCAAGAGCAAAATCCCAGGAGCAGGTGTAGGGGGTTGGTTGGAAAAATAGATGCACATAATTAAAACATAATTTTGGCTTCCTCAATTAATAACAAGGAGGTTTTTATGGCTAAATTTTCCTGATTATTTCCTGACTGCTTGATAACACAAAAAAAAATGGTCAAGGAAAAGCAGACTTGAGGGAATTTCCACTGGATTTCCCAGCTTAATCTTGATTTTGAGTGAAAAGTTTGAGGCAGTTTCTCTCTCTCTGTTTTTTATCCAATTTTCCCCTGCCCATTGGGGATATGACATCCAAATTGTTAAATATTGGCAAGAGCCAGCTCATGATCATTCCCCTCAGTCACAGGAGCCCTGAGAACTGTGGGGACTGCGTAGCTGCTCATGTCCAGGTGTGAAGAGAGGGGAGCACAGCCCCGCTGCTGCTGCTGCCCCATTGATCTGGGATTTCTGTGCAATCAGCAGATCCCAGATCAGTGTGTTCCCAGAGCTCTGGCCCCATTTCCCTGGCAGTGAGGGGAGCTGGAGCTAGCTGTGCTCTCCCCTCTCTGCTCACTGCTGAGGTCACCTCACCAAAGCAGAGCAGAGGAGCAGAGGGAGCCCTTCTTTCCTTGCCTTTTCCCCCAGCATTTCCGGAAGGAGCCCGGACACCTCTGCTCATATCCTGCATTTGGCTGCTTCTGGGACCAAAGGGAAACCTCAAAGCAGATGGGATTTAGCTTACTTACATTCTCCATAGCTAACTCAGGTTTTATTAAACACAGCTGTAATCCCAGACTCGTTCAGATGCGTGAGCTCACTGCTGACGTCACTCCGGGGCCTTTGGAAATCCAGGCCTAGCAAGAATTTTGAGGGGGAAGAAAAAAAAGAATGAGACAGAGAATTTGTCATGAATTTGTCATGAATTGAGCAAAAAACCCAAGTAAGTTTGTAACTGAGCCCAGAACAATCCTTTTGTTCTTCACATCCAGCTTAGACTGAGAGCAGAGTCCATCAAATAGCACAGAAAAAGAAAAATATACACCAGACTAAACCAGGATAAGGCTTGACTGACTTCTCCTTGTACCAACTGCCTTCCCTGCATTCTCCAAACCCCAGCAGCACCCTGTGACCTCCTCAAAAATTTGGGGCTCTCTCAACATCAACAGAACAAGAGCAAATTTAGTTTAAGCTTTCTTTCTTGCTCGTAACCACCTTTCTCAGCCCAGATTTAAGTTTATCTTTGTTTCAGAGCCAGCAAATAAAGCAAACCTCCAGGAGAGAATAATCCAAATCACTGCACGTTAAAACAAGGTTGATATTATGACAGTGCAACAATAGACATCATGTAAGCTGCTTTTATTCTGAATACAATCCATTTATCCCCATATTGTTTGAGTGCCAGTGGTATGATAGTATTGTACAAATACTCCTCCTAAACTTCATTTACAGCATTGAAGTTAACTGAATGCACGAGTTCTGTCACAAAAGAACAGACATTTTCTTTTTAAAATTTCCCTGCTGATATTGCACATCAGTATCAATCACTTAACAATACCTTTGTTTCCAAAATGACCGAGACAGAGCAGAAATATCTTGTTGTCGTAAAGGGGTAAAATCAAGAGGTTTTTTTGTCCTAAACAAATGGTAATCATGCAACTAAAATGTGGATCTGTCCTGGGGTGACTTTATGATGCTCAGTTGTATCCATTCGGCTAGAATGGAAATTATTTAACCAAAAATATTTAACCAAAAATATTTATAGAAAAATTATTTAACCAAAAAACAAAGAAGTTCCTGCTGCTGTAAATAAGATCTCTAATTTAATTTTTCCTCTCCAGAACAGCCCTGATTTGTGAGAGTGCAGTTAAGTTTTTTCGTCTAAAATAATTTTTAGGACAAATGTCTGCATATGAGGGTTTTAGTACTGGTGTTGTTTTAAACTGCATTTATTCTGGCAAAGGCAGTGCCTCCCACAAGGCTGAAACTGATGTCTGGAGAACAGAGAGAAGTCAGAACCTCCATAGGTATCAAGTTCCAAATATTTTACTTCTCTCCTAAAATCTTTTTACAGAGCCCGTTGTGCAAGGAGCTTTAGAAGCTCTTGTGTCACAGCCAGGGCTTTACTATCCCAAAATGATCCTGTCCAAGATTGCTCATTACAGTTAGGAAGTGATTCCATTCTGTAAAGCCAACAAAAGTTACTCCCATGTCATGAATTCCAGTCAATTATAGCCAAATTCAGCCCATGGCCTCCTACTGTAGTTTTCCACAACCTCAGCATGGCAACTGCAAAGTTTGTATCTCACTAGGTGTTGCTAAATAAAAATAAACTACAAAGAAAAGAACAGTGGGGTGGGAAACTTGGAATTCAGCACACCGGGAGTCTGGGATTTCAAATTGGCTTTTGGCCAAGGTTCCGGAGCACTTGGGGACTTCACACATATTTCTCTGATAGTATTATGACTTCTGTTTTTATTTTATTTTCATTTTTCTCCCCCTCTTCTCTCCACACGAGCAGAGTCTGTTCCCAATTTGCTGTGTAATGCAGTGACCCAGGGTTTGGAAACATCCCTTGGAAGAGAGTCCCCACTCCCAGTGCTGCTGGGGACACTGGTGGCTCTGACTTCAGGGACCAACCATGGCCGAGCCCCAGGGCAGCCCTGGCAGGGACAAAGGCCAGGCAGACTCTCATGGGTCTGCCCAGGGCTGGGGGGAAGCGAGTGAGGACACATTTTCCACGCTATAGCCAGAGGCCCATCTTACGGGAAATTTCAGTCGGTAAAAGCAAAATGTTACTGGAATGTTGCATGGAATTTTTTATTATGATTGAGTTTGGAGAAACAGGTGTGAAAAATCCATCCCGACCCCGACTGGGCTGGCTGGGATGTTGGAGATTGTGTGGACTCTGCATAAGAGCTCCTGCCTGGCCCAGTTACCTGCAGACAAATCTCTGTTCCCAATTATCCACAGGTGCTCCCCTGTCTGCCCATCCCAAGGCAAGCCAGGAGGAAAACATTTGGCAACTACAACGATGCTGTGTGCTCAAAGAACTGCCAAATCGGGCTGAGGGCTTCCTTTTCTAAGGAAAGGCATTTTCCTCCTCTTTAGGAGCCCACCTCTGAAATCTGGACATTACAAGGAAGTGAGCTGCAGCATCTCAGAGCCTGGGGAGCAGCCACAATGGAATAAATTTTCCTCTGAAGCAGAGGATGCTCAGCCCCAGCGAGTGACCACAGGACCTGTTCAATCCCTGCTCTTCCCTCAGGTGAGGCAGCACAGAAGGGATCCCCCAGAGCCTGAAGGGATCTTCCCTCCCTGTTGCCCATCCCAGCCCTGCTGCCGAGCTGATTAACCCTTGCTGCACTCACTCTGCCTCCAGTGCAGAGCCAGCAGTGTGAGTGCAGCATTACTCACGCCAACACTCCCATTTAGGAGGTTTAATAAAGG
>VZSE01009162.1:563507-682648 GCA_013398275.1 Promerops cafer | reverse complement strand
AGCCACCCCTGCCATGGCAGGGACACCTCCCACTGTCCCAGGCTGCTCCAGCCCCAGTGTCCAGCCTGGCCTTGGGCACTGCCAGGGATCCAGGGGCAGCCCCAGCTGCTCTGGGCACCCTGTGCCAGGGCCTCACCACCTTCCCAGGGAAGGATTTCTTCAATATATTTAGTCCAAACTTATTCTCTGTCAGTTTGAAGCCATTTCCCCTTGTCCTGACACTCCAGGCCCTTGGACAGTCTCTCTCCATCTTTCCTGTCCCTTCAGGCCCTGCAAGGCCACACTGAGGTCACCCCAAAGCTTCTCCTCTCCAGGTGAACAATCCCAGCTGTCCCAGCCTTCCCTCCCAGCAGAGCTGCTCCATCCTCTGATCCCCCTGGTGCCTCCTCTGGATCTCTGCAGCAGCTCCAGCTCCTTCCTGTGCTGGCCCAGGCTGGGGCAGCTCTGCAGGTGGGCTCTCACCTGAGCACAGGGCACAGGGGCAGAATCCCCTCCCCTGCTGCCCACGCTGGGGCCCAGCCCAGGGCAGGGGGTTTCAGGGCTGGGGCAGGTCCAGCTCTCACCCACAGCACCCCCAGGTCCCTCTCCCAGGGCTGCTCTCCATCCCTTCCTCTCCAATGGTTCCCCTTCCATAACTCTCTAACCCACTCAAATTTGAGATGTATTGATAAATAAAACTTTGCTCTCGTTTACACCCTCTGACCAGCCTTTACTGCAAACCAGTGTCTGGCAGACAATCTTGTGCCATCTTCAGTTCAGAGTTCCCCTGCAGTAAGAAAACAGGATGCAGGATTCAATCATTCTTACACCTTGAGAGCTCCAAAGTAGGATAAATCCTGGTGGAATATTGCTCAATGTCATGAGGTCAAGCAGCAGCAAGCGAAGTGATCTCATCAAAGGCACCAAGTCTAGTTCTTGGAGGCATTTGGATGCAGAGGCTATGGGGGGGATTGATTTCATTTTGTAGGAATCCCAGCTATAAACAGATTAGCAAATTATTGTGACAGACAGCGAGCCCTTCGTGAGAATGTTTACCACCCACTCCCACAGGCCAGGCTCTGGCCAAGCCCTTCATCCAGTGAGTCCAGACTTCCAGGAACCAGCTGCTGCTCAGGAAGGTGCTGCAGGACAGGCTGGGAGCTGCAGGATGGCTGTGGGAAAGGTGGCAGGGGGTGGGGGGTGACATTCTTCTCAGGCTCTCATTGCAAGAATCAGTGCTGGAAGCCAAGGGACAGCGAGGCAAGGAGCTGAACACATCTGGAACTGCAGGGGGGACACAGACCTGGCCCCAAAGGTGCCAGGCTGGAGCTGTGTGAGGGAAGATGTTTGGTTTGGGCTTTGTCTGCTTCAGGTTATTGTGGCAGATTTTTTCCTGCAAAAAGATATCAAAGTGTTGGAGTTGTGCAGTGAAGGATGGAAATATTTGTAGAGGTTTTTTCCTAAAGGAGAAAGAAGAAGTATTCTGGGACACAAATCTTGTTCTTCCTGGTGCAGCAAACAGCATAAAATCCTTCCTGCAATAAGTCAGGGCTAAGTTTGAAAGTTGCACCTGAAAAACAATGAATTGTGCATAAATCTATTCCTTGTCTTTTCAAAATCCTCTGCCTGGTGCCCACCCTGTGACACAGAAAAGGCTGCACAGGGTGTCTGTGACAGAGCCAGGGGCAGCCAGATCTGCCAGCACCCAGGAGGATCCTCAGCCAAACCAAACCCTTCATCACTTCCCAAGGCTGCACTGGAATCTGTGGCCTCTGGGCAAGGCAGAACCAGAAGGAAACTTCATTTGGAAGGGACATATCTGAGAAAAAAAAAATTCAGCTTTTCCAAAAGGAGGAAAACCAACCTAACAATGCTTTCCCATCTTTTAAGTTAAAAGTTACTTTTTCCTAATGACTCATGGTGTCTGTCAGAGCCTGAGCTTGCAGACATGCATTCAGCTACAACCACATCACAAAATCTGCTGCACTGGTGTCACATTGGCTCACTGGGGCCACAAGCACAAGACTGAACAAAGCTTATGGATTATTAGAGCCAGCAGGGAACAAACACATCACTGAAATCAAACTTCTGCCCTCAACAAACCCAAACACTTCCTCTATTTCTTCAGTGAGCTCATATCAACACAGGAATAATCCTCAGCCTGAAATGAGCATCTACATCACTGCAAAGCTGCTCACCTGTCTAGAGCTTCAGAAAGGCATCAGAAATCTGGGGAAGTATATAAATTTCACTGGCCCCAGATGTGCCTCACGAGCCTCAGCCATGTTTGCCCTTTCCATTATTATTAATGCCAAGTAACAGCGCATTCCCTACCAATGATGGCTGTGTTCATAAATATTTACAACTGGCTGAATGAAATCATACTTTGTTCCATCCACCCATCTACACTTAAGTGTGTCAGAGAGCCTAAACTATTGCCTTGCCAAAATGCAGAGAACTCTGTGAAATATAAAGCAACGCACTTCGACTGTGCTCAAAGAGAGTTCAGCCAATTTTCCTCAGCTGCAGATCAGGGTTTGTGTATATTTTACATTTAGGGCCTCACCACACCACGTGTTTCCTTGGTGTCCTGTGAGAGCTCCAGAACTGGCTGTGGCTGGTGCAGTTGCTGAGGTTTTCTCATGGTTTAGTTAAAAAGCTCCTCCTGAATTCAGGGGGTTCGCACCCTTCTGAGTGTCACACCTGGAGCTTTCTCCAAAGGCACCGTTCAAACACAGCTCTGGACTGACTTTTTGGCCCAGGGCTTTATGTTTTTCCCCCTGGATTATTTATAAATGGAAGGGGACTTTGGGATGGGAAGAGGAAGGCTCTGAATCTGCTCTTATTTTATCTTCCTCACAGAAAATTAAACAGACCTGAGGTCTCATCGCTGACTCTACTGCAGGAGCAGCAGGCAGGTTTTTTCTTACAATATCTATTTAGAGACGAGGCTCTACCCTTCTCAGTTTTGTCTTGTATTTCTAATTAATGATAAGACTGGATTTTTTTTAATACAGCTATTAAATATAAATAGAATAATGTAATTTCAGCAGCTCCTCCAGTTGCTGCTTCTTTGTGTTTCTGCCCACTGGACACTGAAATTGCCATTTAATGAAGGTTTTGGCTTGCTGCATTTATTCTCATTGATCCTGAATGTAAATAAAGTTTCAACTTGTTGGATTCCAGTTGAAAGTGTGACACAATGTTCTGTTTCACAATATTCAGAGAGGGAAGAAAAAGAGAGAAATCAAGAAAAGAGTAAGTCCTCAAAAAGACAAAGAGTAGTGCTGGAATTCCCTGAACCAAATCCGCTGCTTTTCCAAGAAAAAGCTTTGCCCTAAAAGGGGTCACTCATTTTCATGTGTATCTATCCCTTGCCTTGCCTTGACTTCCAGGTAAAAGTATTTCTTTGTTATTCCCTGTAGTGGCAATCCAGCTTCTCAGGATTTAGATGAAAGGTCCTTCAGAGAATGGCATGCTACGTCTTCAGTGTACAGATTGTATCCATTTCGGGTTTACTTGTGCTTTCTTTGTTGTTTTTCCTCGTTAAATCAAAAGGCAAAACAGATCAATAAAACAGAATATATTAAACATGATCAAAGTTCAGAAGGATGTGGAAAGGCAGCCTTGCAATAAATGTCCAGATAACCCCCAAGACACAGAAAAATAATTTCATATTCTTTGTGCCTAAGTTTCCTCATCCACTGATACCTGTCCTTTATTTCTTCCAACTTTTCAGGTCCTCTGCCCATAACACAACAGACTAAAGCAGGGCCTGTAGTAAGACAAGTAACGAGTAAAACCAGTGGAATTGAGGACAAAATTAGATCAAGATTGTTCAGTAAATGTGCTCCATCCCAGTTCTTATATACAAGGGATCAAATCAGAATTAAGTTCAGTGTCAAAAAGAAAGAATCAACTCCATAAACCCCGATTTTCCACAGCCCTGGGATTCCGTGACACATTGACATATGAGTTTAAAGGCAGGACACTACTGACTGCACACAGCACATCCCTGCCATGGCTGTGTTGGAATAACTCCTCAATGTCCAGCTCCCATGAGAAATATTCCCCAGGCATTCTGATGGGTGAGGAGGAGGAGGAGGAGGCAGCTCCCTGGCTGGCCTAGCACAGCCTCTCCATCATTTTCCTCTCCCTGTTTGGAGGGAATGGGAACTTTCCAAACATCTGCATGCAGGAGAGGCCACAGGTCCCAAACCCCCTCAGTGGTTCCTGCTCCCTCCCCACGCCACCCCTGCCCGTGGCAGTTCGGTTTCTGCAGGGCCTGCAGGGTTTGTTATTTGCCCTGCAGTGTTTAAATCTGCTGTGAGGAAGCCCAGGGGATATTAAGCAGAGCTGTTCCTTTCCTGTCAAAATATGTAAACATGGACAAATATGGGGCCTGTCTGGAGAACATCAAAGTCAAGTCACACTTAGCCCAGCACAACACCCCAGAGCTGGGGGGACTGAAGTGTGAAAGAGTTCTTGTTTTACATTGCTGCTGGGAAACGTCACCAGCCTGGGCTTAGAGCATGTGCTGGCTGGGATTCCACAGCCTCAGCCTCAGTTCTTCTTCTTCGAGCTGCCTGGAGCCTGATTGTTTCAACCTTTTGTTTGCTTTAAAGTGTCCTGTGCTGCTCTTCTCGAAGCATCCCACACCCTGCATGCCAGATGCTGCTCGTCCTGCTCTGCTGGCTGGAGGCACATCCTGGCCTCGTGGGGAGGGGAGGAATCACTGCTTTAATGTCACACAGGACAGGGACAAATGAAGTGGCCACGCCATGCTCCCAAACTGTGTGGGGATCCACACAGAAACATCTGCTTCTGTCTCAGCCACAGACACTCCAACCTCCAAACACTTCAGGGCAGAATTGCCCTTCCCACGTCTCAGAGCCCTGCTGTGATTGATCAGACGTGGAATTGTGGGGCAAATATTAATCTGTACTTATGTGAATCATCAAATTGATAAGTCCTATTTATGTCTGTAGGCAAAAACTCTGCTTGGATTTAAACTTTTCAAGGATATGACATCCTCTAGTCTAAACACACTGCACACGTTTTGGGATTCAGGGCCACATCTCTGTGCTGATACAGCACAGCAGATTTTGGGGAAGCCATGCTGAGTAACAAGCTGGTCTTCCCTCATTATTTCATCATTTTGAGTTGCCCTTGCTCTTTTAAAAGACCTGCCTGGGGTTTCCCATACCAGAGCTGACCTCCAGGCTGCCCTTTCGCTGTGATGACACAATAATTTCTAATTGCAAGCCCTTGAGAAAACCTTGTAAGAACATTATGGACCATTCTTGATCAGCCTTCCCTCACCCAGTTCAAAACACTTGGCTCAGTGATTCAGCTGCAAAAATCAGCTAGAACCCTCCACAGCTTGTTTTTACAACAGCAAACCTGAATCCACACACCACATCTTCCCTCCAGATGGGGAATTCCTTCTCTCCAAAGGTCTCTTTAAAGTGTAAATTGGCTGTTATAAGAAAAAGAACAAACTCCTTTCCTTTAATCCTGTCTAAAAACAAATTATTTGTTTGCCACAGTGCTGGTGGGCTGCTGCATCTAGCAGGTGTATCTGGCCGTCAGTAACATTATTAATTCTTTGCAGGAGTCCACACCCCTCTGACAGAAGTCAAGCTCTCTACAAATCCTCAATGGACAGGATGGACAGAAAAAATCACCTCTGACAATTTTGTCAAAGCTGTCTTAGAAGACCTGGATCTCTTCCCATATAAATATGTGCTTCCTTTACCACTTTCCCAGGAATGAAGAACACTCATCAGGACACGGAGATGAAGGCTCCTCTTGCACCTCTTGTGTATCTTTCACTGCAGAAGTCAAACCACCAAAATAAACTCACTGAGTGGCAACTAATGAGCCATAACTCCATGTACAAACCCACTTTCCTGCCCAGCTCCAGCACCTCCTTCTCCATCCAGTGTCAAGTGTCCCCTCCAGAGGCTGTGTGCTGCCACTGTCACACACCTGGTGTCACCCAGTCACTGACAAGTGAAGAGAATTCCCTTGTGAAAAGCAATTTCTTAAATAAAAGAGCTGCAGCAGAGGGATCATACATTCAGTAGAGTTCTCACTCTAGGAGAATAGTTATGCAATAAATTCACTTGAGGGCTGGAGTAAGTTTTTAGTCCTGTTTTGTCCTTTAGTCTTTCCTGCAGGCTCCTTAAGGTACTGGAAGGTCACAATTAGGTCACCCCAAAGCTTTTCTTCTCCAGGCTGAACAATACCAACTCTCCCACTCTTTCTTCAAAGCAGAGGTGCTAGAGAGACAATTTCCAAGGGCCTGGGGGGACAGGACACAGGGAATTGCTTCCCATGGCCAGAGGGCAGGGCTGGATGGGATATTGGGAATTAGGAATTGTTCCCTGGCAGGGGGGGCAGGCCTGGCACAGGGTGCCCAGAGCAGCTGGGGCTGCCCCTGGATCCCTGGCAGTGCCCAAGGCCAGGCTGGACACTGGGGCTGGAGCAGCCTGGGACAGTGGGAGGGGTCCCTGCCCTGGCAGGGGTGGAGTGGGATGAGCTTTAATGTCCCTTCCAACCCAAATCATTCCGTGATTGTAACAATTTACCTCCAAAGGCCAACCAAGCTGTCAGGTTCCAACCCAGCAAATCCCCCTGGGACAGTCTGACACTAAACCCAAGCTGATAAATCCTGGCCTGCACGCCCTGGGACGTCAGTGCCAGCTCAGAGCTCACCCTGGCCAGGTCTGTGTTTGCCTCCTCCTGCCTGCACAGCCACCACCAGGCTTCCCTCAGCCCAGGCTTCCCTCACATGAGCTGAGACTCATCGAGGCACTCAGCAGCATGTCCACAAGAGACCCTACTGGAAATAAAAGGAAAATGAACTTGAACAGCAGTAGTTTTACCCTGACTGACCAGTCCTGGACTCCTCTGTCCCCTTCTCTGCCCCAGCAGCCAGGCAGCCACAAACTCATTTTCCCTGGGCCGGCTCTGCCTCTCTGGACAAGGTCACACTACAAAACCACTTTCAGTAAATCCTTATGAAGGCATCAAGCCCCAGCTACACTCAACTCAAATTTTTTTCTGCTCTACACAGCAAATTCCACCCCCCCCCTACAGATCCATGACCTAATTCAGTCTCAAAGGCTCCAGCAGAAGCAAACAGAGACAAACCAGCGAGCTCCCTGGAATTATGACCCTGCATCCCTCAGACAGGGCTTAAGCCATTCCATCCTGGATGTGTTTTTGTTACCCCCGACAGCTCCCTGCGTGTGATTTGTGGCACGAGGCGGTGACACAGGGCACGGCTGCTGCGACTGTTGGAGCAACAACTTAAATTCCTGTTCAGAGGGATCAAGGCAAAGTGACATTTGCAGAGAGTGGGATTAAGCTGCTTTTGTGTGATGCTCCAGAAGGCTTAGGAGCTCTTGACAATTGTTTGGAAAAGAGTGACTTTTTTTTTTTTCCCCCTCCTGAGGAACAGATTCTTAGGGAATAAAGTGTGTTATCGACTCGTACACAAACCAGGCAGGCAGAAATTCTCATGGAAAAGGAGGCAGTGATGGGGAGTGGATGCAAACACTGGGTGCTTCAGGACGCCAATCCAAACCAACAACGTGGGCACACGTAGCTGGAAAGGGAGTGGGGACATCTCCCAAAAACATGCTGCTGACCTGACTTTGCATGTGCTGGTGGAACTCCTGAAATCTTCAATGGTTTAAAGACAGGGCCTTCAGATTTCATGGAGACAACTGTGCTCGACAGTGAGATGAAAGCTGACTGTCTGCACTCACGACTACTAAAAGAAAAAAAATAGAAATCTAATTAATTTTTTCCATCTCGCTGTGCAGCACATTCAACTTCTTGATTTGGAAGACAGAACAGACTGAATGGAAAGCTGTTGTTCACATATATTTTAGGAATCCCTTTCCTGCACTGACAGCTCCCAAGTGAGTAAACTCCCAACATTCCTCATGGAAGAAGGCAACTAATTGTACAAGACAAAGGAAAACTAAGGTATATTGAAGTGGGATGTTGACTGAATTTGGGCATCTCAAACAGCTTCAAAAGCCCGTTTAACTTTGTTGTTATTGACACTTTTTCCACCAAAACTCATTTGATATCTAAAATCCTGTTTCTTTATGTCACAGGAGAGTTCATGTAGCTCATGTGCTGGGAAGGGTTTTTCTTAATTTTGGCAATGATGGGAATCATCCCTGTAAGAAGAGAGCCAAACAGTTGTTGAGTTGACAGAGGAAGGCTGGACATAACTTAGGCACTTTATATTAAACTGAAGTAAATTCAGATTTTTAAAATAAAAAACTGGGACAATTCTGTCAAACTAAATAGGACTGCACTTGCATAAGGAGTTGCCCATTTCTGAGGCCATCAGCACATATAAATCCTCTGTATTTCATGGAAAAGGCACCAATTTAAGCTGTTGGAGGAAACTGAACAAAAGCCCACCAGTGTGCAAGAATAAACACCAGTGGAAGACAATCTTCCACCTTGGGTCTCTTTTTTGCTAAGCAATTTTTATTGCTAAGCAATAACTCTGCTGAGGCTGTAAAAATAAATAATGTGTCCCTGTCTCAACCTCAGAAGTCACAGCCTGGCATCCCCTCCACAACCCCAGAACAGAGGAGCTCTAAGGGACACCCCTAAACGGACAGAAAACCTTGTCAAATTGAACCAATATGTCCTGAATTTTCTTCTTCTTTCTTCCTTTTTCCATTTGACTCCCCAGTTAAAACCTGAATGTTCTTCCAAGAGTTTAGTGCAAGTCAGGCATCCTTTATATAAAGATGAATATATTCCTGCAATGATGATGATGATGATGATGATGATAATAATAATAATAATAATAATAATAGTAATAATAATAATAATAAAGAAACAACAAAGCATTAAAAGACACTTGTAACTACCAGCACAATCAACTCCCCAGTAGATTTGAAGTAAGAAAGTGAAAAATATCACAACCTTTGGTGCTAAAATACAGTCAGACACCAAGGCAGAGAGAAGCACTGGGATTCTTCATCACTCTATCTGAAAGTTTCAGCCACATTATTTCACCCCATAATTTTAATGATTTCTGAACACACAAATTGTGTTTTGCTTGCAATTTCTCTGCTAAAATGGTTGTGTAGATCACTGAAACAAAACAAACAGGTTTCCAAAGAAATTATATGGGATGGCATGAAACAACTCTAATAGCTCTAATAACTAGGGCAGCCTTCCAGAATTCATATTTCAGAGAGAACTCCAAGTACCACGAACCAATTTCTGAATCCTATGGAAAAGCCCTTTCTGTGGGGCTGTTTTTCCTGCCTGCAAGGCAAAGGACCTGGTGAGAAAGCACGTCCAGGAGGGCTGTGCCAGACCACCTACTGCCCTGTTCAGCGCATGCCAGGAGCTGCAGGATGCCAAGTGGGCCAGTGGGTTTCTCTCCCCAGATGAACTGTTTGTGTCCTGGCAAGGGCACCAAGTTCAGCCCCAAGACAAAGGCCCATTTCATTTCTCCTGCTTTCCTGCTCCACTTTTGTGGCTGCCTCTGAGTCGCTGTTGTTAAAAGCAAATGATTAATTGAGCACTGGGGAGCTGTCAGTATTATTTTCTTTAACCAACAGACTTTTCTCAACTCAGATGTGAAGTACTTGGAGATATTTGGAGATTTTTAATGGAAATTTTATGCTCCTAAGTGCATGGTTTGCTCTGTGTTTAGTTGTTTTTTAGGATTATTTTTGTGGGTTTTTTATTTCTTAAAGGTTTTTTATCAGAATTTGTACTTGATGGTGCACACAGTGAGCCCTTACAATGTGTTAATAAGCCTATAGCCAAGTCTCTCTCCCTAACTAGTGTAAAATCCAAAATAATTGTTTTCACTTCTGTAGAGAAGAAGTAAAATTAGGTACTGCAGCATAAATTAGGGTCACATTCATTTTGCTGAAATGGATCTCTGTTCATGGTGGGGGTCTGCAATTAGAGGATTATTCAGGTCCTTTCCAACCCAAACCATTCTGTGATTCTGTGCTGGACAGGTTACCACTAAGGGGCTGTTTAACTCTGAGGGAACCATCAAATTCATGGTTTGGGCCTGGTGGGACAGGTGGGCAAAATCTCCATCCCATCCTTGTCACCGAACTCTTGAAAAAAAGTTTCCAAAAGCTGAACAACACCTGGACCAGCCACCAGTCCCATTATGCCCTGCTCTGGCCTGGCCTGAGGGACAGCTTCAAATAGACTCAGAGTCTGAATGTGTGGAAAAAACCTTTGCTGTGCCCTCCTTAGGATCTGCCTCAGTTCAGAAGCTACAAAGCCCCCAGGATGCAAACAGATGCTTCTTGTGCACATGGGCTGTGTTTGGAAGTGCCACTGGGACTCAGCATCACTCTAGGCAACAGAGCCTTTTCAAATGTCCCTTTAGCCCTAAGCCAGGAATGGTAAAGAACAACCAAAAGCACAGAAGTGAAGTTCTCTGCCCACAGACATCAATGGGAATTCTGTCCTTGACTCCCCTGGAGCCAGGCTCTCATCCAATGTATTTGCACTTCAGGCTTCCCGTGGTGAATAAATAGAAATGAGGAGTGCTGGCACCAGGGCTGTGAGTCAGACAATCAGGAATGTGCAGAATGCATTTCCCTAAAAGAATCAGCCTTTGAGGGCACTGGTGTGGAGGCATCCAAGGCTGTGGAAGTGTTCAGCCACTCAGCAGGACCTGGGGAGCAGGAGCAGCAGCCTCCTGCACGGTTTGCAGACAGGAAGCCAGCGGGGTTGTCGGACCCGAGGAAGCTCTGCAGATCCAGAGCTGCTCTGGGAATGCTGGGGAAAGAGGGGTGTGAAAAGAAGATTGTCCAAGCTGGGACTGCCCTTGCTGAAACCCATGGTGGAAATACATCTCTCCATGAAAGGAGAGTTTGCTGTTTTATAACCCAGAGTTCGCTATTTTATAACCCAGAGTTCGCTATTTTATAACCAGAGTTTATTATTTTATAACCCAAAGCAATATTTGGTGCCAAGTGACCATTTTTCCCCGTGACCCAGCTGAAAGATTCTGTCCTTCAGAGGAACTTACAGCACTAGGCCAAAAAGCATTAGGAAAAGTATTTCCACAATTTTTATGATTGTTAATCGTTACCGTGCTTTACAAACGTGTCTCTGTCACTTCAGAATTACTCCTCACATTCATTTACTCTGAGCTGTTTGATGCTACACTGTAATTTTCCATTAGGAATGCCTGACTGGAAAAAAATAAAGCTATGTGAGGCTGGTATTAAAATCATATCTGCCAATCTTCTATGCTGCTGCTTTTTGTTGTTTGGTCTGTCTTTTATCTGTTACATATTGGAAAAATTACACCATCCCTATAATGTATAAAAATCCCTGGGTTTTTTTTCTTTTCTGATTTAAACACTTCCACAGAATGCTTTATTTTGTATAGATCTGCACCTGTACCAACCGTACCAATTTGGGGCATCATTTTGAAATAAAAATAAGTGAAATATTATAATCAATGCTCAGAGCAGGATTTTTAGCATCTGTATAATCAGAAACATTCTTCTAATTATGTTTTATAGCTCACATCTTCTCCCATGCAAAATAACCCCCATCTGCTTTGTCAGATGGATGGAGTAGAGATACCATTAAAACCAGGTTAAACTGGCATCCAACAGTTCTAAAGGCAGAGTTTTCCTCTTTTCTCTCTATTTTTGGTTGGGTTTGATGTTGTTTTTCTTTCATAAATCAGAGGTCTGTGACTATTGTCCTTGCCATGTGTGTTTGAAGGCCACCAGTCACCTGGGAGCCACCAGAGCCATTCCAGTGCTGCATCCACACCCATCACACCCAGCACAGCTCACAGATACCAACAGGAGGGCTGGAGGAGCAAGACCTGGCCCAGCCTGGCACTGATGCCACCAGGAAGTCCCACGTTCTCCAGATGAAGCAGCCTGAGCAGCTGCTTTAAGAGCCCTCAAGGGAGCTGTGTCAGAAATCCCAGAAGTTTTCTTTCTTTAGGTCATCCTCACCTCCCTTTTCTTCTTTGCTTCTCCACAGGGAGCTTGGGTCTGTGCTCCACAGACTTTCCATGTCTGCAGAATCTGCTCAGATTCCCTTGTTGTGGTTTCTTAGGAGCATTCCTGAACTGTGAACTCGTTAATTCTTCCAGATGCCTCCAGCAGGGAAAGCAGTCCAAGGGCCTGGTATTCCCCCCTCGATGCGGACAGACAGAGCTCAGCTGGTTTGCATGTGGAGCCTGAGCTCCCGGCAGCTGCTGATCCTCTCCCAGCAAGATCTAACTGCACATTTTCCTGCAGAAACATCTTCACTCCAGAGCTCCCCAACACAACCCCAGCAGCTGCTTTCCTGGCTTGGTTGATGCAGATACCCCAGAATGAGATATATGTGTGCCTGTGCCCTTTTCATTCCTCCAGACTCCTTTTAATACCCATTTAATCCTGTTCACTGTTTTCCTCTTTAAGCATTCAAGCATCCTTTCAAGCAGCTCAGTCAGCTGCCTGTGCGAGTTTGGGGGAGAAGCATGTATGCACACAGTTAGGGAGTTGTTCCCTGCCCAACGTGAGGGCTGAGCATCCCCTGAGCAGGGAGGAGACCAGGGAGGCTCAGGGACTGAGCCCATGAACCACAGCTCCTGCTTCAGTGTGGATGTGCTGTCACAGTGACAGGAGTCTGTTCTGCCTGTGCTCAGGTCAGACAGAGCTTCTGCAGTATGGACTTTTCATGGAATCACAGGTTGGAAGGGTTGGAAGGGACAGTAAAGCTCATCTCATTCCTCCCCCTGCCATGTCAGGGACACCTCCCACTGTCCCAGGCTGCTCCAGCCCCAGTGTCCAACCTGGCCTTGGGCACTGCCAGGGATCCAGGGGCAGCCCCAGCTGCTCTGGGCACCTGTGCCAGGCCTGCCCACCCTCCCAGGGAGCAATTCCTTCCCAATATCCCATCTACCCCCACCTTCTGTCAGTTTGAAGCCATTCCCTGTGTGTTGTCACTCTAGGCCACTGCCAATAGTCTCTCTCTCTTTTGGCTCCCTTAAGGCACGGGAAAGCCACAATCAGGCCATCCCTGGTCTCTTCTCCAGGCTGAACAATCCCAATTATCTCAGCCTTTTCCCACAGGAGAGGCTCTCCATCTCTCTGATCATCTTGATATCCCTGCTCCTTTTGTCCAGGCTAATGAGGTCTGCAGAGATTTGGCATGTGCTGGTTCAGGCACGGAGCCCTACACAGTTCTGTGCCATTTGGTCACTTCAGTGCTGAACAAGCTCATATTTAACCACATAGGCATAATCTTAAACACCCTCCAAAACTGCAACACCCTCATTTTCCTCAGGCTGATCATTTTAAGGTTACTCCTATTTGTTTTGATGTCACCATGGTGATTACCTGGGCAGGTGTCTGATTCAGATGATGTGGTTTAAAACTATTAGCCCAAGGTAACAATATATTCTCCTCCAGAATTAGTGTTTATAGTGGTGCTCCCCGGGCTTCCAGCTGTGCTTCCCACAGACCTCCCAGGCTCTCAGGGAGGTGCAGCAGCTCCCAGGGCCGTGGGCAGGGGTGGCTGTTCTGAGGAAGATGCTGATGCATTAGTTCTTCCTCAAGAAGTTCTGGTTACCTGTCAGGAGACTGAAAAAAATCACCCCGTCCTCAACAGGGCAGGGGAAGAACACAAGATGGAAAATGTGTAGGTTGAGATAAAGGCAGGGAGATCTCTTAGCAACCGCAGCCATTGGCAAAACAGATATTTAAAAAAAAAAATGTATTGCTGATTAAAATAGGTTGAGAAAGAGGAATTAAAAGATCTTTGCCTACCCCACCCAGTTATTCACAGGCTCAGCTTCACTCCTGACTCCTCTGCTCCCCCTGAGCCCTGCACAGTGCAGGCAGCCAGGGGATGGAGCGGGGTGGTCAGTCCATGACTCCTCCCTGACACTCTTCCCTCCTTACATTTTGCACCTATTCCCGTGCGGGTCCTCCACGAGCCACAGTTCCTGTCAGGAAACACCAAATACTTCCCTGCTGCAGCCTGGGATCCCTGCAGAGTCCCTGCTCTGCTGTGTCCCTCTCCCCAGGCTGCAGCAAAATCCCTGCTCCTCCTCCTCCTTTGCTGACCTGGGTGTTTGCAGGGCTGCTTCCTCACCCTTTTCTCCTCATCCTCATTGCCTGGCTGACATTTTGGCTCTTTTTAACTCCCGTTTTTCACCGAGGCATGCCTGATGTAACTCCCAGGCCCAGCAGTGCCCTGCTCTGAGGAGGCTGAAAAGGCTGTGCCGGGCATGGGGCAGCCCTCGCCTGTCCCCACAGAGACCCCCACACCCTCCCCATACCTAATCATAACCTTAACCATGCTCTAAACACCCAGCACACACCTTTAGAAGCTTTATTTAAAATGCAAGCTGTTTTTTTCAGTTTTGGGTCTTTCCCCCGAAGCACAACAATTCTGTACAAATGGAAATGCCCATGAAGCTCCCTCGTTACAATTTTTCATTCATTTTTAACTCCCAGCCATGAGAATTTTATTCAAGTGTCCTTGAGCTCCAAGAGCAGAGATAAACCTACAAATATCAGTGATTCTCTAACGATTTAATGAGTTTTGATGCAGTCCTCACCCTCTCTTCTGATGACCCCTGTAGGGTCAAGGCCTGGTGCTGCTGGAAAAGTACCTGGAGATGCTTCTGGCATCTGTTTCATTGAGGGTCAAACCCAAGTGCTGTTGTTTATTGGAATAATTATTGGAGGAATCCATAACTAGCTCCAGTTTTGGCTGAGCCACATTAAAACTGGATTGTTTTCCTTCCTCTCTTTCTCTTCCTGTGGGTACAACAACCTCCATGCTGCCGCTCAGGCACTGAGCAGCACCTCCCGAGCCTGATCTAGATTCCAGCTGAATTTGCCTTCTGCCAAGGTTGCCTATTCCACAGAAACACCGGCCCTGATGCAACGGCACTCGGGACGTGTGGATTCCTGCAGGAGAGCACGGCCACCCGTGCCAGCCCGGCCTGGCTGGTGATGAATAACCCAACATCCACCTTCCCCCCGCAACTCCCAGCCCGTGAGTCAGCACCCGGAGCCATCCCGCTGCCGTTCCAGCAGCACATGCTAACACAACTTCCACTGCTTTTTAAGGTCATCCCGAGCTGCTGCGTGGCCAGAGGCCAAATCACATTCGCAGGGTTTAGCCAAGCCCTGCTCTGAAATGATCCCCGTGCTCCGCTGGCTTCCTCCTCCTCCGCCACCTCCGCGTGGCACTCCTGGGGCAACACGGGACAGCTCTGTCCCAGAAGTGCAGCTGGAGCTCTGCTTTGAGGGCTGGCAAGGCAGGGAAATCACTCCCCAGCACAGCTGGGGCTCCAGTCAGACCGTAACTGGGGAGTTTGGGCCTGTGACAGCGTTTCATTTAGCGTTTGGACAATGTTTTCGCGTGACTGTGCATCCGGTGAGAGCGTTGCGGCACGCGGCGTTGGGAGTGGTGCAATCTCCTGTGCCTCCATAAATCACCCAGGCTTTCTGACTGATCCTGCCTGCGCCAACGGAGCAGCCCCGAGCCAGGAACGCTGCTCGGATGCACGGGATGGAGGTTTTCCCTCAAGGTCACCTCAGAATCTCTCACTTCATTGCAGTGAAGCACTTTTGAAGACACAAGAAGACCTTTCCCTCTCTTCTTTCCCAAGGATAGAAATAAAAGCGATTTTAATGTCAGCCTCGGTCACATCTTTCTTTCTGAGCACTCTTCATATTTGTTGTCAGTTCAGGGATACCCCCATTGCTAACAAAATATTAAAGAGCAAAGAAAACCCAACCCTAAACCCAATAACAACTTGAAATATCAATAGATGACTCTCGGAGGGGTGGAAAACTTTAGCTGAGACGGACAATTAACAGTATAGGATTCAGCTTTGCTTAACCTTCACTTATTTCTCTGCTCCCAGATAGAGACCTCACTGCAGAAATGAAGGGGTTATAAATAAGGGTACTGAGCTAAAAACGTGTATTCAACAATTTCTCCCCAGCCAGAAATCCTGTGTGGTTTCCTGCCACTCTTTCTCACCTGGAAAGCCCCAACATCCATCCTGCCTTACAGAGGTGCCACAAAGCAAAATGTCTTCAACCTTTGGAGATCCTCTTTTAGCTTCAAACCCAATGAGACTTATGTCCTGATTTCAGGTCAAGAAAAGCAGACAAACTTCTGGACAAGCTAAAAAATATCCCTTTAAATTCCACTTCTGTTTCAATTATAGTTTTTCAATTCCACTTATGTCAACACCTCATTTACCCCAAATCTATTCACGTCTGGAGCTGCAGCTGAGGTGAGAACCTGCACATTTAGAAGAAAAACCCTCAAAGAACTGAGTAAATAAGGACAGGTTCTTGATCCTATGCCCAGCCATTTGGCATTACTGAGTCATGCAAACACTCCATTAATTATCACCGTAACAAAGGAGGCCTCTCATAAGGTTTTGCAGGAAGACACCAACTATATCAAGCAGCAGATCACTGAGATATTAAAAACAACAAGAGAGAGGTGGAGCATGAAGAAAATCCAGTGTTTAATTCTGGACTGAAATGAATTTTATTTTTTTTTAATTTCTGGACCGAAAGGAGATGTTTATTTCTCAGAGGCCATCAGTGCAGGTGAATCCCATCTCCCACAAATCCGAGGAGACAAGTTGTGCTGTCCTCTTCCACTCAAGGCCAACAGCCAAAGCCATTCAGGGTGAAGGAGACTCGGGACCAAGACCCAGAGTTGCTGGATTTGGAGCAAGGATGGGAACCCTGGAGGCCAAGCTCCCACAGCAGCCACTAATTATCAGCTGGCAGCCTCTTAGCTTCTCCTCATGAACTTGCTCTGCTTTGTGTCACTGGCTAAGTATTTATTGGAGCAAGGACGGGAAGCTGTTCCCATATTTTTGTCATATTTCATACCAAGTGGAGCATTTGGAATGGGAGGGCAGCTCACCCCAGATGAGCTGTTAGACCAGACTCTATCCAAGTCTTTAAGCCAGGCAGAAGAATTTACCACAGAGCCACTGGGTAAAATGGAATACTTTCACCTGAACCTTTTTCCCAGCAGGTCAAAGCACTCTCTAAGTTCAGCTGTTGAATCAGACACACAAGAGAAGGCAAAACCTCTGGTGTGGAAAGTGCCAGATCTTACCTGTGAAAGAGCAGCCAGCTTCATGGATGTGGTCATGGAGGAGCAGAAATGAGCAGAAATTTAATCACTCTTGATTTTAGGAGTTAAAAAATTTCAGAGATTTGAGGTACATCAGGGCAAGCTGGCAGCTGAGTGAGACCATAAAGAATAACTGCAGTAGATTTCTGTGTTCAGAGGGACAGAGGGGCACACAAGGTCCTACAGAAAACCTTCCTCTCCTGCCTGGAATTGTACAATGAAGTTCTCCTGGGTGTGCAAAATCAGCTTTCTCAAGATTTCCCCATTACAATATTGTGAGAGCAGAGGAATCATCTGTCCTAATTTTAACCATATCAGGATTCTAAGAAATATTGTGTACACGTTTTTAATTCTTATTTCAGATGAGAATCTAAGTGTGAAAAGTGTGTCCTTGACACTATCCAAGACTGAGCAGGTAAAAAAAGAGCAGAAAAGTTCTCTTGTCATGAAGGTCCCACTTTTATGTTGCTCCTCAAATCTAGAAAAGGCCAGTGAACTTCTCTGGAGTTCCCAGTCTGGGCACTTCTTCAGTAGCAGCAAAGCAACAATAAAAGCTGGTGGATAACAATATGCTGGCTGGATTTTTATGAGGTTTATTTCTTAACAAGATGTTGATTCATTTGTAAATTAGGAACATGGTTTGTTGTGTAACCTCCTTTTACACATCAGTCAAACTTCAAATGGAGAGAATTAAATAGTGGCTCACTTACCAAGGAGAGGAGATCCTCTTTCAGTTACAAGAAAGTTGTTTTGTCTGAGGGTTGGGATTTTTTTTTGGTCCCAGCATATCACAAGTGTGCCAAGAACATACAAATAAAATACAAACAATGTGTATTTCAGTAAAATAAAAAGCCAAGATTTGGTTTGAATTTAGGACAGCAAAGAGGTGATTCTTTCCATAGTAGTTGTGTTACTCATACGAGTTCCACACCAACCACAAAACTCTCCTGGTGCCTGCTGGACAGAGTTAATTTTCGTCCTAGAAGCTGGTATGGAGGTCTGGTTTGGGTTTAGGACAGGAGTGATGTTGATAACTCACTGATGTTTCAGTTGTTGTGCAGCAGTGCTTACACCAAGTCCAGCACTTCTCAGCTTCCCATGCTGCCGCTCCAGCACGGGGTTGGGAGGGGACACAGCCAGGCCAGCTGACCCCTGCTGACCCCAGCTGACCCCAGCTGACCCCAGCTGACCCCTGCTGACCCCAGCTGACCCCAGGGATGTTCCATGCCATCTGCCCTGCTCAGCATCTAGAGCTGGGGCAACTGCTGGGGTGCCAGCCTGCTCCCTGGAGACTGCCTGGGCATCCCTCAGGAGAGCAGGGAGCAATTGAAGAGCATCACTTGCTTTGTGCATTCTTTTATTGCTTCATTTTCCCTTCCTTTCCTGTCCAATTAAACTGTCCTTGTATCAACCCCTAAGTTTTCCTCTTTTCCCCAGTTCTGTCCCCATCCCACTGAGGGGGAGGGAGTGGATGTCTGTGTGGTGCTCGTTACCTGTTGGGTTAACCCACGCCACCTCTTCAGACCCCAAAAATCTGCACAGACTTAGGTTTGCTTGCACAGTCAGAGAAAAAAGGAGTGACAACCACATCAGGCACATTCCCTGGGGTCAGCCACCAATCTTTATTCCCAGAGAAAGCAGCCTCATGCTTCAGGCAGCAGAAGTGACTTATCCAGAACCTGCTGCAGGCTTTTCTCCCTGGGTTCTGGCCCTGCTGCCTGAGAACAGGCACAGCTGCAAGGCTGAGCTGCAGCAGGACTGCAAAACTGCTCAAAGATGCAAAATGGTTTTAATCTGAAAGATGAGAGATTTAGATCAGATGTCAAGAAGAAATTCTTTACTCAGAGGGTGGGCAGGCCCTGGCACAGGGTGCCCAGAGCAGCTGGGGCTGCCCCTGGATCCCTGGCAGTGCCCAAGGCCAGGCTGGACACTGGGGCTGGAGCAGCCTGGGACAGTGGGAGGTGTCCCTGCCATGGCAGGGGGAGGAATGAGATGAATTTTAGGATCCCTTCCAACCCAAACCAGCTTGACATTCCATGATTTTAAGATACACCATGAAGGTTTATAATGAGGTGTAACCATCCACCTGCCTTCAGCAGCTGAGTGCACCAAACCAAGTCATTTATAATGTAAAGATGAAAATCTGCAAATTGTGCAAAAGGCCTCAACAAAGCCTCTGGAAGGGCTGTGAAAACTGGGTTGAGTTTCCTGTAAGCTGCTATTACACTTGAACTGAAGGGCTGACAGAAAAAAAAAAAAAAATCAGCATTTTGGGGAGGAAATGTTAGCTCTGAAAGAATGAGCACATTGCAAAACAAGCCTTGTGGAAATCTTAATGACACCAGGAGCAGCTCCTGGTTAGGGAAATGGATAGCACAGCTCTGTGCAGCACTCACCACCTGCTCGTGCTCTGACACTCGGGGTAATTAGGCAGAACAAACTGCTGGAGGGAATGGAGCAAAGACATGCAGGAAAACATGGATTTCAGGAAACAGAGAGACAAAGTGATCTTTATCACTCCTAAATTAAACCCTGAGCCCAAGGGGTGCAGCACTGTGCACATTTAGCCTGATTTCTCTTCTCATTGAAACAGAAAAAATTACTTCCAGTGAGGTTTTCCATTAAAAGGCTGGTTGTCAAAGTCACTTTGGTGAGGATTACTCAAAGGCTGCCCCTACTATGATTTTTTGTCATTTCAGGAGCCTGAGGTTTGTCTGCTGTTGGTTGAGCCCATTAGAGTGGCCCCATTAGAGCTCAGGAGAGCAGAACTCCCTTCACTGCTGATCCCACTCAAGAGCTCCCAGAACAATGACATTAAGAGTGACTGTAACCAATGCAGTGTTTTGCTATGAGGGGAACAATCCTAAAACTTTCCTGAAAAAATATTTTTTGTCTCTGTATTTTTACAACAGTTTCATCTTCCTCATATTGTGCCATGTGGCTGCTAATCCTTCTCCCAGTTTTGATTTTACAGAAGAGTGAAAATGCAGGGAAGCTCTCGTGTGCCAAAGCAACATATCTTTTTCTCCTAACTGGAATATTCTTGGTAGTTAAAACAAAAAAAAAAAGTCTTGCCTTAATCATTCACCTTCATTCCCACTGTTAGTCAGGTGTGTGCAACTTTCCAGCAAGGGATGCACAGTCCATCATGATTTTAATTGGATCCACATATTTAAAAAGATCCTCTTTTCCCCCAAACCATGCATCAGACCTGATTATTTTTGCCTTCTGGAGGAAACCTGCTCCTTCTGAATTTCTTTCTCCTCACAGCCTTTTTCTTCCTTGTTCACTGGGTAGTCTAGAAGCAAAATTTTGAACAGAAAACTCAATTTCTGTTGACTTCCTTTCTGTAAGATACTTGAAAATTTTTCCTATTTCATAAAAATGGTGTTCAAACCAACTAGGCTGTTGCGACACTCAGAAAATATTCTGCCAAATACCTCAGAACTTAGAAATCTCTAAACCAAATTAGTCCAGCGTTATTTCTCCAAAATGCTCTGCTCCCTTCTAGTGCCGAGCAGAGCTCTGGCCCATTTTTCCATACGAGGCAGGCAGGAATGGTTTGCAGGGGCAATGAACGTCACTGCAAATTTCTCAGAGTCCCACTCAGTGCGAAACCCAGGCCAACAGCAGGATGTTTAACACATGAGAGCATCGGGGCTAAACCAAGTCAGGGCTGCATCTGCACAGGGCATGGATCCCACGGACACAGAAACTTCTCTGGGAGTGCAAATGGGACGTTGGGAGGAGGGAAATTCACGTCTGCCATCTGTGCCCTAACCAGTAATGTGAGGCAGTCCTGACACAGATGGAAGTGAAACACGAGGCCTGGTGTTCCTGTGGCTGAATCAGGGGAAATCTCACCGTGGCCTTCAACTTCCTCCCGAGGGGCAGCTCCGCTCTCTGCTCTGGGACAGGGACAGGGAAGGGCTGGAGCTGGGCCAGGGCAGGCTCAGGCTGAGAGCAGGGAAAGGTTCTTCCCCCAGAGGGTGCTGGCACTGCCCAGGCTCCCCAGGGAATGGGCACGGCCCCGAGGCTGCCAGAGCTCCAGGAGCCTTTGGGCAGCGCTGCCAGGGGTGCCCAGGGTGGGGTTGTTGGGGGGTCTGTGCAGGGCCAGGGGCTGGGCTGGGTGATCCTGGCGGGTCCCTCCAGCTCAGGATTTTCTGTGATTGTCTGAGAATGACGCTGCATCAGTGCAGTGACTGTCAGAGCTGTTATTTTGGACAGTGAGAAGTGGCTGAACAGCAGATCCCAGAGGGCTGGAATCAGTGGCACAGGCTGAGGTTGGAGTTCTGTCTCTGGTGCTGGCCCCCAGGGTTCAATACTGGGCTCAGTATTGTTTAATTAATTTATCAATGGCTTGGATGAGAGGTCGGTGCCTCCTCAGCAGCTCAGTGATGACACAAATCTGGGAGGAGTGGCCAATACCCCCAGCGCTGAGCAGCCCTTCAGAGGGACCTCAGCAGGTTCAGAGGGACAGAGAAAAACTGTCTGAACTTCAACGAGGGCAAATGCAGGGTCCTGCACCTGGGGAAGAACAACCCCACTCACCACTAGGGACTGGGGGCTCAGCTGCATTAATCACCACATTCACCATATCTCACACCTTCACCTGTGCTCTGTAGCATGTTCTAAAACTTGCAGCTTCATCAGAACATTCCATTACAAAAGCTGAGTGAAAAAAAAAAAAAAAATTAATTAGTGATCCATCTTAGACAAAAGGTAAAACTTCAAAGGGATTTTTTTGTTTCATGCCACATCAGGATGAAATCAAACTATTTTCACTCCATTCAGACAATGAATTCAAACAATTTTCATCCCATTCAGACAACGAAATATAAGCCCAAGACATCACTAAGAAATTAGTGGCCACTGCACTCCCAAGAATTGTGCTAAAGTGGGGTCAAGTCACTGCTCCAACTGTCCCATGTCAGGAGAGCATTTTAATCAGCAAGACGGTAAATCTTTCTTATCAGAGCTGCACCACTTTTAGATTAGTAGCTGAACCTGACCTGGTCACCCTCCTACATGGGACTGAGCGCAGCTCACCTCTCCAAGAAGAGGAAGGCTTGAATGTGACTTCATCCAGTCTAGCCTGTGACACTTCCCTTCCCGTGACTTCCACCACTGGTTCTGGTTAGGGACAAAGAACTCTTCCAGATATATTTAATCAAAATTCCTCCATTTCCAAGAACAGCTTTGGAAATCTACCAAGGTTTTAAAAAGCTCCCAGTCATCCCCTCAGCCTTCTTCTGTTGGTAAAATGACTCCCAGTATCAAACTGAGCTTTATGTTTATTAGAGAATCCCAGCAGTGTTTGCAGCTTGACTCTGGGAAACTGAGCACTGGCACTTCCTGCTAACTCCAGCAGCAGGGGATGAATTTGAAGGGGAATTTTTGAAGACGTTGCTGCCAACAGGAAGAAACCATAAGGCGAAACAAACCACTTGGAAAATCCCACTACAGGAGGCCAAAGAACAACTGTGGCTATTTCCACATCTGAAGATTAATACAAGTTTTTCTTATGATTTCCCTTTGGGTCTGAGTTTTCACTGGTTGTTTGTTTGGAGGTGGCTTGGTGTTGTGTGGGTTGGATGGTTTGTTTGGCTTTAAAGTACCTTTTTAAAGCTCAAAAAGCAGCTGCTGGAATGGAGCTCTCTTTCCTCTGAAGGTCTTCAGAGTGTGCCTGCAGCAAGGGCAGCTCTCACACCACCAGTGCAGGTCACACTGCCCAGCAAATCCCTGCACTGGGACACATCTGGGTTCAGGAGGCCAAAAAGTAATTGCTGCAAGCTTCCTATCTTAAGACTATCAAGCTGCTTTAATACAATTACAGGTTTACTTTATTTTACTGTCTTTAAAAGAACCAAGTCTCCTTTGTCACGTAATAAATACATCAAAGTCTCTGGGAAACAGCTCATTACCAAAACAAAAAAGATATCCAAAAGCAATCAGAAGCCATTTGTACATCATCTTCCCCTGGGAATTCAGTGCTCTTAATTGCTGTTTTACACTGATCATTTTTCTTCAGTAGCAGGGAAGGAAACAAGAGTCCCATTTGTACCCGAGAGCAAAGCTGATCCCAACGTCTAAATCCAGCTACAAGCTCTGACACACCACCTGATCAGAGTTGTTTCATTTTCTTATTTCCATTAAAAGAGGAAGCTGAAAGCTATGGTTATTTGTCACTGCCTGGATTTAGAGTGTCTCCCCAGGAATGCTTTCTCTCTAAACATTTTGGTTTTTAAATAAACAAGTTCCGACTGCAGTTGTTTGCCCCACAGTAAAATAAATGAATGCTTCAGTGCATCGTCATCTGCTTCACAAAAAAACCTCACTGAAAATATAAACAGATCCATACTCACCCCTTGGGCCATTAATACCTCTGTCAGCAAACACCTGAGGCAGAGATATTACTGGAGAAAGTTCACATTTTAGAATTTGGTCGTTACCACAGCAAGAACTGCTAAGCCCAGCCTAAAGTGGACTTTAACCAAGGGCTTTTCTCCAAAATCCACTGTTTCAGCATACTATGTTGAAAAATACCCTGGCAGATGGTCAAGCATTATCTCTCCCCAAATCTCGCTCATCACTAGCGCTGCTGGGTTTCTGCCACTTCTGTCAAAGACAGCCCGAAGTGACAATCCAAAGCACAATTTTCTTTGGCCAACTGTGCTCACAGAGCCTCCCTGGGAACACCACAGACTCACTGCTGCTCTAAAGGCTTCCCCAACCTTCCCCAAAGGCCACAACAGCTACTTCTTGAAGATTCTTGGGGAAGAGAGGGGAACTCATTCACCCCATAGTGTTTCTGTTACTATTTCTCAGCTCTTTTCCCATTAGCGTTACTGAGGGAATCTGGGACAGGCTCTGAGGTAGAAAATGGTGAAAGTGGTGACTAATTACAGGACAATCAGCTGGAGCTTGGGGTTTAGGTGGGGATGAACTGGTGGAGCACAGAAGACATGAAATTGGATGGTGTCAGCACTGTCTCCTTTTTAGCCGATTATTTGAAATTAGAGAGCGGGAACCGGCTTAGGCAAGCCAGGGCAGCTTTTGAGGAACACAGCTCTAAACGGCTCACTCAGCCTGGGAGCAGGCAGGCAAGAAACCACAGCTTTCCTGCTGAACCCAGACATCTAAGTGATGCTAAGCATTAGATAGCTTTTTCCTTGGAAACTGTGAGAAACGACGCTCACTTTTAAAATTTTAAAGGTTTATTACAATAAAGGACTAAATAAGGGAAAAGTTCAGCACTGGGAGCCTCCGTGCCAGCCACGTGCTCGGCTACAAAATGGATGTTCTTCCTTTTTCTATCTTTAGCCCCTCCCCAGGTCTTGTCACTCGACTCTTCTTTCGCTGCTCAGTGGTGGAGATCACTTTCTTACATCTTGATTGGAGGTCTGGAGTTGCCAAAGTAACAAGCTGGCCCTCTCAAATGTCCCTGTTACTAAGAGCATCTCATAATAACAATTTATGGGTGAGGGGAGATATAATTATCATTTACAAAATTTCTCTTAACATATACATAATATTTACCCCTTAATTGTGAGAGCCAACTATCACATTACTCATCTATAACAAAACTCAGAGGGTAATTACCTTTACAGTGTCTTCTACCTCCTTGGGACAGATTGTGAAACCTTTTAGTTATCTGGTTTTCGGGCTGGTCCACAGCTGTGTTTGGTGAAAAGGCCAGAGGCAGCAGCTCCTCATCTTCCTGGTCCTGCCCACTGTGCTTTGGTCAGAACAATCTAGGGGGGATCTGACAAATCCAGTCAGGAAGAGCAGAGTGTCACCATCCCCTGCTTTCCAGAGCAATGGCCTCAAACTCAGGTACCACTTACATCCCTCACATCATGAGGGTGGGCAGGCCCTGGCACAGGGTGCCCAGAGCAGCTGGGGCTGCCCCTGGATCCCTGGCAGTGCCCCAGGCCAGGCTGGACACTGGGGCTGGAGCAGCCTGGGACAGTGGGAGGTGTCCCTGGCCATGGCAGGGGTGGGATGGGATGGGATTTAGGGTCCCTTTTGACCCAAATCATCCTGTGCCCCTCTGATTCACTTGGATGTGGCAGGATAGGTTGATGGTTGCACTCGATGACCTCAGAGTTCTTTTCCAACCTAAATGATTGTGCAGTTCTAACCCAGGGGCTGCCCTTCAGCTCTGCCATGCCATGACCTGGCTTTTTGCTACAATTACAATCCCTGCAAATCTGTTTAGGCTTCCCCACTTTTTGTCACATCGGGAAGTTAAACATTTCCCTCCCCTTAAGAGAAAATTACCCAGGAGTTTCTGGAAGTGCTCAGCATTGTCGCACTCATAATTATTTTCTACACAACACACAATTTCAACAATTAAATTATTTTTCCAAGGAAGACTCTATGTTGTTTGCATTAATAACACAAATCTCTGCAAAAGCTATCAAGTATCTGCAGTGATCCTGCTCCCTCCTGAGATGTTTTTCTGTTAAAGACATTACTGTCTCACAGGAAATCATTGCCTTTCATCCATACAGTACCTACCTCATACTTTCTGGTCACATTACTATCAAAAGCTAAACTCAAAATTATGCCTAAACTGGGATGGTCGTTACCTGTTTATACAGGCAAGGTACCCTATTCATGCATTGACCACACAGAGACATCCCCCTGGAAAATGCAAACACACTGGAACTTCCTTATTTCCATTAAAAATAGGCTGGAATAAAGGGCTCCTTCATTTGAGGGAAATACCGAGGAAATTGGAGCATTTTGTGCCCCTTCCTTTGGATTACCTGCTAACATCTCCATTTCATTCCGAACGCTGCCTTAGGTTTGGGCAGTAAGGGATGAAATTCCCCCTTCCCAGCAGGAAAAGCAGCAGGGGTATGCAAGGACTAACCCGAGGGAGCCCCAGAGGAGGCTGTGAGCACACCTGGAACCTGCACGGCAGAGCAGCTTCACGTGCACTCCCTGTGCAGCCTGTCCTGGCCAGCGCTGACTGCTCTGCTTTCCCTCCTTACCCTACAGCACTTTTTGACAGGGGAGTGGTGAAGAGAGTCCTGAAAGCAAAATGCAGCTCACTATCCATGGCAGCATCACTGTCTGTAAGCAGCTCAGTTGTTTCCTACACAAAAACAAGGCGGGGAAGAGCAGAGAGTCTGAAAACCAGACTGAATTTGGTGGATCACAAACGTGTCAATAAATATTCATTCATTCATTCATACATGTAAATGTTATGTATTTTGTCATATGTACTTAAAATCACAGAATGGTAAAGGTTGGAAGGAACCTCAAAGCTCATCTCATCCCACCCCCTGCCATGGGCAGGGACAACTTCCACTACCCCAGGTAGCTCAGAGCCCTGTCCAGCCTGGCCTTGGGCACTGCCAGGGATCCAGGGGAGCCACAGCTGGTCTGGGCACCCTGTGCCAGGGCCTCACCTCCTTCTGAGTAAAGAATTTATCCTTAACATCCAATCTAAACCTGTCCTCTTTCAGTTTCACGCCATCACTGCCTTTGAGCAGTTTTGGGAGCTGAGGGGCAGAGTCATCATTGCTTACCAGAAGATAGAACTAAAATGGTTCAAGGTGAGGCACAGAATTGGCAGAAAGGCCAACAGCAAATCTTTACTCTTAAATCTATTATATAATTTACATATGAGAAAGGCTGAGTGGGAACAAGCAGTGAAGTGTAAAGTGGGATTCTGTGTTCACTTTTTAGTATTTCCATTCATGTTCAGCATCCATAGGTAGAACTGGGCTGCAGGAGACCTGCTCCTCCCTACAACATCTCAACTCCCCTCAACTCCCCAGAGCTGCACCACACATCCAGCAAGCAACCCAAGCCTTTGAGATAAATCACTTCAGTGCCAACACCAGTGACCAACTTGTAATTCAAACTCCTCATCATGTAACAGAAGTCAGACTGCAAGGTTGTGCGAGCTCTTGAAGTCCAAAGCAGCCCGAGGACAGATACAGAAAGAGAATAAACCACAGTCTTTAAAGGTACTCCACTAGAGAAGCAACACTGCAAATAATTGCCCACCTTCATTAAGTACTAAAACAAAGATTTTATGCCACCTTGCTGTTCCTGCAAATCTGTTCCATCAATAAAATCCCTCACCAAAGCACTGGTGACCTCAGCTGAAATACATTTACCCATTTTCCTATCTATGCAAGTGAGCCAGAGGAGCAGCATCTCATTTCTCAGCTTGAGAATCGCCTCCATCAAGAACAAAAATCGATATCTGCTAAACAGAAAACCAGTAAAGCCCCTAAATCCCTGCCTTTACAGTTTCTAGGAGACAGAACAGGAACTGGAAATGAAAAAGTTTCTTATAAAGATCACAAGTCAACAACATTAATTATTGTAGTGCACCATCAATGGCACGTTCAGAGAAACATTTGTTCTCATCGAGGACACATTTAGCATCCCTTGTATCAATCAGTATGAAACAAAGAGAAAACCCCAAATGGCCAGGCTCCCATTGCCCCCCTGGTTTAGCCCTCCCTCCCCTCTCTCACGTTCATGTCCTTTGTTCCTCATTCCATCTCCCTTCATTGCCCTTCAGGGCAGACTCCAAACTCATCTGCAGGGTTTGCAGCTGCAAGTCAGAAATTCTGAGTCCTCGCAGGAACGGGGAGCCACATCCCCAGTGGTGACTGCGACACTGTCCCGGGGAGTCAAAGGCAGCCCTGGGTGGGGGCAGATGGAACTTTCCTCCTTTTGGGAAGCAGGGGCACACGGAGGTCGGATGCTGGATGTCAGATGTTTTGCCCAGGGCTCCAGTGAGTCATTCCAAAGCCGGAGGTTGGACCGGGAGCCCCGGGCCCTTGTTCCTCTGCTCTAATCAATTAACCACTTCCTCTCTCCAGGATTTCTTTTGTCCCTCTTGGCCGATGACTCAGCTGCTGTGAAGGAGGGCATTATATCCTACTCCGTGATGAGGGGCTAATTCCTCCTTGACACTCGCTGGTGGGTCTGACATGACCCAGTGCTACCGAGATAATCAGGCCATTGTCTCAGCGTGTTAATTGAGACAAATGGCGATAATGAGTAAGTTTAGGTGTCTGCTTAAGTTTCCTCTTTGTTTTCTGCTCCCAGATTAATGCCTCCGTTCCTCGGAGGTGACTGCTGATGTTCCTCCCCTCTGAGCGCTGTTGCTGAGACCGCGCGTGTGCTATCTCACTTGCAAAATATTCTGCTTATTCAGATTTGCTATTTTCAGAGCCTTTGGGGAATTGTTTTTCCATGCCAAGTGGTTTTGAGGTTAAAAGCAGACGAGAAGAGCAGAACAAAAACAACAGCTCTTCTTCCGCCCCCACTCCTTACACGTGAATCAAAAATGTGAACCCATCATTTACAAGCTTTGCCATTTGGGATTCTGTTTAAATGAATTTATCGACCAAACATGAGGCAGCTGTTAGCCAGTGGCATTCCTGCCTGAGCTTGCAGTGCAGGAGCCAGGAACATTTACTTACAGTGGATGACCAGTAGATGACCAGAGGGCAAACAGAGCGAAATCAGTGGTACCTGAGTTGTCTACAGCAGAGTCTGATATCTGGGATTTGCAAGGTTCTTATTTTCACCTTTGCAGGGGAATCAGCTCCTCACAAGCTGCTACCTGAAAAAACATCTAAATCACTCCCCCAGAGAGCAACCCCAGAGCTGACAACGAAGGCAGTTAAAATTCGAGCTAAAGCCCTAAGCCTGAATTATGTGACACTTCCTCACTAATGGATTGCTGAAACCTGGGATCCACTTTCCTTCCTCTTTCTATCCCAGCAGGCTGCAATGGGAGGATTGCTTGGAGCTTTTTGGCTGTGTCTCAGGCATCTCTCAGTGCTGGGGCTCAGCAGAGACCCCCAGAGAGCCTCTGGGATTTTATCCTACACACGGCACCAGCGCTCACCCTCTTCACCTGCCTTCTCTGCAGGCTCATTAAACTCTTTGCAAGCTCCTGCCCATTCTGAACCTGGATGTTGGGTGGGGTTGGAGCATCCTAGTCCAGTGGAAAATGTCCCTGTCCGTGGCAGGGAATGAACGAGATGAGATGATCTTTAAGGTCCCTTCCAACACAAACAATTTTATAATTCTATAATTCTAAGTTTCAGGCTGGCTAGACCTGAGCCTGCTCCAGGCTAATATTCCTGCAGAGCCTTTTCCATACTCCTCCAAGCCCCAGGCTTGTTGCCACCTCAGCAGGGCTGCTCAGCTCCTAGACAGAGGCCAATTCATACTCAGGTGACTTAAGCAGGCACTTAAAACCAGCCATAAAGCCATAGAGACAGACTCTGCTTCTCTTCAGAAAGATCTGTTTCTCTGTTTCACCAGGGGGGAGAAAGGAAATAGCCCTCCTAGAGACCCCTGCCATTTTTCTCTTCAAGGGCTTTATAATCCCACATATCATTTGAGCATACTCAGCAAATGTGGCTGAGTTCAGCAGTTGCACATTTTCCTCTCAGAGGTCAACAAGTTCTCCCAAATCAAAATATTGTTTAGTGTTAAAAGCAGAAGCTAAACATAATATTAAAGCTCAAGGATTTTTAGCACAGTGAAAGGCATTGAGAGAATGCCTCCTATTCAGTGGAAATTAAAATCTTCCCCAAGACATGCCCTGTAAATTAAGCCAAAGAATGTACAGAAGAAAAATCTCCCACAGAGCTGCACTGTAACCATCCATGGTCATGCTCAGCATCAGTAAATTACTGTACATCAGACACAGCCTCGAGGGAGTTCAGCAAAAGTTGTTTAAGGATTTAGCAAAAGGGCACAAATCTGTGTTTAGACAAAGCTCAATGCCAGGCTTGAAGAGTCAGTAGGGTGGAATTTATTCCCAAAGGCAGTAGCAGAGATGGTGAAAACCTGTCCCTTTTGGCAGCTTCTAAAAAAAATTTACCACATTAACCTTTGCAAGATCACAAATGTCACCAGACACTTCCTGTCCCTACCAACCACCTGCAGCTGGGGTTTCTACGGGGTCCCTCAAATGACAAGAGTCACAGAGAGATGAGAGATTTGCTTATATGGAATGGCTTCAAACTGCCAGAGGGCAGGTCTGGATGGGATATTGGGAATTAGGAATTGTTCCCTGGCAGGGTGGGCAGGCCCTGGCACAGGGTGCCCAGAGCAGCTGGGGCTGCCCCTGGATCCCTGGCAGTGTCCCAGGCCAGGCTGGACACTGGGGCTGGAGCAGCCTGGGACAGTGGGAGGTGTCCCTGCCATAGCAGGGGGTGGGATGGGATGAGCTTTGAGGTCCCTCCCAGCCCAAACCATTCTGGGATTCAGGACAGGATCAGTGTGGAGCTGAGGAAGAGGCAGCAGGAGACAGGAGCTGAGCACTCCTGCATTTGGGTGTGAGCAGGGGTTAATGATGAGGCAGCACGTCAGGGGTGACCCCTTTTTACACAGCTTATGCACCAGGACTGTAAAAAGGTGTTCAAAGCCATTTATAATGACAAATCACAGTCCCAAAATTCTTTAGGAAGGTGCTGCCCCTGCCCTCACTTTCATGAGGCAGAACCCCCCTGATTTGGGGAAAGTCAGCAGCTGCCACCTGGGTGTCTCTTTGCTGGCCCTAAGCTTGTGGTTTCAGTCATGCCCTTTATAACTGATTAAACCCCAGCCTCATCTGGATTTTGTTTCCAGCCTGGAAATACAACACATAAACACAATACAATCACATTGGAAAACGTTCTGATGAAAGAAGTTGTTTCTTGATGTGTGGTTAAATTGTCACCAAAATATTTGGCTGCCACTGTAAAGAAAGGGGATTCCCCTCTCTGCTGGGCTGGCTAAAATGGCCACACAGCTTTATGGATCCTTTCTAAATAAGGACACAGCAGGATGTTCAGTCTGAAACATGCAGGAAACACTTTCTTCCTCTCTCTATTGTAGTCTTCTGTAATTTCCATCTGACTGTTCCTGGCTGGTCCTCTCTCAGGACATAAATTCCCAAGGGAAGCTCTACATATCCAGACATTGCAAATAAAATATCTTTGTAAGACAATTATTGAGCTGTTTTTACTTAGCAGAGACTAACCCAGGTCTTTAACTGCCTCAACAACCCAACTCTTTCAGTTTTGCCCCTACAACCACATTTCTCTTGCTCTCCAAAGCTAAAAGGCTGAATTGTTTCAACACACCAAACTGAGCCTTATTGCAGCTGGGGAAGAGCAAACATCAGAAGAATTGAACTTGAACTTTATAAAGAGCAAGCTAAAGGTCACAGCTGCTATTTGATACCTGGAGTGTAATCAGGGGGGATGAGGAAAAGCCAGACACCCCCAAACCCTCTCCTTCTTTCAGCCATTCTCTCATGATGGGCTACTGCACACACAGCAAGCAGGGCTTTGGTACAGCATATTCCAATTCAATTCCCAAAGTCTTGAGTGGAGATAAAAAACCATCTCATTTCTATGTGGCCAAGTGTGCCCATTGAAGACCTTTCCTTCTTGCTGCTAAAACAAATGCAATTCCTATTTATTGTTTGAAAAACAATCAAATTATGCATTATTCAGTTTTCACTGGATTTATCTGACCCTACACAGTGTCTTTTGAAAAAAGAAACAGCTAAAACAAATTAAACCAAAGGATTCAAAGTGAAGAGATGAATCGTAAGCTGGGCAGATGAAATAAGAGTTTGAAAGCCAAGACCAACATTAGTTGGAGAAGTGAAGGAAAAGTCTAATCAGTCTTCTCTTAACTGCTGTGCACACCTCCCCTGCCTCCTGTCCCTCCCATCACAAATCTTCCTGTGGCATTCCCAGACACGATCCTGAGTCTTTCATTGAACTTGGAGTACTGCAAAACCTCTGCAAGGACCACTGAACATCCAAGCTGAGACCTACAGCTATGAATAAGAGATTTTTTTCTCTTGGAAGCCCTTCAGAACCCTTCCTCTGCCCCTTTTATTTTCTTTGACTGTTTTCAATGCAGAAACAGTTTTCAAAAAACAAAGGGTCCAGTGAATGATTTAATAAATTCTGGATTAAGTAAGAACTAAACTATGCCATAGACTTAATTTAAACAGCTGGAATATATATATATTTTTTCAATGGGCTCTAAGAGGAGAGGAAGGAATTTAGAAAGGGAAGAGAGAGTGTTTAAAGACAGCAAAGCTCTGCTGCAGTTTTCCAGAGCCTCCATGGGGAAATATATATTCTCTAGAGGAAGGTGGATGAATGGGGACTACACACAGAACAATTTTATGGCGTGTGGCAGGGGAGGTGGAGGAAAAGGTGTTGGGTAGCAGTGGCAGAAAGGGAAGAAAGGCTCCAGGGAAGGAGAGATCCCCAGGCAGACGCTGACCTTGGCTCTGCAGAGCAGATGCAGCAATTCCTGCAGGGAGAGCAGCGCTGGGCTTTGTAATTGGGCATTGCCGGAGGGCTCCGCACACTGCGCTCTTTGTAGTCGCGTCTTTAATGGTCTCCTATTCTCGCCGGCGCTGAAAGGGATGCAAAGGGCAGTGAAAGACGGCAGGAACATTTCGGAGGGCTGAGAGACAGAAGGGAATCACAGCAAAACAGATTTCCCCATGGGCTGCAGTGCAGAAACACAGCAGAGGTTTGAGGGAAAGTTGAATTGGGAGATTTAAACTCAAGGCAAGATAACATTTTCCTTTAGGGCTCAGCCTATTTACATTCCAGCTGCAGTAGTGAATGGGCCTGGATAACCTCCTGCCCCAGAACCCCTCCATCTTCTGGATGGAGGCTCAGCCTGTGCCAGGCAGGAAGTTAAAGTGTCATTTATTTTCTGCCCCACTGCCACCTCTGTCCCCAGAGAGGCTGGGTGCAGGTAACCACTCTGCCTAGCTCCCCAAAGAAAATGTTTTATCTTTCCCACAGCTTGAGAGGCAAGTTTCCCAAAATACAGTTGTACTTCTACACTGGCTCAATTCCTTGCATTTTTTATCCCAGATCTTATTTCAGTGAAATTGGAGGGTGACAGAAGCCTGAGGTCTCTATTAGGGGTGCTCACCTTTAAGGAGAGGTTGATAAAATGGACAATCCTGCTGCAGACTGCTGGGAGTTTGTTCAGGAAACCACACTCACACCTTGCTGTGTTTAGGCTTTTCAGCTGTTCACATCCCATTATTTTAATCCTTGGTAAATTCTGTGAGACATTTTGATAACAGATGAACTCTTACTCTCTTTAAGGCACCTATGCTCTCTGCTGCCTTCTCCCAAACCACCATCTTAAAGAAAAGCATTCAGAACAGCTCAAAGAAGAAAACATGGAAATAGAAGCATGGTTTCCACACCCATCAGCAATAAATCACCATTAAACTTGGGAGCCATTGGACCTCAGGATACACCAAAATTCCTGGAGGAGCTGATCTGGTACTGTGGCTTCTCACGAATCAATTTGCACCATCAGGTGCCAACAGCAAAATTTCATGGTCTAAGTAAGGACACACCTGCTAAAGCTGGAGTCAGATTCTGTCATGCCAAGCCCCAAATTCTTACAGAACTTCCTTCTTTGACTTTCTCCCATTTGAAAACCACCTGCCTTTAGTTACTATTTCCTTTCTGAGAGAAAAAAACAGCAAACTGTGTTCCTAGGGAACACTGAAAACTTCAGTCTAAGGATCCCAAGATTTTGTGAACTTCACCAAACGGTACCAGCTGAGGGGGAAACACAAATTCCCACCTGGACTTCCCAATGTTTGTTCCCCTTTTATATTTGTCCACAGGCAGCTCAAGGGAAAGCAAACTCACAAACGTTTGGGGGTTCAACAACCTCCTCTGCCCAAGCTCCTGTTTGAAGTGGCCACTGCATCCATCCTGAAATGCCTCTCAATTCACCTGCTCAGCAGCTCTTCCACTTGGGAATCTTCCCTGTTCCAGCAGAAAGAAACTGTGTCCTGCTTAAATGTTACAGCTTCATCATCAGAGCACCTGCTTGGAATGCCAGAGGTACAGGTCTGATCTTTTCAGGGAAGAGGAAACTGAGCCAGAATCTTACTCCTGACTGTACGTCCTAACTTCTGAAAAATAAGGTAGGAACGCCATCCTTATGACTTTGGTTTGCTTTACTTGGACCAAACCACTGCAAGTACTTGCAGTAAAATAAATTTTTTAAAGGATGGTTTAATTCCAGACAGAAATGGAAAATACTGAAAACATAATTTGATTCAAATAGGTCTCTAAATTCAGACAAAGAATAAAGAGGAGAATACTTGCTCAGACAATTCTTTTATTTAATCCATCCTGTTCCTGATTAAAGTGTCTTGGTTTTTTCTTCTATGTCCAGCCCAGTTTCTTTCTCCACACTCTTCTCCCAGCTCTCTCCTGGTGTTCCCTCATTCTTCCAGCTTCCTCCAGGGAGCTGGGCCAAACCCTTACAGCTGAAAATGATGGGTTATACCCTGCAATGATGCAGTTTTCTGTCCTGGAACAACCCAGGGCACCCTCATGGATCTGCTGGACTCAAGCACAGCCTTGACCTCTGATTTCTCAAAGCACTGCAGAATTTGAGCAGCAGGAACCTCCCACTTCACTGGACAGCTCAGTATTTTATTTACAGGGACTGATGTCAGCTGGAATATGTGCAATTGGAAAGACAACATTTGTACTCTGGGAACAGCAAAAGCTGTTTCCTTTGCTTTGAAATGAGATTTCCAAGCTGGCCTCAGCCTTGTGCTGCAGAAAAAGCATTTTTCTTACCTTCCATCTCTCCAGAGAGCAGGGTCTGTCAAAATGCTCTAAAACCAATCCTTAAGCCCATTTTGGGCATAAATCCCAAGGCTTACCAACAAGTGGATCACAAAGGGGTTCAGCAGAGTTAAACACGACAAGGGAACGGGACAACACTGCAGCTCTGGAGTGGGAATGCTGTGAAACCTTTGGAATCCACAAGCAGGGATCAGCTGCACCTTTGCCCATAGTTGAAGCCATGGCATCAGGGGCTTCTGGCTCTTTTCACCGTGCTTTGCACGTCCACCAAGAAGTCCAAGCTCCCTCCACTCTCTGAGTCCTGGCTTCCCAGCAGCCCACAGAAGAACTCTGTGAAAAGGCCTGGACATGGCACCCAGTGCCATGGTTTAGCTGATGAGGAGCTGTTGGGTCATAGGTTGGACTTGATGATTTCAAAGGTCTTTACCAGCCCAGCTCATCCTGGGATTCTGTGGAGGGACACAAACAAATCCGGAGGTCCTTGAGCATATCCCATGCAAAGCGTGGATGGTGCTCACCTCTAAGAGCTGCAGTGGACACAAGGACAGCTCTACCAGGGGATAAATCCTGTATTTTTTCCCGTACTTCACAAAAAAAAATTCTGCAAGCTCTGACCTGAAAATGTTTTTTTTTAATTCCAAGTTTGCCGTGAAATACTGAAAGAGTATTGTCAGAGCCAATTCTCCCATTTTGTAAAAATAAATCTCAATAGGAAATCCACATGGACTCCATTTCCTCCTGGCCCATTTTTCCCTACTGGGAGCTAAAACAGATTTCTGAAATTCTCCCTGCAGGAAACATTCTGTGATGCCTCTGCTCTAGCACGGCACCATCACATCAGAAACCCCACAGTCCTCATGCCTAATTTTATTCTACCAAAGTTTATTCATAGAACATCTTATTTTCATCAAGAAAATCCTTGAGAGCAACTCAGCATTGGGAAATTCAGTGTGAGACTATTCCCCTCAATAAACTGGTTTTAATGTCCAGGACAGAGTTGTATTTTAGGGGTTTTTTTTACCATCAGTGGCAGTGCAATTCTTCATCAGCCTGCACTTTAAACTGGATCTGTGAAGCAATCTGCAATTAACTGACCTAATATACATACCAGGGCTAAATCCATCCTGCTCCTCTTTGTGATTGCCTCCCTCCCCACACACATCCCTGCTTTGTTTTCCTGACCTAGTCTGGGAAATCTCTGCCACCAAAAAGTTGTTTAGTACCAGCAAGGACAAATTTAGCAGATTGGAAGCGTGTGGAGCTGGAAAGTGATTTTATCATGGGCTTTCCTCTGAGAGGAATCTTAGCAGCAAATCATTAAATTACCCTGAAATTTTGAGATACTTTGAGAGGCTTGGGTATATAATTTGTGGGAACACAAAATAAGTAATTACTTATTCCTCATTAATAAAGTAAGAAATAAGAATGAGCAATTGTGCTTTGCCTATTTAGCAAGAACATTTTGAGAAATGCAAGAATTAACTCCAAGCTCAGGGTGCCAAATGTTTGCAGTTTTTCCTAAAATAAAGTTTCTGTTTTCCTGAGGAAAGGTGAGATTTCAATTAGAAAGCTGAAAACTTCCAATGAAAATTTTAAATTTTAAGTTCTATTTAAAAACACGGGGTTCTTCCTAGAGAATTTTATCAGGGCTTTTGAATCATGTGAAGAAAAAAGCTTAGCTGGAAAAATATCTGAGCAGTGCCAGTAATGACACAATCTGTCATTACAAAAATGCTACCTACACCTGCCATCCACAGCACCTTGAACCATGGTCTTGTTTCTGCTTAGGGAAAAAGTCACTCTGAGAGGTGCAGCAGCAATGGATGCAGACCNCACAGAAAGTAAACAATGCCAGTTTTTGATGGGTAATAAACCTCACAGCAGCACTTGTGCTGATGGTGCACAGGAAGAGATCTCTCTGAAGCCCCTTTTTGCCTTTATCAGGAGGTTTTATAAACAGCTGCTCATTGTTGACCACCCATCCCATTCCAAGAACAAATCTGTTGGGGGTGAACACTGAAAAATCAGTTTATTGTTTGATTTCCTAACTCAAAAGGAAAGAAGATCATAAGAAATGAAGGGAACTTCTCCCAGCCACTTCATTGTGGACTGAAGACAGGGCTTGATTTTGACTGCACCATTTATTCTTTACTTGATTTTATGTGAAGTGAAGTAAAATAAAGCTGAGAACACCCAAGCCTGTTGTCTTGTATCACAGTAAATGAATATGCATCCTACAGCACTGGCTGAGCAGCAGGTTTGAAATCAGAAGGCAGGAACTTTGCTCCGAAGAAATGGGAAAAACCATAAATAATCACCCAGGAAAAGTCAAGTATGGGAGTCTGTTTTGATTTTAAAAATCTCCACGCAACTACTGCTTCAGATCTCTGAAAACCAGAGCAGGAGGACGTGAGGAGAAGCTCTGATTTCCACTCCCTCCCAGCAGCTGAGGGTTTAACAAGGAACATTCCCTTGCCCCGACTTGTTCTGGGGCTGAATCTCATTAGCTTGTGGGAGCACAGAGAGCAGCAGAGGCGGCTTCAGAAATGGCCCAGAGTGTTGTAAGAACCAGAGCAAATCAGCACAGACCAGGAGAGGACACATGCCAGAGCAATCCCTGAGCTCTTGTCCCCTGAACTTGGGTGGCAGGAGGAGAGCAGGGGCATTGTGGCACAGCCACAGCTTCACACGGTGTCATGGGGAGAGATTAGCTCATCTTGCAGTGACAGACAGAGCCTGGCCTGTGTTTTCTCCCAAACATCACCTTTCCCAAGGCAGAGAGCATTGACACCCTTGCAAGAAGTGTCACTTTTCAAATGGAACCTTCTGGCAGCACTTCCCTGGAATGACAAGCAGCTGGAGGGGAGCAGCACAATGACCCTTTGAGGAGAGAAAGCAGAAAGCTTTTTGCCACAAGGCAGTGTTACAGGTCTTTCTGAAGCTGAAGGAAAGGTAATTAGAGGTCCTGGATAATCCATTCCCCTCACGTCACTGTAATGGAAAAAGGACCTCCATGGCTTTTCCATGAAATTTCACATCCTGCTGGAGACTCCCTTTGCTTTAACCATATGGAATTCCAGTGCAGTCCCCGAGTGTGAACATTGTGTGAAATAATTGCAACACTGGAGAACTTTTGCTGTACAATGGCTTCACAGATTTTTGGTATTTCAAATCCATCTTACTCAATTTAATGTCTTTTGCCACCAAAAAGCTGAACAGCCAGGTCAAACTTGGAGTCTAAGACATTAAGAACACCTGACTGCTCTTGTGATATGGAATTAAATATTCCTAATCTGATCATGGGTATTTTGGTAAAGGTACTAAGACAACAAAACCCCAACACAAACAAATAAACCTGTTTCAGCATCCCAGACTGGATCTTTTGGAGTAAACATCCAAAATAAAGTTGTAAATTGAAGTGAAAAAAAACCCAGCCAGTTTCACCTCAAAAATCTCTGCTGTAATTAAAGTTTGCAAAAAGTATCATAAAGGGAAAAGTTGTCCTGGAATGGGAGGATATCAATCATGGTGGGAAAGGCAGTTGTCCTGGGATGAAAACACTAAAAAAAGAAGAGGTGACAAAATTGATGAGTGAAGAAAAGCTAAGGGAGAAGCAGCTTATGGCACACTGAAAGTGTTTGATATCTGCCAGGCACAACAGGTGTGTGTGGGAAGAATGATGTGTTCCCTTAAATATGAAGGAGAAGGGAAGAGGAACAAAAGAACAAAAAAAGAAAAAAGGACAGAAAACATGGAGCTAGTGGCTTTCAGTGTTTCCTGCAGGAGCAGCAGCAAGCCGAAGTGACAGATCCCTCTCAAGAACTTTTAAACACGTTGCAAGTGACTCCATTCCCAGCAACTCAAAGTCTGAGCAGACAAGGCACACAAAGGAAGGGGTGGAAAGGGGAATAATTATCCAGAATTCGTGGTGGGGAACAAAGGGACTGAGTTACTTGTCACACAATAGTTCGTGTTTCAAACACCTCATCTTGCAGGCTGAGCAATAAAGACCACCCTTTCTCCTGACAGGGTATTTTTAATTGTGCTCCATTCACAGGGAAGGAAGGCTCTGTCACTGAGAAGTATTAATCCTCCTAATTAAGTGGAGTGCTTGAAAAGCAGTCAAGAAAACAAGTGAAGGAGTGAAAGGAGCTGAATCCCATCAGAAATAAACACTAGACTTCTTGCTGAATATGACACTGCCATCAGGCAGAGCCCCCAGGGAGGGCAGTGCTGGAGACAGATGGGTGTTTCTTGAGGATCATTAAAAGCCTGAGGAGCATTTTAATTTTAAGGGTATAAAAGCACCATGGAGCTCCTCTTGAGTAGGGCACAGCAAGTGGGAGGTCTGAAGGGAGCCCTTTAGCTCTGACTGCCTGAAGTCATTTTGGGCTCTTTTCTTGGCTCAGCATTCAGAGGAGAAACAACCAAAATGGAAAACTCACCTTCAAATAAGAATCGAAACTCAAGACATGGAAAAATCAGCAGACATTTTGTAAATGCTTCAGCCTTTGCTTCTGTATCCCAACCCATAAATTAAGAGCATGGAAACCACCACCTTCATGAAATGGCTGGGGAGCTGATGGCAGAAGCAGCAGTGGGATGGTGCCTTGGAATCCGGATACTTTAAAGCTCCGTTATCAGATCAGCAGCTGTGTCGGCACGTCACAAACCAGAACTAAGATCTCCCCAACCTGAATGGGAATAAACATTTCCAAAAAGTGTTCTATTGATGGTCTTTGAGGCTCTCCCTCTGCAACTCCAAAGCACTTGGGATTGCCTCCTTAGTAATAAATACTCACGGTACCTATGGTAGCAATAATTTGGGTTTAATTCTTCAAGTTAAGTAAATTAAGTTCACATCTTCAAGTCACATTTTTAGTCTTCATTGTGTAGTTGTCAGACTTCTTGTTCTCATATTTTGGGGTTTTTGTCCTCCATCTTTTCAAGCTTGGTTCAAGCCTTACTTTTTACATTTTTCCTTTTACCATTTACATTTTTCCTTTTACTTCTTGGTGTCTGCAGCATCTTTTCCCCAGCTCTTGAGTTGTGTCATTGAAGATGGCTCAATCACCACCTCTCTGAATCTGGATTATTTTACCAGCTCCATTTATCTATTTACCCNTTTTTTTTTTTTTTTTGTGATACCTATTCCTGATATCTTTAACATTGACTGTGAATAAATTCCTATCCTCTCCCATACTTGAGTCTGACCTCCACAACCACGAGTTCATTCCTCACTTCCTTCAAATATCTATTTCTTCTTCTAAAACCAGTTCACACTCACTTTTGCTTCTTGTATTATATCCCAAGTGCCTGAGAAAATAGAATTGCTCAGAAACTTTTCTGCAGAAAGCATAAAAGCCTTTAAGTCCATTCCCCAGTTCAAACAATGGAATAAGGAAAGCCCTGTTGCCTCAGCACTGTAAAGGCAGCAATTCACAAAATTACAGCAGGGTATGAAGGTCAGTAATGCAGCCAGTCCTCCTCAGCTGGAATTCCTGGCACACAGGAGTCATTGTCCATCAGAAATGAGCAAAAGAGAATTACTGAGGATTTCTTCCTCTCTCTGAGTAAACAAGGTCAGACACAACATCCAAGAAAACCTCTAAGTCAGCAAAACAAAAAGGGATTGTGTTCTTCCAGGACAAATATGGTCAAAAGGAAAGGAGGAAAAGGCCTTTGGACCATGTGAAGAGAGAGTTGTCAAAGACAACTTTTATTTCATTGTGATGCTATTTCAGCACAACTCTATCCCCGGCATTTCTAGAGGGACAAAAATTGAAAAGCCAAATAATTGCTGAAGAACTGAAGCTAAACAAACAAAATACTGATCCACATTCCCAGAAATGGACTTCAGTAAACTTTTTATTTGATCCTCTGAACTGTTAGAGTGAAGAAAAGCAGAAAAAAGCCTTTAATTAGCACATTCTGGACTTTTGAGTCCAGTGGTCCAAAGGTACAGAATATATTTCAGTACAATAATTCATTTAACCTCCAAGACTTGATTTCATCAGCGCCTCATAAGATTTTTCTTTCAGAATGTGTGGCTTTATATTTGAAACTCTATTATAAAATGAAGCCTTAAAACATTGTCTGGGAAGTAACAATTCCTTTCTAAAACAGACGTTCCCCGAACAGTGTTGGTTCTCCCCATCTGAACAGATAATCAGGGAAAGGTTCTGTGCTCATTAAAACAACTGAGCATTGGAATGAGGAGCTGAGATTATAAAAAACCTACATTTTCCACACACTCAAAGAAAAATCTGTAGCTGAAAAACTGTGTGACACCACTGAAAATCTCCCCAGCCTTCAATTGCTGGTATTTAGTTTGGATTATTTTTGTAGTGTCTTTAAATGCTGTTAGAAAAACCTTTAGGAGATGTGGGCAGAATTTCTATTTTTCTTACAGAAAGTAAATTTAATCAGTGAGGCAGAAAGAGATCAAATTAGAGTATAGCATTAGCAAAAATTTAAATGCCATCTTTCTAGCATAACCCCATTTCAGAAAGCAGCACTGCTCTCCTCCCAGGAGGGCTGACATTTAAATATTTATAGGATCAAATGCTAATGACAGAAGATTTACTCACCCTTCTTTCCTTGACAAAAAAATGACACAGTTCTGGAATGTCTCTCCCAGTATTTTAATTCTGCTTCCTTAAGTGGCAATAATCAGGGAAGTGGCAATAATCAGGGATTTCTCCTGTTTTCCTTTAGTAGAGGTCAGCAGGCTCAGCTCCATCAGATCATGGCAGGGGCCTTGTCCACACCTCAGAGTGGGTTCAATCCAGAACTGGATGAAGGGTTTTACAATAAAATATATCAATGAATCAACAGCTTTCTAGTAGCTCATTATATCAGCTCCAGCTGCTGCTTTGGATCACATTCTCACTGACATTAAACTCACATCTCAGCTAATCTTGGAGCATCCTGACACTTAAGCTGATTTTACACTGATTTAACACAAATCTGAACAACCTGGGATTGCTGAAACTTCAAATGGCAGCTCAAGGTTGCTGTTGGTACATCAGCTACTCAATAAATTCTTTAGCTATCAAGCACTGGAATGTTAATTTAAAGACAAAATGAAGTTTTGGGAACACAACATGGAATGGTTTGGGCTGGAAGGGACCTTAAAGGCCATCCAGTTCCACCCCCTGCCATGGGCAGGGACACCTTCCACTATCCCAGGGTGCTCCAAACCTGGCCTTGGACACTTCCAGGGATCCAGGGCCAGCTTCCTTGGTGCCTCTGAGGAAAGCACAATCTCATCCTAAAACTGAGACTGAAGTGTTACACATATTCAATGGGCAAGCCACAGCAGATGTCGAGCCAGCAATTCTTCTGTGCTGGAAAAACTTGGGATTATCACTCCCAAAAGCGAGGTCACCACACCGCGGAGTCGCTGCTGTTTAAGGTGATCGTGTCCAGTGAACTGGCAGGGTTTGATGTCTCAGGGCATGCTGGATAAACAGCTCCTTGGAAAATGAAGCTTTGCCTACATGGCACAGTTAAGGTGACAACTCTGTGTATCAATGCATTAACCCTTTCCTTCCCCATGGGACAGGCACAGAAACAGTCAGCTCCCTGCTGATGTCAAAAAACCATAATCATAATTCAAGTTTCTCTTTATAACAGTGATTTCACATGGTAATTTTTACTTTTCTCTGGTTTTCTCTTCAGGAATTAGGAATCTACTACTACTCAAGTCCTCCTCTGATAGAGTGATGTTATATATGGCAAAAAAGGCATCAAATATTTGCAAGAAGCACTGAATGGATTAAAATAAGCAGGTAAAAACTGCTGGAGTGATTCTCCTCTCTGACCACAACTGATCCCTTCTTGTTTTCTCCACTGAGTTCTCCAGCAGCACTGCTAAGATTTCACCCAAAGCAACAATCTGAGCTGAAACAGTTCTTAATCACCTTTTAACCATTCAAAGCAGTGAATTCAGCCCCTAAATATCTCTAGGGCTCTGGGCTGGCATGCAGAGATGTGCCCAGAACCCCTTATTCAACTGAGACCACTCTTGCCTGTGAGTTTTTATGGGTCAAATCACAGCTCTGGGTAGAAAAACTTGCTACTTTATTCATCTTGAGCATTGTGATCTTACGGGCTCTAAGTGTGTTCCTCATTAGAAGTGACATCTGAATTTCAGGGGGTGGTGAATGATGCTGCTTTGTTTTCTGCTCTATTTTTATAGCCATTTCCACTGAGTTGTTTCTAAAGTGATTTTAGTGTTTGATGTGTTTAAGCAGGACAGGATGTATAGTAAAATTTATGAATGTAAATGTATATATCATTTCATCGTCTGAAAGAAAGTCACATATCCCCATCCACTGTTCATTCTAAGCACAAATATAATTTATTAATCAAGCACAGAGGCAAAAGAACCCAACAGAATCTACCTGGCTGCATTATGGAGTAAATGATTGCTCCACAACACCCCGCACACAAGATGAGCTTTTCCTCCTCCTGGCACACCTCAAAGAAGGCCTTTTATCATGAGACAGAATGTCAAAGGGTTTCAAATGATTAAAGACAAGAACAAATCACAATTCTTCCTCCTTCCCCTCCCTCAAAAAAGATTAATGTAAAGCACCTTGAGATTTGTCTGCATAAAAAGCTTGGTACAAAATAATTGTTGTAAAAACGCTTGACAGCATTTGTCAAATGCTGTCCTTTGAGTAAGTGACATCTCTATTAAAACCCCTCTCCATCAGGATTCCATTCAGCTTCAGTAAATGGGAAGTGTCAGGCAGTCACAATATATTCCCAGCTGATGCAACTAAAAAAGAATCTAATGCAAATTCCAGCAGGCTGATTCCAGCAGGCTTCAGATGCACTTTTAAAACACTTTCCTTAGAGCCTGTTTTTTTTTATTTGCTGACAGATGCTTTCACAGACCTGCTAAGTTCTGAAGCTGGCAAAGAGTGATCAGCCAGGCAGAGGCTGCACGGGCAGAATAAGCAGCAGTGAATAAAACCCTGTATTTTGAATGGAACTTGAGCACTTTTGCCAATATCAACAGGTACCACACCATTGTTTCCTGGAGATTCATCCACTTGTGTAAGCTGTCCCAGTTCTCCCTGGCAGGAAAGGGAAAGTTGCTTTCAAATTTCACCTACATCAGCACCAATAAGGAGCAACACCACAAAAACAGAATTAGTTCCAGTTTATATCAAGATTACGGAGGTTGAAGCCCTTGAAATTTCGATTTTCCAGTCAGTGAAATGAAGACAGCAAGTAATACTTGCCTACCTTAGGAGGGATTTGGGCTGACACATTAACATTTGCTCAGCATTCACAAACTTCCAGCTCAAATAATTCACATATTCTAAATTTGCTTCGAGTTCATCCTGTGCCTAATGCCAGTGATTTCAAGCACCTCGCACCAGAAGATGTTTTGTCAGCTTTTTTTTCTGCCTGGAGCACACTATTTTCTGCTGCTGGGGCCAAATACAACACAGCCAGCTCCCGTGGCACCTGGCCAGACCCAAGGCTTCTTACCTGGCAGCAAACCCCCAGTGCCAGCTCAGCGGCCTGACTGCATCTTCCTGCACGAAAAACAAGAAACCACAAGGAACTCGAGCTAAATTTCATTTCCCTTCCCACTTTCCAGCCTGTAGGAGTGAAGGATTTCTGCTTCAGGCTTTTTAATTAAAGTTTCCCTTCTACAACTGTGCTGGGTTCGCCCTGGAGCAGTTCTTTGGCTTGCAGGGCGCCTGAAGAGCCAAGAGCTGGAGATTCCTGGAATACAGGAATGTGCCAGGCTGGGCAGGGTGAGCAGGATGGCTGCTGGTGAGGCTGGGATCAAAGCAGGCACACAGAGGTTGGGCTGCATTCTCCCTTGTCCATGTGCAGGATCACCTGGAGTGCAGGAAGGAACAGGAATCCAGAAGTCAACATTCAGTTTAAGAAACCAAAGTCACACAGGGATTTTAAGTCACTAAACCATATTAAAAATGTACTTTCCTTTGTAAAAACTGTAGTATTGAATTACCACCATTGGCTGTTGTTGAAATCCCCCCTCCGTGCCTCAGTTTACCCCTTCAAAATTCAACACGGGCTTTAGCTTTTCCTGCACTTCTGTGCTGGACCAGAACCCCCCAGTCACGTTATTGAGCTGTGCCCTGCCTGTGCCCTGGCTGTGTGTGAATGAGATCCCAGCTCTGCATGACACAGTCACAGAACCCAGGGATGGGACAGCCTGGAAGGGGCCACAGAAGGGCATTTGGTCCCACATTCCTGCTCCAGCAGGGTCATCCCAACAGCCCTTGGCATGGGATTGTGTCCAGATGGTTCTGGAAGAGGTTTGAAGAAGCTACAATAACAGAGAAGGGTTGATGGAAATAGAGTCCCCCTCTTGAGCTGGTTGCCAGCTGCATCCAACAGCCACATTTAATTTGTTTTGCCACCAAATGGCAAAACAAGCCCATTACAATTTTTTAGCAGAATTTTATGGAGAAAGTGACATGTGTTGGGGATTAAAATGAATGGAAGAGAACCAAAACCTCATAATTTTGGAACATCGTGTCCTGGAACACTAGAGAAAATTTGGACCTAAAAATCAAGATTCGTTTTCATAGCAAGTATTTCCTATTTGCTGCCAAAGAAGACAAAGAGAAAATAGGAGACTTAATGAAAAATAAGCCAAAGCCCACAACTTCAGTACAAAACAGGGACATGGATGATACCTGAAAGTGAATTATAACCTTTTGGCTATGTTGTTTTCCAAAAGAGGCCACACATGAAGCAGCCACACAAAAGCTGGGACTGCAGTCCTGAAGGAAATGGATGCATTGGAAGAGTGAGGCATGAAGAAGAGCTGGAACTTTTTGCTGAGACAAAAATACTCTGCAGCTGGGCCTGATGAGCCCCAAAATGTTACCACATGGACTTCTGTGTAGTACCAGGCCATTGGAAAATTGGGAAGCACATGAATGCAGAATTAGCATATTGAACAACAGAACTATGACAAACTCTGATTATCAGGACACTCCTTGTTTAATGGGAGGCCCTGGCTGGTTCCTCAGGCTGCATTTCAGCCCAGGTGGTCACAATTTACCCAAAGCCACTGAGCAGTAGGATTTTACCACTAAATACTGCAAGGATTTATCTTCAGACCAAGTTGAAGTCCTTCCACTCCCAACCAAAACATTTTACACATCCCAGTCATTTTTTCCATAGGTAAGTCCTTAATTTTTCCCATTCAGAGGAAGAGCTTCAAACAAAGCTGGACTGACAGATACAGAGAATATTCAGAACTATAATAGGAGCTTTGCCACAGGGCCAGTAATTTTTAAACAAGGAGCTTAAATTTCTCATGGGTCTATTCAGGAGCCAGTCATGAACAACCCCAAATTACTCCACAGATGTCAGCACACAGCTAAATGGAGATGAGGTTAATTAGATAAAGGAAAAGCTCTGCAGGTCAGTCCATCTGTACATGAACCTTTTTACTTCATGAACTACCCCTGCAGGTGAACTCTTTTCAAATAAGATTTAACACCCTGAGGAACGTCCATTCTTCTACCCATGGCCTTTTTCCCTAACCATAGAATCCTTTAGATTGGAAAAGATGTCTAAAATGGAGTTCAGCTGTTAACCCTGCACTGCCACGTTCACCATTAAACCACAGGTCCAAGTGCCACATCCACGTGTTTTTTTAACATTTCCAGGGATTCTGATTCCACCACTTCCCTGGGCAGCCTGTTGCAATACCTGAACACTCTTTCAGTGAAGTTTTTCCTTATATCCAATCTCAATCTCTCCTGGTGCAACTTGAGGCCATTGCCCCTCATCCTGTCACTTGACCCGGGAGAAGACCTCGACACCAACCTCACTGCACCTTCCAGCTGCACTCTGAAGGGAATTATCAACCCACAGCTCCTACGTTCAGCGTAAAATTGCTGCCGGGCAGGAGACAACATGAGACCTTGGGTTCGCCAGACAACGTAAATCATCCATAAATCTCGTCAAGAGAGTAGGAAACAGAGCCTGCTCTGTGGGCAGGGCCGAGCAGAAGGTGCGGAGGTGGCGGGCGGAGGTGGCGGCGTCCCCGCCGCGCGCGGGGCGAAGGGCGCTGTCCGCGGTGCTGAAACACCGAGCGCGGCCGCCACCGGGGCCCCGTCACCGACACGATACCCAGGGCGCGGTGGCTTCATCAAGCTTCATCAGTCTTCATTAATCTTCATTAATGAACATTCACCCACCGTGAGCCAGAGTCGTGTGTCCAGCCCACTCCAGTTTTAAAACACTTGTATCCCAACATTTGCCCACAAAGAAACTGCTGAGATGAGACCAAATCCATCTTTCCCCCTGTCATAGCTAGAAAGGGATTCCTGGAACTCATCACCAAAAGTAAAACCGAACCTTGGAGCTTCATCCATACCCTAAACTGACCTAGTGCACCTAAAACTCCCACTTCCCCCCAGTCCTGCAGAGGTTTTGAGAGCAGGGAATCACTCAAAACATCAGAATGTTCTTTCAGTGTGAAATTTATCTGTCAGCTTTCACATGTAGCACTTGACATGATGCCTCAAGGGCCATAAGAGCATCAGTAACAAATGAAATTGTCTGATGCATCTTCAACATGAGGAAAGCAGAAACCAAAACCTGTCCAGCTTTTCAAATACTGTTCACATTTTAACAGTAGAAGTAGTTATGGAAATACTCCCAGTTTACCAAAGGTCTTAATGAATCCAATCACAAGCATCAATATTTAACTGAAAACAAGGAATTTTATTAATTGGCTTAAAAAGCTAAATTGTTTTCATTCCATGTTGTGATAAATGTTTAAAATTTTGCTCTACATCTGAAACATCTGATGGACTAAAGATGAGCAAAACCCAAAAATCCAGGATGGAAGATCGGCTCAAGCAGATACACAAGGCAGCTTAAAATGTACTTCTGTTCACTCCAGTGAAAGCACTGGGAGGCTGACCAAGCACAAACACTTTGACACTGCAGCAACTGTGGTTTGAGAAAAAGATTCATTAAAACCATTCACGGAAAATTCACATCTGCTCACAGTGATAAAAATAGAAAGGCAAGAAAAAAGCTTGTTCCTAATTCTTTCCCTGTTTGCCAGCCAAACCCTCTGTACTTCAAGTAATTTCTCTGAACTCTGCCTTTAAGCTGGATTTTATATATTTTTATATCACAACTGCTGAGAGCCTGTTTTCAATATGATTTAAATTAACAGCTGAGTGGATCCACAGGCTCCACACGCTGCTGAGGGGTTTCTCTTGCTTGTGGGCTCTGCTGAGCAGAGCTTTAACCATAACATCATCACAGAGTTCCAGCAACTGAACAGAACAGGATCCCCTTGACTTTTTCCTGTTCCTTGATGTTCCTTGGCACCAATCAAAGGGGCTTTAAACACAAGAAGTAGATCTTGAAAGACAGAAAGTCCTTCAGAGACTTGAACCACCGAAATTAGAATCCTTGAAGAAATGAAATAGGGATTCTAATGAGTTTTTCCTCACCAAAGAAAACAGAGCTCCTGCTGTGGTAACCACATACTAAGGGCTGGGATGAAGACATCTGTTATCTGACAGGTAACATTTGCACCTAATTTCATTACATTCTTTCTCCAGCCATTTTACTCTCTTATTACTGCACCACCTGAACATGTCTCTGCAGAAATAAACCTTGCAATGCCATGGGAAAAAAACAAGGCAATAGCAAAATATCTCAGCATCATACAGAGCTTGCCAGGACTGTTTCAAGGAAACAAAAATTCTGTATGAAATGCCATTGAAACTGATTCTTCTCCCTCTCCAAGGATACACTTTTTGGAAAAACAAAGACTTCTCAGGTGTAAAACTATTTCTAGTCATATATATAAACATATATGCAGATCAGGAAGGACTGGAATTGATTATCTCACATGTTTGACATGTCATAGACGTGGCACATTTGTAAATCAGTAGAGACTTTTTTCTTTTACTTGAACTTTACAATGAAAATCAGAGTCCCAGAGATGAGGAAAACAGTTTGACTATCAATTCTTAAGATCTCCCTATACCCTAGACAGCCCTACACACTTGGAATGGTTGAGAATTCTTACAATAAAAGAAAAGGAGTTGAACAGTGTTAGACAAGAAGTTCTGTCCAGGTTCAGAGGTCAGAACTGTGGGTGCTGTGAAGAAACAAAGCCCAACTGAAATTCTATATTTTCAGATTTTTTTGTCCTTTAAATCTTTATTTTCCTTTGTAAGAGTCATAGTAGATCTCTCTCTCTACACTACCTAAATATTTTCCAAACCCTCTTTCATCAGTTAGGTTTTCAATAACTGTCAGCTGTGTCCCTAAACACAGATACTTGTTTAATTTCTCTAATCAGCCCCTTCCTCCTCCTGTTGGTTCGTTTTCCACAATAATTACTCACCAGATAATCTGGCAGACAAATCCCAGAGTCTATCCTGGGTGTGCTGCCCCACAGCAAGAGAGGAGCTGGGAAGCCAACAATAATAATTGTTTTTCCACAGGCAAGATATCAACTGGAAGCCAAGCCAGTTATCTTCTGATAAACAGCAGCTTCTCACCCAGAAGTGAGGAGTTTTATGGGACTTTATCTGCACCACTGAAATCACTGCATTTACTTCAGCCCAAATTAGTTTTGACTTGGAAAATGAACCCTTTCAAGATAACATTTGTGGTTATAACCACACAATCTCCAGGACCTCACATGTAAAAAGTATTTGTGGTTTCATTAAGTTTCCTCCTGACTTGGGCATCGTTTGTGCTGCCCAGGCAGCAAAGCTGCATTTGCCAAAAGGGCCTAAAAATGGCCAAACAACATTGTCAAAAACAAAGATCAAATTTCATTGCTCTTTACAGGCCTTCAGAGCTTGAGGACATCTCTAGAAGTGGCATAAATAACTTTGTGGTAGAAAAAAACCCCTATAAATAGATATTCCTGTGGGGCTTGTTAAATTTGCCTTCTCTTTTTTAGGGGAGTGGGGGAGTGTTTGCTTTTTTTATTGTTATTTTCCCTAGAGAAGAAATTCTGTGGCATCCAGGGCAAAACCTCGTGGCATCAAACTCCAGCCTAAGAACTTCCAGTGAGGATTGCCCTTGGAAACAGCACATTTATATTTATTACACAACAACAGCTTCTGACCAAGCTATGCAGGACTCAAAATAGTTGATCCTCGCCCCCTGTAAAAAAAAATAAATGGCTTTTTATGAGCTCTTCTCCCCACCTCATGTCTCCCTCCCAAACTTCTCCTTTTGAGATAAAAGCTGCCTCCAGCTGCACTAAGACTTTTCTGTACGTCCAAAAATTGGATTTTTCTACTAAACCCAATGGCTGCCTCAAAAGCAGGCAAGGTTGAATTCAATGATCTTGGAGATCTCTTCCAACCTTAATGATTCCAGGATTTTCTGAAGGGCCACAGCTCCCAGAAGCCAGTTAATGATGACTTGGATCCCAGGTTTTTAGAACACTAATTAAAGATTCATTATGGTGACCAAGCTTGATGTTCTTGATGTACCGACTTAGGCCACTAAATTAGACAGGAGGAAAAAAAAAATGCAAACAGTCATGGGTGTAAATAATTCCTAGAAATTTCTATGCAGGCCTTTCAGCCACACTGGAAACTCTGCGGAATAGGAAAACTTGTCATTTGCACAATAGCATTTTATCCTCATTAAAAAAATGAATAATTCTTGATTTACCTACAAAAGGAAAATTTCCCACAAGAACAATATCAAAACAAACAAACAAAACCCCCAATAACCAAATCTTTGCTGCCTGGGACAAATATTGAAGTGTTACAAAATATTTAGCCATTGGTCCTTGTAACAATGCTCTGAGGGGCCGGAGAACACATTTTCCAGATTGGCAGTAAAACCACACAGCCTGAGGTTACAGAAATCAAGTTTTGAAAGTACTTGGTGGCATTACTGTGATTAGACATCAATGCAGTTGGGAGGGAGTGACAGACTCAGGGACATTATTAGAACTGCACACATTTACAGAGACCAAAGATCCTGAAAATTCATTGACTTCACTCAAGTTGTTTCAAATTTCTGCCTCCAAACTACTTTTGTCTTTCAGAGGTTCCAGCATTTCTTTTATTCCAAGAGTGGCAGCTCTGTGGGGGTCATTCTTTAGCTGTTTCATTTTCAGTCCACAACAACTGAGTGACCCTGATTGCTCCCTCTCCTTTTGCTCCAGTGGAACGGCTCTGGGCATATTTTCATGGCTCTAAATAACAAAAAAAAACTTCATCTCAGATATAATAATTACATTCAATTCTAAGGAAAACTGGTTTTTTCTTTAAAAAAATCAAAATCAACAGGACACACGTTAGGAATTAGAATTTTGAAAATGCCTTTAAACTCCTGCTATTTTGAGTTATTAGTTATTAAAGGAAATTTATTTTGCCAGCTATAAAAGAAGTCCCATGTGAAATCACCAGTTGACTCTGACAAATGGAATAGAGATCTCAGAAATGCTGATCTTGCAGGATGTGGACTGAAGCATGCTGAGCTCCCCCAGTTTGGGTTTAAATTGCTAAATTTGTTACCTCTGCATTCCACATCACTGTGTACTCCTGTGACAGAGGAGTTCACAGCTGTATTTCCTTTTCCACAGGAGAATCTCTGCTTTCCACACAATTCCTAAGGAAAAACCATCTCCACACTGCTTCTATAAAGCAGGAAGGAAAAGATACATCGGAGTTCTAAATATTTAAAATCCTCAGAGTGACTGGGTAATGTATTTCTAGTGTCTCACTATATGATAACAACCAAACTGGGCCATCACTTGCCCTATTAAAATTTAACAATGACTCTGAAGACAAAGTACAAGAATTGAAGAAATTTGTCTGTTTTCAAGGTGAAATTCTAGCCCAAAGTCACAAGCAAAAAATTCCGACTAGAGTTCAATGGAATTTCCTCCTTTTAATCTCCACACCTTATAGATATGTGAAGGATTCCTTTCTAGCAATTCCACATGATTCAATGCCATCCTCTCTGCAGAGGAGAGAAGCCCTTGGAGCATTAGTAGGATTTACAAAGTGAATATACTTTGCTCCTGCATTCATGGTGGTATAAAATGTTTAAAAGTCCTCACCACAAGTTTTAAAACTTTTATATCCAGATACCAACCACTGGCTATCAGGTTTTCAGGGTGGCCAGTAGGGAATACTCTCCTCTGAAGTGTTTTAGATGGAACAGGGAGCGCTGAACTGGCTGAAGAGAGTTTTTTGTGTCAGGAACACCCTCCAACAAAAAGACTCCCAGTGACCTTTAGTGTCATTTATGCAGCAAGAAATAAGAGGAGGAAAGGATAACCAAGCCAGGCAGGCTCTCTCCTGAAAGACTGGGCTCATCCAAAGCAGTAGAAGACCAGCACTGGTCTAGCAAAACCAAAATATGTAACTAATACAGGCATTGGCCTTGATGTCAGATTGGTTTTGATCTCAGATTGTCATGATCTGCTTTGGAATTTTGTTTTTAAATGCAGCTTCTGATTTATGTCTAAGGGTGAGATAGTTTTAAACTCCTAAAACTTCAATTCTTCTGAATCTTAAGAGTTTGGTTATTCAAATGAACCCTGTGCTTGCTAAAAGGCTTTTTCAGCATCCAAGATGTTCCTAAAGGTTTTAAACATACAAATAGGGGAGTACATATTTCTAGGTAGAACAAACAAGGAGGACTTTAATTTTTTGCTGGTGTTGCGTTTTTAAAACTTCAGTCTGCAGCCACAGTTGGTTGATGAGTTGCATAAAAAGCAAAGTCAACATTTTAGGAGAGGAAATAGGTGGAATCAGTTTGTTCAATATCTACTCAGTGTCTCAGATAATTTTACTGTAATAACATCTGCTATGTCTGATACTGGGAACATCTGATGTGAGTCCAACTATTTTAGAGGAATCTTAAGGGTAGACAGTGTCCATTAATGAACTCATACAAATCATGATTTTCTGGATAGAAGCAGTCTGTGGTATTACTGTAACTAGTAATAATATTCCTGATATATAATGCAGTTAACTCTGAAATGAATCACAGTAATTAATTTGACTTTAAGTATGTATTAGCAAAGGCATGGGGAAATCTGGCCTCCAATTTTCATCCTGGCTAGGGAGATATAGAAGCTCCAAAGCCGAGGCGAAAGTCCACTGCAATAAACTAAACCACTGGGTCTGGGATTTTTAACTACATTGAAGTCGAGACATGGTGGAATCCAGTTGGAGCCACTCCAGGCTCTCTGCTCCATCACTCAGGCTCTAATCAGAACCAGCCGAGGGGAACCTGACTGCACAGCGCTGACTCACGCCCTTGGCACATGCAAAATAAATAAAAAAGTAGCAAATTATTAATTTAGGGGACAAGCCTTCACTAGAGGTGATACCTGAACAAACACAGGGCGATTCCAGGGGGTGTCTGTGTGTGAATACCCCGTTGCTAAGGGAAGGGCACGTTCTGAATGCAGCACAGAAAGCTCCAGGGCTCAGCACACCTATTCCCTCCCCTCCCTCTCCCTTCCTGCTAATTGTCTGACTATGTGTGGCTGAGGCAAGAGCTTGTCACAGTTTCCCATGCCAGGAGCCAAGCTCAGCAGCAACACATACGAAATATTCGGGATATTGCAACAAAACTCGCAGGCAAGGACACAAAAATTCCAAACCTGAAAGAAATATTTGGACATGGAACTCACCGACCAAACATCAGAAGAGCTTTCTACTAATTATGTGTTTGTTCTTCTCATCAGTCAGAATGTCCAGAGGGACCTGGACAAGTTCAAGAAGTGGCCCATGGGAGCCTCAGGAGGTTTCACCAGGCCGAGTGCTGGAGCTGCCCCTGGGCCAGGACAAGCCCCGGGGTCAATCCAGGCTGGGATGAGCAGCTGGAGCAGCCCTGGGAGAGGGACCTGGGGGTGCTGTGGGTGAGAGCTGGGCCTGCCCCAGCCCTGAACCCCCTGCCCTGGGCTGGGCCCCAGCATGGGCAGCAGGGGAGGGGATTCTGCCCCTGTGCCCTGTGCTCAGGTGAGAGCCCACCTGCAGAGCTGCCCCAGCCTGGGCCAGCACAGGAAGGAGCTGGAGCTGCTGCAGAGATCCAGAGGAGGCACCAGGGGGATCAGAGGATGGAGCAGCTCTGCTGGGAGGGAAGGCTGGGACAGCTGGGATTGTTCACCTGGAGAGGAGAAGCTTTGGGGTGACCTCAGTGTGGCCTTGCAGGGCCTGAAGAGGCCAAGAGGAAAGATGGAGAGAAAAGATTTATAAGGGCCTGGAGTGCCAGGACAAGGAGGTATGGCTTCAAACCAACAGAGAATAAGTTTGGATTAAATATATGGAAGAAATCCTTCCCTGTGAGGGTGGTGAGGCCCTGGCACAGGGTGCCCAGAGCAGCTGTGGCTGTCCCTGGATCCCATGGCAGTGAGATGAACTTTAAGGTCTTTCCAGCCCGAGCCATTCCATGATTTATGATGTTCCCTGCAGTGTGCTCTCAGCTGAAGCTGTGCAGGGAGGGCTTTGCAAATTCTCTTCAGAGCTTCTGTACCCACAGCAGCACCTGCAGTACCCTCATTGCTCAGGTTCTACTGACAAGTGATCTTCAAAACTGGCTGTCCTGAGCTGGCTCTGGGTTGGTATCTGAAAGCAAAGAGATGAACCTAAAAATCAAACCAGTTCCCTGATGGAAATGAAAATGGAACAGCTTGGCACAGAATTAATCCATTCTCTCTACCTCCAGCAGAGACTTTTGTAATAAATGAATCACATCCCAGCGGAGTCAGATCCAAACTGAAGTTTGAACTCCACTCTTTTTCCCACAAGCCTCCCTACTGCTGGAAAACTGTATTTCCCCACACACCTACGTGCTGTTCCAGCATGTCCAGTAACTGCAGATTTCCACAGCAGCACATGTTCTTCCTGAGTGTCCTGATGTTCCACTGCGCCCTTGGCAGGGCCTGCAAGGGACACTGCTCACAGATGTGTGGGAGTTCTGTCTTTGCCTCCAGTGGACATGGCCAGACAGACTAAACACACACATAAACACAAGCATATGCTAATTTGGGATTGTACACTCTCAAATATCTGCGCTTGGCAGAAGGGGAAGTCACTTCGGGAAGCTCCCTCCCCAAAGGAAGGAACCTGGCTGAAAAATCATAAGCCTGGAAAGAAAAATAGATTCTCACCATCTCACCTAATTATAGGAATCCAGATTCAAAACTTCAGAGAAGGAAGGCAAGTTTCCAAAATTAGGGGACTTTAAACTGAGGATTTCAGCTGGCAGTGCTGGGAGCATCTCTGGTATTTCTTGTCACTACTGATTACTGCACTTACTGGAGTTGGCTGACGTGGAAACCCTGAAACCAGGATGGATCCTGTTGCTAGGGCACACATACGTGTAGGTACGCACACTTAGGTCCTGCAAAGCCCTCACTTGTCTGGCAGGCTGGAAAATATGGGACAGTGGGGGAATCTTCCTGGATGAGTCACTGCAGGCACTGCTTAGAACCTTCCAGGGCGGTCTGGGTGCTCTTCTGGCCTTTAATGTATTCCAGCAAAGACTGGAGGGCTTGGTGTAATCTTAATGAGATTCTTTCTCTTGGCAGCCTTCCACCTTTGTGAGGTAAAGACTGAGGTCTGCAAGAGCAGCAAGGCAAGAGGGATTAGTAAAGTTATTCTCAGTAACTCCCTAACCTCCTCCATTTCTTCTCCTCTTGGCTCTCAGCATATCTTTCCCCCCACCATCCCTCAAAATGCACTTTAATTACTCCATCATTGCCAAGCAGACCCACAAAATCCCTGTTGACTGATCTTCCACAATAAAACCCAAACACAAACATATATAAATACACATACTCTCTATAACAACCCCTTCAAACCTAGAGCTTGCAGTGATTTAAGACTTTCTAAATATAGCACCGGCTGTGGCTGGAAACCCCAGGGGTTTTATATTTTCCAATCTGGGAAACAAAGCTTTCATCAGTCTGAAATGCAGCTCTCATAAAACCAGGGAGTGCCTTTCACTTGACATTCCCACAGTGGCCCAGGTGGTGCTGAGCAGGGAAGGGTCAGCACAGGCACCTCTGATGGAACCTTGGGAGATCCACAGCTTTGGTGGGAACCTGGGGAGTTTCTGAACTTGCTGAGGAAAGTGTGACATGAAGATGCTGCTCCATGGTGACAGCAGAGACATCCCAATCACCTGCCCTTGGAAGGGAAGACACATCCTTGGATAAGGGGTTGCACTGGATAAAGGATGAGCAAAATAATATTGGTGAGCCCAGCCTGCCAGTGCTGCAAGAACATATAAAGGCAGACTAATTAACATCATTTGTTCCTGAGAATCATAATGAGCAGGAGCTCTGCTGAACTCACTTAGCCTAATTTAAATCTCCTGAGCTGCCATTACTAGGAGACTCAACTCTCGGGTACATTCTGCCCATCCTGTCTAGGCCCTGAACATATTTTCACCAAGACTCTCTCATTCCACATTCTCAAAAATCCTTCCAAAGGTGGAGATCATCACATGGGGGTTTTAGCAAGAAAAATAAGAAGTGTAAATGATTGGGCTGCTCCTCTTCACCACCTCTTATCACCTTCTGTAAGTGCATCCAACTGTTTAATGGATCTGTGCTGGGGAAGAGCTGCTAAGGAACAGAAAGGCCCATTAGGCTACTGAAGACCCAGAAGCTGTTAAAAGAAATCATGAGGATGGGCTGTCAAAGAAAAATTAGGCTCTCAGGACAAGGACAGTGCCCAGAAAGTTATTGGCAAGTGACACTTCAACCTTCTGAAAACACCCTGTAACTTAAATTTTCATGGTTTCTCCATCTTGCTAAATCTAAAGGGTCACACAGAACTGATTTTCTACACATGCAGACCTAAAATCCTCCTCTGAAGCAAAGCAAGAGAGACTATAGCCCTGCAAGCACCAATGTCTGGGTAGCACCAGTGGAGGACCAGCAGAGCAAATGCAGGAAGAGCAAAGAAGAGATGCCCTGAGCCCTGCTCCTTCAAACAGGGGGAAAGCAAATCTCAGTCAGCAAAAGGCTTCTGCAGGAGCTTTGAGAGGCCTGACTTCAAAAACTGAGTCTAAGCACCACTTGCCCCACAGATCTCCCAGCATGGAGCAAACCAGCCAAGCCCTGCAGTTCCCGTGCCTGCAGCAACCTCCCACAGCCAACACATTCCCAGTTCTCATCCTGGCTCCTGGCCAGGCCCAAATGAAAGCAGGATGCATCCCCCTGCTGCTCCTGAGTGTTTTGTCTGTCTGCTCCTTCACCTCACTGATGTAAACTCCCTATTTTCCCCCCTTCAATGTTTCATTTCTGTTTCATCCTAATGACCAGCTCAGATGAGTGTTTGCTTTTACTTTGATTTATTGCCAAGCTGTGTCTGAAAATGTAGAGGGGTGATGGAAATGTTTAAAAACATATTAAAAGCTATTAAAGCTCATTGCTTTTGCATGTTCCATGGGTTGTTTCCTTCTGTGAAATGAAGTTAACATTGTTTGAGCACTGCTCCCCCTCATTCTGCCTCCTGCCCCTGTGTCACTGCCATTTGCAGGTGCTGTCCTTAGATGAGATGTTTGAGATCAGACCCAGTTTGCCTAAAGCAAAAAAAAAGAAGAAAAAAAAAAAAAGAAAAAAAAAAAAAAGACAAGCAAACCTCATTTTCCCTCCAAAATACAAGAACTTTACAGTGCAAAAGGGTCACTGCAAAAGGTGATTATTTTTACCCAGTTGGGACTTTTATGCAGCAATTCCTGAACTCCAACCAATAAATATTCCTGCAGCAGCCCCAGTTAGGGGACACTCACACTCAGAATAGGTCTGAGACATCCCAATCCACAGATATCTCTGTGTTCAAATGGCCAGGGCTCAGGAGGAACTGCAGGAGGCTGAAGTCGATCTCAAAGATATTTTCCAACCTGATGGATTCTGTGTTTCTGCTTCAAATCTTAGGCTCTTAGACATAAATTAAGATGCAGTGACAGAGCGATGCCAGATTTCTCACACGAGTAAAAACCAAAGAAAACCTGCTTGGGAAGAGTGAATACACAGAATTTTACACAGCAAATTCCAAGTTCATGTCCCTTTGTAGGACGAACAAAGAAAACTGAGGGCTGTGGCATCACTCACTGACTTCTGGAGTTTTTGATTTAGAGTCAGTGTGGGTCAAGATAGAGGAAAGAACAAAAAGGTGAAGCTTTAGATGTAATAATAGAGCTGCTGTTATGAAGTGAGTGCACATGACAAAGGTTAACCTAAAGTTGTAGTTAAAAGGGTAAAACTACCCTGTACAGTCAACATTGCAGCCCCAGGACCAGCCTGAGCCTGTTGAACACCCTTAGAAAACCAGAAAAAACCTCTTTGTGTAGCCTTCTCTTTGAAGCACCATATTTGTATTTAAATAATGCAAACAGAGCAGGAAACACTCCCAAAATCCACACTCCAGTGTGTACAGAGTGCTGCCACTGGGGAGAGGATGAAAGAGCAAACCATCCCAGAGTCATTTGTCATGTAATGCAGTGACACTGCCTAAACACTGCAGGAGTGAAAGTGCACCAAAAAGAAGCTGTTGGACTTGCTTTAGAGAACATGCTGTCCCCAAAGAAGCTTCCTCCTCTTCATTTTTCATCCCAAAAGGAAAAAAAGGACCAAAATAAAGGCAGCTGGGGTCCAGGATGTGCAGTCTGAGCAGACAGCTGGCTGTGAGCACACGAGGGTGGTGGTGAATTGTCAGAACATTGGTTCTTGTTGCACTGAGAGCTCATTGACAGGCAGGGACAGTTTGAATCTATTCTTCCATCAGTGTGTAAAACACAGACACAATTCAGAGAGGGGAAATTCCCAAAGAGAAGTTTCTTACTCTTCTTCAAGAGTTCTGGCTCTTGAAAATTCCTTTACTGGGAGCTGATGCCAAATATTGGCCTGTTCCAACCAGGTGGAAGTGAAGCTCTGTCTCCCAGAGCTCTTCTTGGGACAAAGTGTCTGGGGCTGAAAGGATGGCAAAGCAGGGAAAAGGGATCTCAGTGCTACTTCTTTAGTGCCACCTGAGTCAGAGCAAGTTACAGAAGGGCAATGGTGGTGGAAAATTTCTGGAATTGACCCACACAAGAATTTCCAACAGAAAACAGCAAAGTCAGCTTGGTGCTATTCCCCATTCTCCCATCCACAATTGTAACCTGAGGTATTGAAACTGCTGTGAGGCAAATTTGGGTCCATCAATTCTATACACACACATAAAATCCAGCCTTTTGTTTCCTAGATTCATTATATTAGGAACTATTTCCTATAGTAGGCCTAACTTGAGTCCACCTCACCTCTCAGGCAGTGCAGGGCACAGAGAGCCACATTTAAAAACAGAGGTGCAGCAAGAAAAGAAAGAGAGAGGAATGGGGAGCAAGAACCAAAGAATCACTGAGGCTGAAAAAGACCTTACAGATCATCAAGTCCAACCACCATGTTCACCACTAAACTGTGTCCTCAAGTGCCACATCCACATTTTCTCAATGCTTCCAGGGATGGTGGCTCCACCACTTCCCTGGACAACCTGGGCTTTACAGCCCTTTCTGTGAAGAACATCTCCCTAAAAACACAAGCATTGTGTTACAAAGCAATGCAAATTAATTATTGGAAGTGTGATCAGCTCTTAGCAGAAGGAGAATGGCCCAATGATTACTACAACTTGTAGGAGCTCAGTAAAAAAAGCAGACAGACCTACCCAGATGACTTGTTAGGCTTCTGTGAGAAGCACTCAGCAGCCTGAGGCAAGAAAAGTGCAAAGTGGGTCAAATCCACAAGGCCACTTAGCCTCTCCTGTGCCTTTGCAGTGCTGTTTCAGCACTTTCTCGTGATATTTTTTCCAGCTAGCCCCCCCTTCAGCTTTAGCAGCATGCAATGGTGGGAATAAATACCAATTGTCTTTGGAGAACAGTGTTTTACTGGGGCAAGCACATTGCTTAATTGGAATAACCTGAATATTCACCTCCTCAGCAAAACCACCAAGGCCAAAGCACCTCTGCCTTTGTGCACTCACAACTGAGAAGCAAAATACAGCACTGAAAGGCAAATCCTTGCATAATGCTTCCATAAAACGTTCACAATTTCAAGTACTATTGCTAAAACAAATTTATGACAGTAAAAGACGTGGAAAAAAAGAGTCAAAGCAACAATAAGCTGTTATGTAAAAGCAGTAACAAGTGGAAAGTAGCAGGGGTACATCAGGACAAGCAGTGAGCCACGTCCCTTGAAGCCACTACATGATACAGCTTGAACACAGCCCAAGCTCTCTGTTCCCCGTTGTCAGGGCAGCAGCTGTTTAGCAGCCCTAGGTATTTTTCCACAACAATTCAGAGGAGTAGGAAATATCCAATCTCCTTGGAACAAATTCTTCACCTATTCCACTCAGTTTTGCAAAGAAATTCAGCACAGATATCTTCTTGTCATCCCCTGTCCCTCCCAAGTCTGGACATGCTCCAAATTAAAACTTGTGAATGGAATCCAGCTGGATTCTTCCTCAGATCCTCCCTCTGGACTAAACCTGTTCTCCAAAAACATTGACTCTGCTCCAGGGTCCTTCTAATTCCTGAGTGCCAGTACCTTAGTGCAAAAGCTGCCAGGTGTTAAATGGCTTTAATCTGCTACAAGAACTGAGAGTTACATATTAAGGCAGGGAAAAAAAAAAGTTTAATAAAAGACAAAACAATTTCTTAGCAGAGGTGGTGAATGAATTTCAGAACATCACACCCAAACAAGTGGCAGGATCTCTGCATCAGTGCTCCAGGGGTGAGGTCAGCATCTCTGCCTTGATAAAGAATCCCAAAATGGTTTAGGTTGGAAGGGACCTTAAAGATCACTTCATTCCAACCCCCACCTTCCACTAGACCAGGCTGGTCCAAGTCCCATCCCTTGAACGCTTCCAGGGATGGGGCATCCAAAAATTTCAGAGATGAAGTGCCTTCAGAAAAAAGTGCTTTATGAAAAGAGGTGAGAAGATTCCATAGAGGAGGAACAGGGAAATGCCCAGCCTGCAACATGCACCATCTCCGAGCTCTTGCAGCAGCTCCCTGAGGCTGAAGCCTTCCTGCTGTCTTCCTTCTTTCTGCTGACTTCCCTCCCAGCTCAGGCATTTACCTCTGGAAAGAAAAGCCTGGACAAGAGCGGTGTAGAGTCATGAACTGAACAAACATGAGTCTGGCCAAACCAAGGACTAGTCCCTGGTTTGCAGCAGCAATTATGGTTTTCCTGAGGATTTGGTCAGCTTTGGAAGGCCACACTATGTATAAATCCACCTCCTCAGGCTTTGCCAGCCAAATTATGCTTCTTAATCATTCCTATCCTGTCCATGGGCAGCTCCCAAAGCCACTCAGTTGTCTGGTGCCATGTCCCCTGCCAGCCATGACTAAATGACAGCCTTCTCGCTGGCATTTCCATTTCAGCCCCACTCAGCAATTCCCGTGTCTGCCTCGCTGGCCAGGCTCCCAGCTGGCCAGTCCTGTGCACATCCTGCACGTCAGCTGGGCTCAGAGCTTCGTGCCCACTCATTTCCATTGTGCCCACAGCTGGAAAGCACATTCCCAGAGAAACCAGGAGGGCAGGAAAGCTCTTCACCTCAGCCTCCAAGCTGGAGAGCAGCAATAAAGCTGAATTACAAAGGCACAGTTTGTTCATTTCTGCAGAGTTCTTTGATCTGGCCTCCTAAAAGCTCATAATGAAAAAAAAATTAAATAAAGGAAAATCTTCTTGAGCCAATTTGAGAAGTTGTAGAGATATGGCTGCCTAAACGTGACTTCAGGTAATGCAATGGTCTCGAGCTGTTCTGAGTGCCCAGTGTTCCCTGGCTAGCAAAGGTGCACTGGCTGTGCCCTCCAAGCACCCAGGGACACAGCACAGCCCTGCTACCTCACAGTGCTGGTGGAACCTGACTGTCACCAGCCCCAGAGCCCACAAAAGGCACCTCAGACACAGATCAGTGTTTTACACCTCGTGACCAACACCTGTGACCACCTGCACAGATCCTGTAGGTGCTGCTCACTCTGAACTAACAGGAATAGAAAGGGACACCTGGTCTTGCCTCTTGCAGCTGTATTAATCCAGGTTTTGTCACCATTTACAAGAGGCAGAACTTGTCCACACAAGTCAGTGAATGAAGCAGCTTAATCTGCTTCAGAACAGGAGATGCCACACCTGAAGCCAGTGCAGCCAGACCACTGTGTTTACAATTGTTCCACATGCATTTATTAATTAGTTTGCAATTAGTATTCACCTGATTATTTTTTCCCTTCTTTTTGTCCATTAGCACTTTTAGCTCATACACATGATACTGCTTTTCATTAGCTCCAGGGGGGCAATGGATTTTGCTTTCTCTTCTCAAAAAGTCACTGCTTTATCCTTTTATTTATTGTACCCTGCCTGCTCCAAGAACACACAGAATTCCAGTTTTGTGCTTAGAGACAAGGGCTACCCTCTGTGGCCTGAACATATATTGCACAACAGAGCAAAGCTGCTGAGACAACTTCAGACTTGCTTGAAACCATCCCAGATTCTCACATTGCTCCTGCCTGCATGAGGTAAGGGCAGTTCATGTGCTCCTGTGGGACAAAGTCACCTCGGGCAGGCAGAGCTTCACAGAACTCACAGAATTGCTACAAACTTCTACCTTAGACCTTTCCTTATTGATAGATGCAAACACCTCCTTCAGCTCAGGGGAGATGTTGTCCTAGAATAGAATCACATGGTATTTAAAGCTGGAAAAGACCCAGAAGGATTCCAGTCCAAATTCCTGCTCCTCACAAGAATATCTAAACTAAACCGTATCAGCAAGAGCATTGAGCTCTGACAGGATTAGTCCTGCTGACACATGAAAGAAATCTTAGATCTGGGGGGAGATTTTAAGAACAATCCTTGTTTTTATTTTCTTTACTGCAGTTGACAAGAGATTTTTGCTCAAGAATTGTAGTGAAGCATTTTAGACCCAGAGCACAGGCAGGTGTAGCACAGAAGTCGTGATTTCAAGAACAAATACTCCCAGAATTTAACAGAGACTTTGGGCATGGGTTTCAGGTATGAGTGACTGCGCCTCAAGTCCTGCTGCCAGTGAAACCAACTGGAGCTGACTCAACCCTCAGGGGAGATGGTGTTTCACCTTCAGACCATGAACCTTGAGGCAGGATGGAAACAGAAACTGGCTCCAATTCAGGAAAAGGATGTTCAACCACCTGAAGATTAAGATGGATTTGGACATTCCCCCTGTTCAGCACAAATGCAGCTGTTTGAGAAGTCAAATCATGAAAGGAAATACAACATTCAGCTCTCATCTGAAGCTCCTACTGAGCCTGTTCTTTCCAAGACCTACTTAGAAAAGGTGTCTCTAAGCAACAGAGTAGTGATTCAACTCCAGTTAAAATAAATTGAAGTGTGACTTTCTGCACCCAGTTTACGTTGGACTGGGCCCTAACCTGGATAGCCAAGTGGCCCAAACCTACACTTGCAGAATCACAGAACCACTGAGATTGGAAAAGACCATCAAGTCCAAGCTGTGTCCAATCCCCACCTTATCACCAGCCCAGAGCACTCAGTGCCACGTCCAGGCCTTCTGTGGACACCTCCAAGGATGGGGACTCCAAACCTCCCTGGGCAGCCCCTTCTAATGCCTGTCCACCCTTTCCATGAGGAAATTTGTCCTGATGTCCAACCTGAGCCTCCCCTGGCACAGCTTGAGGCCATTTCCTTCTGTCCCAGAGCTGGTGGCCTGGGACAAGAGCCTGACCCCTACCTTGAAAACCTCTCTCTCTTTTAAGGAGCAAATTTTTAACTCCCAAATGTATTAAGCTAAATCAGAGCTATTGAATAGAGTTGTAAAAGAGCAGAGCTGAAGTACAGCTCTATATTTGGAAAGCTCCTGCAATGCAGATAAATAATTTTTCCAAAGTGAGAGAGTGATTGGGCAGCCAGCAAGAACTTTGACAGAGATCTTTTGTGGAAGGGCAGTCATTTATCTCTATTGTCTCTCCAGAGCTCCAGGAGGAGCAACAATCCCTAGGATTTATAACTGGCCATAAATACACTTAGAACCATTCCACTCCTAATGCAGCCCAGAGGAACCACAGCGTGCACTCAGGATCTGAGACTTCCCAAAGCAAGCTCAGAAATCCACACAAAGGAGGCCCAAACATGCAACAGCTCAGACTCTTGAAATTGCTTATTCTAACCTGCTGCCTCTGTGATAACATTAAACTATCCAACAGCTTTATTTCAAAGCTTTTTGGAGGGGCTCTCTTCCCCCCACCTCTTTTAGCTTTTTTTCCCTTGGATAACAGCCAAGGTCTCAAGGACAGCACTAATGAAGCATTAACTCAAGTGAAAACAAATTGGCCCTGAACAAAGGCACCCTCACAAACTGCTTTCCCCAGAGGGAAGGAGCCAAGGTTTCCTATTTCCTTAGTGACTTCCAACTTATGAAGCTCCCACAACAAAACAAGGTTTCTTTCAACAGTACCCAACTACTTCCACCAGCTCTGGCCACCAGCCTTGCCTTACAGCTCACCCACTGCCCAGCCTCTCTGGTCCACACTGATTTTCCTCATGTCTGCTTTTGTTTTTCTCCAGCTTTAATGTTATGCAAGTCCCAGGTTTTGCTCTTATTTCAGGATTTCTGTGTTTCATGTCCAGCTGTCCACTGGCTAGGAAAACCCATAATCAGCAAAACCACACTGCCATGGTCTCTTAGAATCCCAAAAACTTCTGAGCAGAGAGGGGCTCACAAAGATCACCCAGCCCAGCCCCTGGCCCTGCACAGACACCCCACCAACCCCACCCTGGGCACCCCTGGCAGCGCTGTCCAAAGGCTCCTGGAGCTCTGGCAGCCTCGGGGCCGTGCCCATTCCCTGGGGAGCCTGGGCAGTGCCAGCACCCTCTGGACTGTGGTCTGCATCACAAAACGGGGCTTTCAGAGATGGTCAGCACTTACAGCTCCTCTCATAGTTGGGAAAAGTTGAAGACAAAAGGAAGAAGAATAGCTCTAGATTTGTAAACACATAATTAGTTATGAATTTAAGCTATGAAACAACTCAGATTTAAACTACTAAACAGTTCAGAAGGTACAATTTAAAAGCCTACTGTTACTCTTTGAGGGCCAATATCACTCAGTGGATTATATCTCCAGCACTTATGTGCATGACAAAATATCAAAGGGTTTCTTCCCATTTAGATTATACTTAGATATCAATAAAAAACAGCATTTCTGTTAACAACAGGAGCTCTGTGCTTTTCTCACTGACAAAGTGCTACTGGTGTTCTCTAAGAACCGTCTCAGGGTTGCTTTTAGAAAACAAAACTAATCTAACTTTACTTTAGCCACTAATTCCATTGTCCTAGAAAGAAGTAGCACTCGTAGTGAATTACTACTTCTATCTGGGGACTTGTCTGGATCAATTTTCTGTTAAAACACAACTTGTGCAGCACAGAAACCTGCCACTTCCACTTAAGTACCACTTAAGTCTTCTAATAATATTGTGACAGGGGTTTGTGCGCCCAGAAAAACACACAAATAAACCTGTGAGCTGCAAGTGAAGAATTCAGAGCAGCAGAGCTAAGAACAGCCTGCAGCTCTCCCAAAATCAAGAAATAGATCCTTGAGTCTGCACCTACTATTGTTTGGCTCCACTGTTTGCTGGTGCAATCCAGACATTTCACCTGGAGAGATAACTTAGGTGTAGATAAATCAGGTTAATTCCTAAATGAAAAGATTCCCTGCAAATGCATGCAGTGGTCACTCAGCAAAATATATCCTACTTTGAGAGGTTTGACTCATTAAACTAATTTAAATGTCCTGTCATCTTACCCAGCTGGTCATCAGCTGTGGATAATTATCTAGAGAAGCCTTTTGGCTTGGTAAATCAGGACAAGAAGTAGGAGAACACTTTGGATGGAGAGATAAAGCTGACCAGACAAGGCCTCCCTCATGGTCAAACAATGCTGTTCCACCAGTGAAAAAAGTTCCATTTTCTGGTGAAGCCATGGAAATAATTGTTTTCATAGTTGATACTTATTTACATAATTCTATGAAAGTTCTTTTCAGGAAGTCTCCATTTTACCTTTTCAAATTTGTTTCTACTCCTGTACATCCTCTCCCCTCCCACCTTTGGTTACCATGTTTTCCCTCATAAGTCTCGTATTTTCTTCTCTGCTAATAAAATAAACAAGAAAAAACAGAGCAGCTTGTGACTTTGCCAAGCTTTCCAACACTCGAGTTCCCTGACAGTCCAAAATGAAAGAGAATCTTTTTCAACTTAATAATCCTTGGAGAAGCTTTCCAAGCCCGAGATCAGCAGCCATTACTGTGCCAAGCAAGGTAACAAGAGGCACACGGCAGGCGCTTCCTTCCGCTTCCCATATCGTCAGCTCCAGAGGGGAATGAGGCTTTTCCTTACACATCCAGCAGTCTGGCAGGGCAGGAAACTGAGCCAGGCTGCTCAAGTGGGAAGAATCAGCCCTTGGAGAAGGTGACTGCCAGGGCTGTGCTCAAGAAGGACATGCAGGAGTTGTATGAGCTCCTTTTCTGATGCTCCCCATGAGCGGGCTCTACGTGCTGCTCCCACCCTGAGGACGGGCTGTTCCCACCCTTCCCCACTCAGGATGTCATGCCCAAGGTTGCACAAGTATCCTGGAGCATTCAAGCTGGAAGGACAAAGAGGGAGGGCAGGATGACTTATGAATAGAGCTATTCACCAGATCCCACCGTGGGCATTCTGTTCAGCCTGGAACAGCAGCCGGGCTCTCCAACCCCAACCACAGAGGGAGGCTCTGCCAAAAGAGATGCTGAGAAAGGGGAAAAAATTCCTCCTGGTCGATTTGTATTTAATCAAAGTCAGCTTCTGCCAAGCCTCACACCATGCAGGAGCTTCAGATGCCTCTGAATCTTGAACAGTAGACTTTGCTGTTGATAACCAGACCTGGGTTGGTTTTTTTCCATGCAAAAAGAAAAGGAGCCCAAGGCCAACCAGAACTAGATTAATGCCAAGCTGTGGGAGTAGCTGTGGACAATTCTATTTTTAATTCAGAATGTCAATCTGTTCTCTGGTTTGAGAGCTGAAGCCAAACAAGACAGCACACTAATGTCAGGGTGCCTAAAATTTAAAGGGCAATAAACCCAGAAGCAGTTCTTAAAAGCCTGAGATGTTTATCAAGAACAGTTTGATCCCAGAGGATTTTCATTTCAGTTGAGGAAAAAAGCCATAAAGTAATTAAATGATTTGTACAACACAAATACTTCACCAAGCCATTAAGAGCCAGGGAAGCAGATTGCCAAGCACACAGCTCATTCACCTCTCGCATGTCTGAGCAACACCCCCGAAAGACATCATGTTCCTTGAGTAGCCTCTGTTCTCTCCAGCATTTCTGCATTTCTCACCAAAGTCAGATTATTTTGAACCTTCAGGAGCTGGAAGTTCAGTTGTTTGTGAGATGTGAAGAACTGTGCTACACAAAGCTCAGAGGGACTTGCCGTGGCCTTTGCAGACTGTGAGACATCTGCCGTCTTGCGTAAGCTCAGCTACCACGAGAATGATTTATAAATTTCCTTTGCCTAAAATAACGGATTAATCAGGCTATTTCAGGGGGATATATGGACAGTGCCAAAATGCCAAATACTTTTCCTACAGAAAAGCCCAAATGCAGAGCTGTCACAGCCCAGGAGTATCTCAGATCTAGCTCATCTGGGAAGACCTTGCCCTAAAGTACTATATTTTGCAAAGTCCAGACTTAAAAATTCAAAAAACTTGGAAATATATGGTTAGGTCAACTAGGCATAAGTGATTGAAGTGTGCTCTAAGCAGAGTTAATCCTATGGCCTATTTATTGTGCTGCAATAGAACCAGTTTTATCCAAAGTGAGCAAATCGTGAGCTGGCAGCAAACAAAAATCGTTACCTAATAATTGAGATATGTCCTAGCTGCACACCAGAGTGGTCCTTACAAACCTGGCTAAGGTCCCAAGCCCTTTTAGGGTGTCCAACTTAACAATGAAGCTCTTTAGAAGATTTCAAAGAGCCAGAAAATGTCAACATTGGAAACCACAAATTGATGCACCTTTAGCCACTCCAGGATTTCCAGTCGTATTGTTACCACTTCACTTATGATCATGGTTCAGCAGAAAAACCCTGAACCAGAGTTCTAGACCAACAATTTCAATTTGAGCTGTATTTTTTATCAATAAGAAAGTTAAGCTTGGACAGCAGAAGCATGTGCTTAAGAAGCCAAAATCCTAAGCTATCCCCTACAATATCCCATGTCATACCCCCTGGATGCAGTCAGAAGCCAGAGATGGAGCATTTGAAGGAACTAGCAAAGATCTACAGGACTGGAAGATGCTTAATTTCCATCTCTAGATGGGGGATTTATTATAACAGGCTTCTGGCAAGGAATTTACCTCTTAGGAGGAAAAAACCTCGAGGTAAAAAGTCTCCAGAGGATCCCTAGTGAGGATGTGGTGTATAGGAAATTACTGCACAAGCAGACACAAGCTCCCACTCTGGAGGTTTGTCCAGTGAAAATCAGCTTCCAGCACGGAAGCCAGAGCTGGTTCTGCAGCTCAGATCCTTGGAGCTGCTCCCTGCACTGAGCTGCAACCTCAGCCCCAGTGCTCCAGGGCAGGCAGCTCTAATTAGCACAGCCCAGATGGACCCAGGCCTCCCATCAGATGGTTCATGACCCAGAACACAAACAGCTTTAACAAAGTACTAGTTCCACTTCAAAAGGCAGGGCCTTTAATGAATTTATACAAGCCTTGGGGCTACAATTACCATCCAAATATTGCTGGTCTTAAAAAAAGGAGGAAGTGAAGGAGGGAGGAGGTAGCAGTAGGGTAAATCATAGCCAGGAGCACTGGCACCAGACTTACACTTGATCTGGTGCTTGGGACAGTGAAGCAACTGGGGGAATAACACAGGACTGCTGTAAAACCTCATTGCAGCTGAACCAGAAGTGCAATATTGCAGCACCCCAGGCAGATTGGAGCTGTCAAAAACATGAGTGGGGCTTTAGAACGGTTTAAGACAAAAAATGATGCAGCTGAGAAAATGCCTCCCCTGGGCCTTTTGATCCCTGGGTGAAGGGCAAAACACCTCTGCAGGTGAAGCTCAGAGAAGAGCTCAAGGCAGCACAGCTGAGCAGGGTCATTGGCTGGGGCTCTGTCCTACAACTCCCAGACCTGTTTCTGCCAGGGACAGTCCAGCAGAGATGTTTAGCTGGCAGGCAGCAGGGTCAATACCAGTTTAACACTGATGAGGAACACTGAGGAGAAACAAGGGCTCCTCTCTGCCTACTCTATCACTGCCTGATCTGTGATTTAAAGGCAAATTCTTATCTTAGAATCACAGAATCACTGAGGCTGGAAAAGACCTCCATGATAATTGAGTCCAACACGTCACTGATCCCCACCTTGTCACCAGCCCAGGGCACTGAATGTCCTTAAAGAGCTCCAGGGATGGGAATTCCACCACCTCCCTGGACAGCCCCTTCCAATACCTGACTAATCTTTACATGAAGAAATTCCTGTTGGTGTCCACTCTGCCCCTCCCCTGGCCCAGCCTGAGGCTGTTCCCTCTGCTCCTGTCCCTGTTCCCTGGAGCAGAGCCCGACCCCCCCGGCTGTCCCCTCCTGGCAGGGAGTTGTGCAGAGCCACAAGGGCCCCCTGAGCCTCCTTTGCTCCAGGCTGAGGTACCAGGGAGGCAGAACAGGCCAGAAACCTCCTGGAGGTGATGAAAGTAAAACCAAAATCCTGGGAACAGCCAGACCACTGTAGGCAGAGTGAAGGATTAAATACCAGCAGACATTGTCAAACAACTCCTAAGTCTTAGTGAGTATGAAATTTTAACATCACTCTTCTGGGGTGTTTGAGCTGGCCCTCAGCGGATGGCAGGTTTAGAGCCCATCTGTCCATAAAAATGTTCTTCCTAATGCTGCTCAGGAATGTTTGCCTTGTAAGGTAAAGGAAAGCAGGAGAAAACAGCTGTTAAATGCAACAGATTGATTGCACTCAGAAGGTTCTGAATTGTCTGTATGGGCAGTCTAGGCACAGCACAGGTAACAAGGCACTGAGGAGAGAGCTGCTGGTGAGGCTGGTTTTACAGGGGTTTAGCACTCAGGAGACAAAAAACCCCAGATTCTATCCACATATGGAAGGAACTTCACCACCCACTCCTCTCCAGGACAGTGCTAAGATGGGCTGCTGGTAAATGCACCTCTTTTTCTTTCCTATTTACATCATGCTTTATTCTTACATTGTTTTAAAGAAAAACTTCCTTAAATTCCTGGTCTCTGCTTGGTTTGCCTTCCTTTTCATGGGAGAGCCCTGAAAACTGCAGGGTTGTGTCCACAACATATTCAGTGATCTCTCTTCAAGGTCATGAATCTCTCTGCAAGGCCATTCCTCTGCCTCAGCAAACTGCATCTCCCATATCAGCTTCACTTTCTTACTACTAGACGTGAACCAAATTTGGCCCCAAACCACAGGGATTACCCCCAGTTTAATTTCTGTTAATTTTTTACACCATCCATCCCTATTAATGCAGGCCTTGCAAACCACAGTATTGAATGTGTTGTAACTATTAAATGCTCATACCAATTTCATCAGCAGAAAATAAGAAATTTTTTTCTTAAAAAAAAAAAAAATTAAAGAGATGGAGAATGAGTTGGAGAATAAGGTGAAAACCCTCAATCCCACTGAAAATACACACAAAACAATGACTTTAAGTCATTTAAGTCCAATGAAACAGCCACAGTTCTCCAAGCTCACAGGTGACCATATCGAATCCCTTCAGACTGCTCAGGGGCCTAAAATCAGCCACATGCTCAAAGTTGGTCGTAAGAGACACCCCAGAATATTTCACACTTTTCATTTTCTTAAACAGTGAAAAAATGTACAAACTCCTGTCCATCAGGCACCAGGCAACTTTTCCTGCTGAAAAGGATCCCATATCAGGATCAGGAGTAATCTACAGGCTGCTCCCAGCATGGGATCACATCCACCACATCCATGGCAGACAGGATTGCCCAGGGTGGGCACTGCACAGTATTAACCCTTGCACCCAATTACAAAATACCTGCAGGGGCCAGAAACAAGGCATTATTACACTCTGCATCTGATCAAAACACCACGGCCTGAAATAGCTCACAAAGCTGGCTGACTCGAAAAATAAATTTTCTAAAAAAGCCCTTTTCAAAGGCACATGCCTTTGTCAGACTCTCCCTGGTTGCAGTGCACATCTCCCAGGACTGCTCTTTATGAAGACAAAAGCAAATATAACGTTGGCAGGAATCCCACCCAGCCTGTATCTGTCCAAATCATCAGCTATGTTTTTGATTTAGCTGCAGTTTAGACGGCCAACCTCAACAGTCTGAACAAGGCGGAGTTGTTTCAAAGATGCTCTGCAAGCAGAGGGAGAGAAAGACAAACCATTCAGAAGCAAGGGCAGCATTGTCAGGGAAGGCTCCCGGGATCTTGATGGAAAAAGAAAGTGTTTGGTGTCTTCAGCACTCACAGATCCGAAACTACTTGGCAAGGTGGGGAAATGAACAGAGCTCTTCCTGTAAAGCTGGGGGATTTTTCTTTTCTTATTTTGGAACAAAACCAGCATTTGTCTTTGTATTTGCCCTTGAAACTGTGCAAGACGTCTTTGATCAAGAGTTTCTCTTTGCTTTGTCTCCTTTAGCGTTGTCAAACCCTGTCTTTTATCCATAAAACTCTGCTTATTTCTGCAAGAGCATGCAAGGGGCTCACATGTCCCACAGAAAAGAGCTGGTGTGAAAGTCTAAAGGACTTGGAACAGGTAAGCAAAACTCACCTACAGAAGCATGAGGAGGTGAGTGCTACATATTGGATGCTCTTTACTCACCAAAGCTCATGTCTTACCTTCTATGAAAAGGTTTAAAATTCACATTAGATTAGTGAAATAATTTCCTTGAAAAGGAACTGAGAAAACCTTGTTCTGAGCTTAATTTTTCTTCTAGACTATATCAGTGTGGGTAAAGCACAGGAGAAGACTTGCACTGCTTGCAAGGTCTGATGTTAATGTTGGCTGTGAAAGAATGGCAGCATTGAAAGGTATACGGGGAGAAAGAACATAGGAATCATGGAATCATGGAATGCTTTGAGTTGGAAGAAGCCTTAAAGACCACCTGGTTTCAACTCCTTGCCATGGGCAGGGACAGCTCCCACTATCCCAGGTTGCTCCAAGCTCTGTCCATCTTGGCCTTGGATACTTCCAGGGATCCAGGGGCAGCCACAGCTCCTCTGGGCAGCAACTCTTTGCACTCACTCTGGTGACCAATCAAATAGAATCTCAAAAGATGATAAAAGCTCTCAATCAATCTTAGAAGAGGCTAAAAATCTAAGGCAGAGAACTGGATGTGTGAGGGAGGAAGATCACACCTGAGAGAACGGCTGGAGCTGGGCCAGGGCAGGCTCAGGCTGAGAGCAGGGAAAGGTTCTTCCCCCAGAGGGTGCTGGCACTGCCCAGGCTCCCCAGGGAATGGGCACGGCCCCGAGGCTGCCAGAGCTCCAGGAGCCTTTGGACAGCGCTGCCAGGGGTGCCCAGGGTGGGGTTGTTGGGGGGTCTGGGCAGGGCCATCACTGGCCAAGTTACTGAGCTGGGAACTCCCAAACCTCAAACCATCAGCACAGCCCACCCCTACAATGGCAAGAGATGCACAGATGACAGCAGTGATTTAACTGCACAGGCCCTGCAGAGGAGTTACCAACACTCATCACAAAGTGGTGAATATTAAATACTCCTGTTTTTTCTGAAAGTCCCCATTAGGGACTGGTCATGTAATGAAACACAGACATTCCTAGATTTTTATCTCACTGCTTTCTCTTCACTGATCAGTTTCATTTTACAGCATAGAAGCAACCTAAATGCACCAACAACTGAATTAAATTTAGGACCTGGAACAGAGTTTCAGCCACTCTGAAAAGGCTTTTAACAAGGAAGATTTTCTTTTTAAGAAAACCTTCTAAAGATGGTCTTAATATTTATTGGTTTTAGTATCAGGAAAAGGAGCCAGATGCATGATTTCAACATGGAGAACAGCCAGAGTTTTGGGCCATTTCTGAAGTGAAGCAATGGTCCCTCCAGCACTCTCAGCTCTATCAGATCTGAAATTAAGTCAGGCATCCCCTCCTGCACCCAGCACCCCTTTGAAGCAATGGGCTCTGTTCCAGCTCAATAGGCAGAGCACAAATAAAGGGAAGTTTATAAAAGGTGAGAGATCTGCTATCTCCTCGGCTGTGTCACTGAAAATCTGCTTGTCCAGCCCCAGAGCACTGCTGCCCTTCCTGAGCACAAACCTGTCTGCAACGCCGCCTTCTGATCCCTGATTCCAAGGAAAACAGGATTTGCTGGCAGGACAGATATTCTTTTACCATTTCATCTCGATTTCCTTACTCCCAAGTATCAATCCTCTTGTCCAGTTGTCACAGCAGCAGCTGCCCAACAGAAGCAGCTGCCTTTGGGACTCCTGACATCTGAGTTTTACAAGCCAGTGCTGCCCAAAAATACTGGGAACAACTATTTGAGCATGTAATTTGTTCCAAGATAACCCTACAAAAGGTAAAAGTCTGACCTTCACACTGTTCATTCCTATCTTTAATTCTCTTGCTCTCCAAAACGCACACAAAAACCTTTCACACTGCTTCAGACCAAAGGCTCATCTAGGCAGAGGGAAAACAATACCACCCTGGAAGCTCTTCCCTGCAATGCAATATCCTCTGAAGTATTCAGGGATTCTTTTGCCAGGATCCCATCTGAAGATTCCAAACTTAAAAAGGAAATTAATTGAAGAGGCTGGGCAGGAGAAAGAAAAGCCTATCAAGTTATAATACACCCCAAGCCAGGTACAAGCAGAGCAGGAAGGTTAGAGGTGCCCAGGAGTTGGCTGGGATCAATCCAGCATGTCCAGCATGCCCCAGGCCCTAAAAGGACTGACACAAGAGATACCAGCAAAACCCCAGGGCTTTCCAGTAGTTTAGTCTCTCAGACTAACCTGGGTGTTGGCCTTTTGGATAACTTCTCCACTGTTCTGGCACAAAGTCTTGCAGGATTTTCCAGAAATTACTTGCTTTGTTTGAAAAGCTCACAGTCAGCCCAAACAAAGTGACTGGAAGCAACATCTTCTTTGTGCAAAGTGATGAGTCAGCCCTGGATTTCAGTACTCGAAAATATTGGATTTGGTGAGTGCTTCTTAAATTTAACACCTGGGTGTGTTCAGAAGAGAAGCATTTTTCAAGAAGAGTGAGTTTGCCAGACATGACTGATGAGGTACTGCTGGGGCTGATGAAATATTGTCTAAGTCAGGTAAAGAAGCAGAAGGGTCCCACAGAAGGGAACCCTGACAAGTGACATTGAGAGGTGAGATAAAAACATCTCCCCCATGCTCACAAGTGAGGCCACAAGCACCTAAGGAAAAAGGCAAGCTCTTATGGCATTTCTCCCCAGTATTATCCAAAATCCAAACTGTTTTCCCCAGGAATTCCCCAGGTTTGATGCTGTTTGCTGTTTCATGAGCCAGCTGTACAGGCTGCTTTCTGCACCCCAAACCTCCCTGAGCGGCCTCACCCTGCTGCTGAATTATTGTGGCTACTGTTCTGGAAACAGGTTGTTTACAAGGGCCATGGTGTTTGTAAACATTTTGATTTCCACAGAACTATTTTTCTTCTCACTCTGCAGCTCTTCAGAATCCAGAGAAGATGTGTGTTTGCATGGGGCCTACCCCTCCTTGGAGGTTATTCCCAGAAACTGCACACTTTAGAGTCTTTCCTCCTTGGAGTTTTCTATGTAAAACTGAAGATTAAGCAGCTTGTTTCTCTCTCTAATTGATGTTTACTTTCTGTTGGTTCACACACATCAGTATTTCCTTCAGCCCCTCAGAGCAGCATGAAGAATTACTAATTCTGACTCGAGGAGTCACAAGTCTCTTATTTACACTGAGGCACACACACGTCACTCATCTTCAGTTCTCTGGTAAAAAAAGAGAAATCAAAAAAGGCCCATTGAATAAACAAAGTGTCCAGTAGCATAAATATTTCGCCTCCAGGGCTTCAAAATGTTTGACTGTGAGATAAGAAGCAGCTGTCACTGCTTTCCACGGCCTTCACTGGGAGATGTGGTTCTTCAGATCTGGTGCTGTTTCTTTCAAAACCTAGAGATGTTCTACTTGCACAGGGGATGGTTCCCTGTTCCTTCCCTGCCCAGGCATCACCAACCACAGTTAGCAGGCACAGAAATGCAATTTTTAGGTGCACCCACACTGAGACATGCCAGCTTCTTTGAGCTCTAAGGATCAGCTTTCTGAATGACTTCATTACAGGGATAAATTACTCTTCCCTATGCCAAATACACCAGATTTAATGAAATATGTGAGTAACATGAAAGTTAACAACTGGCACAAGATTTAAGGGCAGTAAGGAAACCCACAAGATAATGGAGCAATTCTTTGCACAGCCCCCACCATTAAAAAAAAAAAAACAACAAAACCAACAAAAAAACCAACAAAAAAAGAAGTGATACAGCTCAAGGAAAAGCAGGATTACACTCCTAAGAGCACTCCTCTCATAGCCAGTGCAAATGCCATGAGCAGAAATAAATTACATTCTTTCCTCTCTCAAAATTGATTTACCACCAAGAAAATATTCTGAAGACTTAAAAGAAGCCTTGCTCATTTTCATGCATCCCTTCTGCTTCATCCTATGCTACTGATGGGGAGCAAAGGCAGCTGAGTTTTACTCAGGTCTGCTGGAAATAACTTCAGCTATCTCCTCCCTGCCACAGCCATGCCATTTAGTCTGGGACTCTGATATCTGAGACCTTGGAGCTCTAGCTGGTAATTTTAACCAGACATTTTATGACTAAGTTCATTTTTGCCCAAAAACACACACACAGGCTGAATTGTTATTAAGGATTCATCTAGAAAGTGTGAACAAGCCTGAGGCATTTGGGTCACAGCAGCAGCAGTCATGTAGTCTGGCAAATAAATGATAAAATAATTCTGAAGTACCAATTCTGCCTCTTTATACAGCAGCCACTTACCCAGTGTGCTCATCTCCAGTTTGGGAGAAGTGATCATTGTTTTCCTTGGCATTGAAGTTATCCAGTAAATGCTATTTTCTTATTTTTGTTACAGACTTCAAAGACAAATAATTCTAGAACTCCCCAGTTTTCAAATCAGAGGCTCAAGACCAACAAGTGTCTTTTCAGCTTCAGCTTGAAACAATGCACTCCCTTTTCCCTGTTTTCATCCCAACTCACACTTCAAGCACACACTGCCTGCTGTGTTCATACCATCCAGAGAGGATTCCTACCCGAGAGTTACAAATCAAGCCCTTAATTCTTTACCAATTGGGTAAAACCTGGTGTATTGAGGTTTCCCCATGAAGTAATGAGTAAATCTTGATCCAGGTGGGAGGCAGAGAGGCTGAACATGTACAGCTTATATCAGAATTAAGCTCTTTAATGCTTAGAACTGCCAAACAATCCAAATTTACAGCTTGGTTTTGGACCCACACCTGGTGTTTAGTGCAATCGTTTACATGACTTGAAGTTTTCCTAAAATCAGCATCCATGGAGATATATTCCTTTGACACAACTGCTCACTTGGAGTGTCCCAGGGCCACATCCCAAACTGATTTATTGGCTTGGCTCCCTGAGACCCAAATTGCATTGCAGCACTTCCTAATGTGTGGCGGCAGAGGGGAACAAGAGAGATGCAAACCTCTTCTCTGGTTCTGCCAGTGCCCACCTGAGCTATGCCAGCTGCCCTCAGATGCTGCTGCTAAAGCATTTCTGTACTGACAGATGTCTCGCTCCTAAAAAAAGGGAATTAGCTGTGAAGAATCCAGGGATGATTTTCCAGAAGCTTGAGACGCACAGAAACACTTCAATCAGCTTGTAAGTTATTATAATACAATTACAGGTGTCTTACTCCCATTTGTCTGAGTCACCAGTGGCCGTGTCCTTGGGAAACTGAAATTTGGGACAAGTGCTGTGGATGTGACCAGTTCCCAGCCAATCCCATTTACACAATGCCCTGCCTAAAATGCAGGAGGGAGAGAAACACAGGGCTCCAGACATCCTTTCATGCTGTTAGAGGTATTTCCACTTTCCCCTCAGCAAGGAGATGGGGATGAATTATTCTCTCCAGCAAAGGAACTCCAATTCCTGACGCTGTGTGCTCTGGGGTCAGAGCGCTGGGATGTTTCAGCAGTCCTCCCAAGAGTTCCTGAAAGCTCTAACAGCAGCTAATGGATCTGCCAGACACTGATTCTTGAAAATATCATCAGGCTGGCTGATGGAAACTCCAGCCTTCCTCTCCCTCTTCTTTCATACATATATTGGAAGTATAATTTCACTTGTGTTAAGCTTAAAACCACTGTCACTCCCCTCACTTCTGACTCAGTGCCAGATCTTCAGTGCTACTGCTGAGGCAATAAATTAGGGCAATAAATTAAGCATTGATCATGTTGTGTTTTCGTTACTTTCTAAGGAAACATAGGTGAGAAAAACCAATAACAAAATAGGGAGTCTGGTGTCTCAAGCAGAGTTAGGCCTCTCCCTGGCCTGGAAAAATATCTAGAAAATAATGTTTTGAGCATTATTCCACTGACTGGAGGAGAAGCTTGTTGTTATGGCTACCTACACGGATTTGTATGAATACCTGACACGAGCCTTCACCTGAAAATATCCAGGCAGTTTTCTTGTTGCATTCCCTCCATCGATTGCAGGAAACACCAAAAGCCCATTTCTCTGCAGAGCTCACCTGTACCACAGCTGATGCAACAGAATGGGAAACCAGGCTGCCTAAAGAAACCTGCCCTTCCAAATTCCTCACAACAGATCTCTGATCCAAAAGGCTTTTCAATCCTACTTTTATAGCTTCCTATTTAAGTGTGCAAAAGAATCAAAACAAATTAAAATGCTTCTGAATCCAGCAAGAAGCCCATGCTGGTACAGCCTGCTTCAGTAGCTGGCCTTCATCACACACACAGAAGCCAATTTATTGTACTTTTATTTAAGATTTTCCATTAAAGGAGACCTCAAGAACTTCAAGTTTCAAGCAGATGCACTTCCAGGAGAACTCAAGTTCTCAACATGGATATACCAAACATGAAAACTTGAACCCAGACTCTAAATTCTCAGGTGTTCTCAAGGTCACAGCTTTTCATTTAAAATATGTTGCTTCAGATTTTGACTTGAAATCGTCAAGGACAGCCTGAGTTTCCCCTTCCTCCTCAGTTTTCTTTACCACTTGGTTGAAACATTACAGCTGAACTAAGAACTGTTGCCCACAGCAGAAGCCCAACAAGCAGCTCTTAAAGCCTCTGTGGTGATTTCAACAAACTTGGAGTCACTGATTCCCTGCCACTCACTGTCCCAGCTTTGCTCAGAGCTCTGTCCAGCCTGGCCTTGGACACTGCCAGGGATCCAGGGACAGCCACAGCTTCTCTGGGCACCCTGTGCCAGGGCCTCCCCATCCTCTGAATAAATGATTTCTTCCCAACACCCTATATAACCCTGCCCTCTTTCAGTTCAAAACCATTCCCCTTGTCCTGTCACTATCTGTCCATATAAAAAAGTCTCTCTCCCTCCTTTTTATAGCTTCCTTTAGATCCTAGAAGGTCACAGTGGCCTAGATGGTCACAAGGGCAGACACCACCTTCACTGAAGGAGTTTCTCCATCTCAAGGAGGGAAAAAAGCATCATCTGAATAGAGAAAACAGACATTATGCCTTTCTGAAGTGTGACCTGCCTTGCCACATCCAGGAACTCTCATGTCTTGTGATTACTATCCATGTGCAAACCCTGCCAGCTTAGATACATGGAAAAAACACCTCTTTCAACACCCACTAATCCAGAGTTTATAGTTCAAACCTTTTATTTTTTTCCACTAACCACCTCTGACTCCTTGCCATGGGTGGAGCCCAGCGAGTCCTTCCTGCTGAGCAGCCTTTGCCCTTGTCCTTTCCATCACTGCCATGAACATGGAGCTGTGGGAGCAGCAGCCATGGGCACATCACTGCAAATATCAAACCAAATGGAATCACCTCCTCCACGCCAGTAAAAAATGAGGAATACTGAACACTGGACATATTTCAACACTGGGTGTTTCATTGCAGAACTAGGATCATCATTCAGAAAAGCAAGGAGAACACACATGAATTTTGTGGACTTAAAAACTGAGTCAAGGAGAGCCCCAGGTGTCTGTGACATCCCACAAGTACTGTAGGGCTGCATCCCAGCTGGGAGGTAACAGGTGATGTGAATCCCAAACTAAAATAACTTTAAATTACTCCAAAACCCCAAACTCATCCAAGAGAACAGCACCCACCTTTCCACAGGGAAATGCGAGTTCACATCCTCAGTCCTGTTCTGGCCAAGAGCACATGGCAAGAGGGCAGCGCAGCCCTCCCTCAGCACATGCTTTTTCTCACACTCCTTTTTCTCAGGCTGTGTTTACCCTCTGCACAACCTCACCAGGTATCCACAGCTTCCCCTGGAATCCAGGCAACCTTTCCTTGGTGAATGCTCTGTCAGGAGCTGACCTTTTGGTGGGGGAACCTCTGCATGAAACAAAACGTGAGCTTCACTTCAGGAAAAATCCCTATGAGGCCACTGAGGTCACTTACAGAGTTTTAAGCTCACATGAGAGCAAAACACTTGAGTTTTCTAAATATTCACATAAGATCTTATTGGTTTCTGCACTGTAAATAATTATAGCCTGGAAACAACAGAAGTTGACCATCTTAAGGCAGAGTTTAGCAGGTCACAAGGCCTGCAGTCTAGAGCAGGGCCTTGTAGGCCAGACTCAATTCCAAGTGCAAGATCTCCATCAGTACTCAAGAGGGACACAGTAACACAGGAATCCTCACAGACCACATGAAAGATGGAAAGGAAAGTACTTTGAGTAGTTAACTTGTAAATACATGGAACTTATTGACTGCAGCACTGACAGAAAAAAAAAACCCATCCAAACGAAACAAAACAAACTGCAGAAAATAAACAAAAAAACAACAGACCAAACCTGTCCTAACCTCACCCCCCCCCCCCCCCCCAAAAAAAAAAAGAATACAAACAACCCAAAAAAACAACCCAACAATCATCAGCACAAAGCTTCCAAGCACAGATCTTTGGAAAATGTGACCATTCAGTTGCATCAGACCTTCTGGCTGGAAAAATGGAATTTATTGAGACCTGATGATAGAACTGATTAAACATAATTATCTTCCTACTTGCAAATGATAAGCTATTGAGATCAAGGCATCTCCAGTCCACATTCACAGTTATTTATATAAAAGATGTAGATCTTAACTACCTGAAAAACAATTAGTTACAAAAGAGTTGTATAATCAGGTTAGGGGAATGTATTGATTCTGGGCCAACAGTATTTGAAAAACCTCCTTAACTTTACCATGGCACAATCCTCCACAAGCCCCTCACAAACAGTAAACTGGAAAACATAAATAACCTGCAAATAATTGTCCAAAGCACTGCACTTATCCTTCTAATCTCCACCAGGTCACCCTGGGTGAGGTGATTTGCTCTTTGAGAAATGAGATTCAGTTCCTGGCAGTGCTGACAAATTCTCCCTCAGCCCAAGAGCTCCTCCTGAATGAGCTGTGGGTCCCAGGCAGAAGGGAAGCTCCACTTGTGCCCATGAATGTGGGAGGATCTGGATGTGCCATAGGGGCAGGAGAAAAAGAGGAGGAAGTAAAAAATTAAAGGTGTCAGGTGAGCTGGGACCCAGTGAATAGACAATATTTTGATTCTTTTCTGGAATAAACCTTAAAAGATTCTCTGAACTTGAGAAGTTTCTGCAGCTCTTCTGGGCAAGCAGCTGATGAAAGTTCCTCTCACATGAATAAGCACATTTGCAGGACTTCTTGTAAGTCCAGTGACTGAGCATCACCCTGCTGCCTCCTGGAAATCTGCCTTTTAGTTTTGGTGGAAGCAGCTTGTTGAGAGTATGCACAGAAAGAGCTGAGTGGATTTGCTGTCAGCACCAGTCTTTCAGCTGCCATTAAATCAATAAAAAAAGCCTCAAACCAGACTTCACCTGGAGAAGTTTAGCCTTTTCCTTGTCTTGTGTACACGTGCAAACCTCCTTGCCTAGAATGTCTGTGCCATAAACAAATCCCTAATTCTGCAGCAGCAGGAACCTCTCAAAAGGGAGAGGAGGTAGCAAACCCATCCCCAGCATTTTTCACATGTGGCTGAACCCTCCTGCATTCCAGCCAGCAGCACTGAGCATCCCAGAGTGTTCTTCCAAGGGCAAGCACTGTCCTTGGATGAGCATGAGAAACCACAACCTGAAAAACAATCATTCCCACCTTCTCCTGTTTATAGATATATTTAAAAGAAAAAATCAGTTGCATGTGGGTTTTGTTGTGCCAAAACTGCCACCAACACAATGAAAGAAACCAAGTAAATATCATTAAAACTAAGGCGCCTCCAGCACATGGCCTCAGCAATGCAGGTCCCAAAAGAACACTCTGTGCTCCTCCTGGAAAGTCAGAAAATACCAGAAAAGCACCTCTTGAAATACAAATCAGGAGTTTCCAAGGCACACAAGTGATCTGTGCTCAATATTTTATGTCAGGTCCTACAGCCAGTCCAGCTTCTTATCACATCTGTGGTTCTACTCTGTGTCATATTCTGCTTGATAAGGTAATTTTAAATGAATATATCCAAGTTGTGGTTTCTGCCACGCTGCCAGGCTGAAGCACCTTTGTCCTTGCTGTGACTCTCCCATCACCCAACAGAGCAAGAAAACCTATCTATCTACTCACTGCAACAAAACTAAAAACATCTCCAGCAGGTTTATCAGCTCTGACAGTTCAAATTTATCTATCAAAATAAACAAAAGCAGGCACACAAAGCCAGCCTTGCATTATCCAAATTAAACAAAGTTATCTGAAGTGCAATGATAGTTAAAAAAAAAAAAAAAAAGAAGTTTTTAAATATTGGGCATTGTGGAAATATCACAGTAGTAGAAACTATACATTCAGGAAGTGTTGAGGTAAGAAATGCCAGAATTCAGGGGTTTTTCCCAGCTTTGTAAGAACCAGGCACTGCTTGTTAGAGTCAGGAGTGTGTGAATGAAGAGCAGCTTCACAAACATCGGGGTTATCTCCTCTCACCTCTGACAAGGCAACTAAAGCTCATCCAGAGCTGCTTTAAAAGCAGAGCAAACCAAACAAAAACCCAGACAACCAAAGAGACAAGGCCTTTTCTCAGTTAGTGCCATTTTGTGACAACAAAGAAGCAGTCTCCTGATAATAAGGTAGACAGGTAGCTGTTCCCGAAAGTCTTAGAAGGGAGACACTGATTTCCAGGAATATAAACAAAACAGAAGATATTTTAGGCCTCCTTATCTGCAGCTGGTTGTCTCAGCCTCATTTAATTTAGCAGAGCAAGAGCTACCAGAGCTCTAGAAATGCAACGTGCAGCAAAAACTCTGAGGGTGCAATTTTGAAACCTCATTCTCTGCTGCTCAAGTCACACACAGAGGCCACAACCAGTGGGTTCAATAAGATGTATTCTCTGATTTATCCTGTCTAAACAAAATTTGATCACTAACATCAATTTCCTCCCTTTTTGGTGGATTTTTTTGTTGGTTGCTCATATTGTTTCTTTTCGATACTCTCAGTTTTCATTGCTCTTGCTTGGGTACAAGGCCCAGCATGAGCTAAAAGGAACAGGCAAAGCCAGAGCTCTCTTTTGAAGACAGATTGGCCATTGCCTGGCCTCTATTACTGTTCAATGCCCAGGGTGATGGGACAATTTGCTTTTTGGGCAAGTCTGTTTACAGACCTGTGCTCAGCCAGGAATATTAATTGCACTCGTTGTGGTCAGAGTAACTGTAATAATGCAGGAGACCATTGAACCTCTGTGCATTTCCAGCACAGATGCTGCAGTCTGTCACCTTGAATCCGTGCTGTCATTTAACTCTCACACCGAATGCCACCAGGCAGAACATTTTGCACCTACTTTATCCTTCCTTTATGGTGTTATAAAGTTGATGAGGCTCCTGCTCTCCCCTGAAACACTCCCATTACAATTTTCAGTGCTGAACAATGCTTACAGCAGCGAGCATCACTCTCTGAACTGAAAACAAACATCATTCAGAGCTAAAGAGTCATCACCCCATGACTGTGAAAGACTGATTGGCAACTGCTGGGGCTCTGAAGGTTTAGGTCTAATAAAAACTCCAGGAAGGAGATGTTTATGCTTTGGGGAGAAGCACATCCTCAGGCTGTGCCCCACTGAGGCTGGAGCAGAGCAGACAAACCCCCTTGGTCCTGTCAGATAAACAGAGGAGAAAAATGAGCCCAGGCAGGCAGGCAGCACACAGCTCCTCTGTTCCTGTCTGAATTCAGTGCTGGCTACACAGTGAGAGAATAAATCACCACAGGACTCACTCAGGCTGGGGCTCAGGACACAGATTTTGAAAACAAAACACAAAGCTGCTTTACATGGAGCTGCCTGGTAAAACAGCACCAGGCAGGGATGGGAGGGAACACGTGGTTCACAGCTGCTCCATGCTCTGTGGAATATTGAAGAGTTTTCCTGCAACACTTAAGGGTTTATCCTACTGATATCTGGTGAAAATGAAAGCTCTAAATGCAGCAGAGTGACTTCTGGAAGCTGCTGCTCAGCTCTGGTGTTGAGATGCCTCAAATTCAATTAAACTCCATGAGAATGAGCATCTTACCTTATTTAATGTGTTTATACCCTTAAGTGATGTCAGACACAGAATGAATTTTATCCAACAGGGAACGGTAGAAATATGGAATCCAAAGCTGGGAACATTTCCAACAGCACAGTGATTTCTTGGAAAGTCCTGATTGAAGAGGTGACCTTAGGTGATAATTCCTGAGAACAAGCACAACCTGAACATATTGGATGACAGACTACCCAAGGAAAGCTGGCAGTCTGCTGTGCCTTCTGCCACCCCCTCCGAATGCTCCAAAAGGTGAAATGTAATCAAATCCTTTGAAAGGGAGTTTAAACACCAACCCAAGGGAGTGCTCAGTCCCTCAAAGTGCTGCAGCAAGCTAATGAATTACTCTGAAACCAGCTGCAAATTCATGGTCACTTTGCCTGCTGGATTAATTCTTGTTGTTTAATGTCACTAGAAAGAGTCAGACTGGGGAAAGAAAAAGCTCACTGATAGTTTCTTGTTTTATTTATTAGTAACAGTGCCATGGCTTTGGATAAGATACTCATCCCTGAGCCACATTCAGATGCACTAATGCATTATTTTACATAATTTTACACACACCAACAACAGAACTTGAACCACAGACCTGATGAAATATGATTTAGCACAACCAATTCTAGCAAGATTAACTAAGAATAAGCAGAATAGCTGTCATCCCAGCTTGGTTGTAAATAATATCGTGATACACCTGGGAAAGTATCAGAATGAGAATTTATCAGAATTACAATTCTAGCAGGTTTAACTCCTAATTAATGCTCACAACTCATTTTATTCAAGACAAACAGAGGAAGCAGCCAGCAGAGAAAGCAAAAATAAAGAGAAGAAAAATTTCTGCTTTATACTCCCAAAGCAGGAGGAAGAAGGATCACAAAAAGTCCTGACATAAAGGAGAGAAGAAACCTGCTTTGGGGAAGGCACAATGCAGAAACTTGCACCAATAACTAACACCTAGACATATCTAATTAATCCAATCTTATAAGAGAAAAACACTTCTCCATATGCCATCTTCTAGTATATGCTGCTTAAATATTTGCAAGAAATTTAGACGTGGCACTGCCTACCCCCAAAAGGCTTCTCAGATCACTAAAGGCAAGGCAAGGACAGAAATGCTAAATTTATAGTCCCAGCTGGAAAGACTTTTGAGCAACTCTGACAGATCAGTAATAAATTACCATTATCTGGCTGCACATTCCCACCTACTGTCTCATGTAACGTGGAAGGAATGAAAAAGAATCCAGGCAAAAAGGAGCAGCACATAAAAACAGCTCCCTGGAGTCCCCAGAGAGGAAAAATGAAATGCCTCAAGAGTTGTTTTGCATGAGTAGCAGCCACGCTAAATGCAGCATCACATCACCCTGATGGACACTGTAAATCTTCAAAATATCATCCTAAGAGAGGCCCTGAATCCACCCCCAAAGCCAACATTTCCCTCTGCGTGTCAGGGAGCATCCAGGGTCAGTCACCCCCACAAAGCACAGCCAGGAGCAAAAGGAAAAGGGTCTGGAAATGAGGATACAGCACAGGCACCAAGGGCTTCCAGAGCCTGGAGCCAAAGCCAGGAGAGGAGATAACCCATGGACACACAGACAAGGGCCCTTCCAGGAGGTCACCAACTGTCCATGTGGCACCAAGGAGGCAGGGACAGGGGAAAAGGTGAGAAAGATAAAAAAATGTCTTTTGTATTTTCCAACCAACTCAAGAAAACTCACTTTGCATCAATCTACACCACTTCTCTCAGACTTGAATGTGTTTCTTTTAGTTATTTCCTCTTTTGAATACAAAAAACTCTAAACCCTAACAGTGACCTAAAGGATTTCTTTTGAATCAATATGTATTTATTTTCAAAGCAGAAAATACAGAAAATGCTGTTTAGAAACAAAGGAAAGCAAATCAGGCTGAAAACATCACTTGACAGCATTTTTATCTTTTTAAAGGTCTTTCCCGACCTACTCTGGCCCAAACTACCTGTAAAAGTCAAAGTGCATTGGCCAAGAGCTTCAGTATCCCCTGAAAATCTCTTTCTTCTTTAATACTGGTCCCATTACTTAAGCAGTGTCAAAGGCAGATCCTTATTCCAGCTCAACCACTGCAAATGGAAATTTTAAACCCTTTCAAAGCCTTTTCCTCCTAAATCACTGATTAGAAGGGAAGACAGTGAAAAACAAAAACTATTGAATTTATGACCAGCAAAAGGGATCAGATGAAAAGTTCTCTTGTTATCTGCAAAAGTGTTTATCGGAGAGGTTATGAAAATGTCATTTGTACTGGAAGCCTCTCCACACTGAAGCTGGGTCAACATAATTATTACAGCATTTTTCCCTTGGTTGGGGGACCCTTGAATGTGTTGCCAAGTGTCCTTGTCCCAGCCAGATGTAAACCCTGAGCTGTTTTCCTTGCAGAAGGATTTCCTGTAACTCTTCCCTCCGTCCTTCACAGGTTTGAAGGATGGGCTGTGTGGCAGAGTGGGTGTGACAGGTTATTACTAAACCACTGCATAAGCAAGCAAACTTCTGGAAGTGTGGCAAGAACAGCATTCTAAAGTTCAGAATTTAAGTTATTTCTCCTGAATTTATCTAAGTTCCCAGCTCCCATAATCTATCCCACATTGCCTGTTTGAATTTTGCCTTTCAACCCCAATTGCTGGAGTATTTGAACATTTCTTCCCTGATTTTAGGCATTAAAGCTGTAGGGAAAAGTCTTGAACATGGGAATCCTAAGATTTCAGAAGCTAAAAGAAAAAAAATGGGGTGATTAAGGCAGTCTTGTGATTAAGCTGTTTTAATGCTTGGGCAAAGTAACACTGACTCACTGTAGCCATGTCAAATATCCCCAAACACCCCTGACAAGCCTGGCCAAGATTTGTGCTTAAAAAATCCAGCTGTTTACGAGGTATTTGTGTGGGGGAAGGATGTGGCAATAATTGCATTGCTTCTAATTGAAAAATGGGTGAAAGGATTTTCCTACAATTTCCCCAAAATAAGTGAGGGAAACCAACTGTGGGCAGGGAAAAAAACCAAGAGCAATTCACAACAAAAATAAAGTTTATGAGCGGAACCTTTCTGCACCTTCAGCTGTGGCTGGAGCTCCCTGGGGTATTCCAGGGGTAGCCTGTGGAAATGGGGGGTTTTCATCACAAAGCTGCCTCAGTGTGAAATTCACTGTTCTGGCATTGTGGACTGGAAACATTTGGCAGAATTTTCAATGCCAAGACCAAGGGTAAAACACCAGTGATTGATCTTTAAAAGATGAAGCCTAAAATGGTTCGTGTCTCATCTGATTCCACCTCATCTGTCCCTGTTCTTAAATCCCAGCAGTCTACAACAGTGTCATGGTGCTCTGGGGAAGATCAGGAGGAGAAGCTGTAAAATGGATTGTCCAATGTATTTCCATGGTCCAAATGCTTCTGTTTGTTCTTTTCCAGGCCAGAATAAGATTTTAGATCAGTCCTTCCCCATACACAAAGACAAACCAAGATAAGCACAGTCACTTTAATCATTAAGAAATTGTTTAATCTCCACAATATTTTAGTTCTCCAAAACATGTTCATGGATATTTTTGCAAAACTCAGAGATATCTTTGGAACTTTTTCTAGCTTTGCTCATTTGTGCCTTTGCATGTTCACTTGGTTTACACTTGCACAAGCTGTGCATCCTCCCTCAGCCCAAAATAGGTTCTCCACAAATGCTGGAGTCCTGAGCTGCAGATTTTTGGGGCACAAGATGGGATTAACCTCCATTTATTGTCTAGAATTCAGGTATTGAGCCCAAGTGGAAGGTCTGGTTTGTGTTCCTGCCAGTGAAGAAACAAGTCCATTAAAAGAATGAACAGCTACATTGAACTCACACTTCTACATTAAATAGGAGTGCATAAAAAACAGTTTTCTGCTGCAGATTATCCAGCACTAGGAAATAATGTCACAGTGGCTGAATTTCCAAATGTACAGATAAATATAAACCCTCTTCAAGGATCACTTTGATCCCACAGGGATCCAGAGTCCACTCTATTGTTGGATGTGCATTTTAAGGGCACAACTGGGTTTAAGAATCCCAGTGTGCAAATAAAGCAGCTTGGCTTCAGACTTGCAGGCAGAAATCCCACAGCATGTTCACAGCAACAGCTTTTTGGCTCAAATTTCTCCGAAGAGTCACACTTTTAATTTAATTACATTCTGTGTAAATCATAAGTAAAGCTATTTTTAAAATAGAGAGCTCTCCTAATGTAGAACATTTTCAAGGAAGCTGCAGTTTGTAGAGAAGGAGCATCCACCAGGCAGGGCAGAGAGAGGAAAACAAAATCTGAGCAATAACTGAGACCTCTGTGCAATCAAAACTCATTCCAGGTCCTGCTGGCTGCAAAAAAGGCACAGAACCAAATACTTCTGAGTTCCCTAAGGAAATGTAAAATACGATGAAGTCTGTGATTTCTGTGATTTCTGAGGTGCATTTCATGCTTGTGAGATGGAAACAGAGAGAGTCCTCAGACTGTTGTATTGTGGAAGTTGCAAGGCAAAAACCAGGAGCAGAGTGGGAGAAAGTACAGCAGGGTGCCTTCATGAGGCTTGCTCTCCTTAGAGCTTCCACCTCAGCACTCACATAAAATCATAAAATCACAGAATCATCAAGGTTAGAAAAGATCTCTTTTATTAGTGTGATTGCTCAGCATCCCATCAATGACAATTAAATATTTCTAATGTATTTGTTATAAATATGCATAGGAATAACACATAAGTAGCTTCATTTTCTGCTGCCTGGTACCATTTACTTTTTCCTATGCAATAGACAGTACAAACGGATGTGAGACTTTACCACATCATTGTGTGAGTGTCCAAGATCTAATTTGAGAGTCAAAATGGAAATGGATCTAATTGCTCCTTGCATAACACAGTTGTATTTTCAATGTCTTTAACAGGTTGCCTAGAGAAGCTGTGGCTGCCCCTGGATCCCTGGAAGTGTCCAAGGCCAGGCTGGACAGGGCTTGGTGGACTCTGGGATAGTGGAAGGAGTCCCTGCCCATGGCAGGGGGTGGAACAAGATGAGATTTAAATCCCCTCCAAACCCAAACCATTCCAGGAATATAAAATATAAATCCCTCATGTACGGGTCAGAAAAACCTGAAATGCAACATCTCACTTTGAGAAGCTGGAGGGATAAAAACCCCCAAGCCTGGTACTAAACCAAGCTAGCCTTTTTCAGCAGCTTAGGCAAACAGAGGCCCAGGGAGAAAAAGCAAAGCACTGTGAGTGACCTAGCCCTGGCTGGAGGCTGTGAACAGGAGCTCGGGAGAACTGGCATGGAGATGTGTAGGAGAAAACCTGGAGAGGACTGCGGTGGTCAGGGTGCAGGCACAGGGAAGGGGAAACAAAAAGGTGACTCAATGAGTCAGTTTGAAGACAAGCTTTGCTCTGGCTCAGAAAAAGAACTAACCACAGTTCTTGCAGTTTAGTTAATATATCAATGTCTTGGGAACAGCGAATGGAAACTTAGGAATGAGGAGCGGCGCAGAGGGAGCTCAGAGGACTCAGGCTGGTGGGGAGGGAGGTGTTCAGGCTGCCTGGTGAGTTTAGGTGAATGGCTGCACCACCAGAGCCTGCACAAGTGTTTGCAGTAATCTTCCCTTCAGGAAACACTCCTGCAGGAGTGTGGATGTACACAGAACTCCACTTAGAGTCAGGCAAAAACTGTTACATGAAAAACCCAAACAGAAGTGTTTTTAAGCCTGAATGTGATGCCTCTGTGAATGTCTTTAGCAGAAGAAAAGCTGAATTTGATGTGAAAAGTGTATTTTTCTGTCCCTCTTCCTTCTCTTTCCTGGTGCAAGCTCAGTGTGATTGATGGGATGTTAAATGTACCAGGGCTTGCTCTCCAATCTGTGTCTGTGGAGCAGGAGAGCCAAGGGGTCATGTCATCCAATCCGAGCAATTTCTCTCATGCAAATGGATAAGTCTCTGCTGGGAAATGATGCCCACAATTCCCCTACCCCCAAACAAAGTTTCCTTCTCCATTGTCTCATCTTTGTCTCCTTAGAGGAAGAATGTTTTATTTTCAGAAGAGGAACAAATAGAAAATCGTGAGGAGAAATCCATTCTGTGGTCAGTGGCCTCCACATTTCATTTCTTCTCTGAAATCTGCTGATCTTTGCTTTAGGTGTATATAGTGAGGTTTGACCTTGCAGGTTTTCTACATTTCTTAAATCTCATAAAAATGAATAAAACCCAAATGATCACCTTGCTTGCCTTATGCTTGTTCTATGTTTATTTATTTCTATTTGCATTTCCTGTCTTTGTCACTCACTCTCATCCACCTTATTTATAAATCCTGATGCTACTTTGTGGTTTGTTTTTTGCCTCTCCACACCCACTCCCCCCATTATAGCAAAGAAAAGCAGTGAAACCTGGTCTTACGTTCTACTTTCTTAAGGAAAGAGAACTCAGGAAAGATGAAGTGCATGGTTAAAGCAGCAAAAGGGGAGAGGAAGGGAAGCGATAATGGGACAGACTTTGTTCCAAAAGTAAAAGGCTGACTTAGCCAGACATATCTACTGTTGACATTAAAGAATTTAAACTCACAGAGCTGGACTCTGGTTAAAGAAGGTTTGACTCACTGCTAAAATCGTGCAAACATTAAGATAAGATAAGAACCCTGAGCTTTTCCTTCATAATCCTGAGGAATGATGTTTTACCAGAACAAGAAGTTCTGTGAGCAAACATCCTCCTGATGGCACCACTTTGTTCTGAGCTTTTATTTGTCCCATTGCTCCTCTGTCTTCAGATCTCCCATCTCCTGGGCTCCTTCCTTCCTGCTGGGCAGAACTTCAGGGATGCACTTAAGAGAAGATGAAGAGCAGTTGGAGACACCCTGGACGAGGAAAACAAGAATGATCAAAGGTTTAAAAACAACCGTGACCTTTGGTGTATGAATGGGGTTTATGAAACGTGGAGAGGAGCAATGAGAGACACATAATGTTCTTAAAATACTTAAAAGTTAGCAGCAAAATGTGAAAATGTTCCCCATGTGCGGCATAAATAAGAATAGTAGTGAAAGTTTGAAATCACAGCAAAGGAAATGTTGTTACAGAATGTTCTGAGGAGACTGAGGCACTGAACTGCCATGGGATGGGTGGCATTGCTGTCATTGCAGTTTTAAGAACAGAAGATTCCAACACTCTTTGGAGATGAGGTTAATTAACTCCAGTACCAGATCTCCAGGGGAGAAAATCTGACCCTTTCAAATCAGTGGGGTATTAGGAAGAACATCCTTGTGTGGTTTTCCCTTTCAGTCTCCCCATGCTAAGCAGAGAATTTACTATAATAAAAACATTTGAATGACAAAAAGCCCTTTAAAATATTGTCAGATACTATCCCGTTTCACAAAGATGGTGTTTTGTGTGTTCTTCAGCTTTTGGCGAAAATTGAATTATGTTTTTTTTTGTTTTCTCCCTGAAATAGATTTATTGGGTTTATATCCCAATGGGAAGCACATGAGTACTTTCTTTCCAGTTCTTTTCATGCTAAGAACAGCACTGGAATCTAAACAAGTCCTGTGTGTTCTTTCATGCTGGTGCATAAAAATCAGTGTTTGACTGAAGAGACTCAATGTAGAGCTTTTTCTGATGCACTGGTCATCTTCACACAGCAAACCCAGCCTTGGGCCTAAGGGGACTTGGGTTATGGATGCTGCTCCAAAGGTTAAGGTCTTGATCTTGCAGGATGAGCTACTGACACAGTTCCACCTAATATCCCTTGGCTTGGGATGATCTGAAGCTGTCAAGGACCGAGAGAAAAGGAAAAAAACTATTTTTCTTTTCCTCCAAACATAACTATCTATTGGCCAAACCCTCCAGACCAAAGCTCCATCTTCCCTCAGTGTTTAACGCTCTCTCTGATGAAAGTGCTGTTGCTGAATCCTTGTCTTTAAGCCAGTATTGGGTACACCCCAAACCCCAGTTTTGGTTTTGGGACCAGTGTGTTGTTTGTGCTTGCTCTGGGCAACAGCTCAGCAAAGAAGGAATTTTCCTCTATCAATGATAAGGCTGGTGAGCAGTTGGCAAGATCTGTGATAGCTCCCGTCTGCTCCCATAGATCTGGAAAAGCCAAGATGAATTTTTATTATTTTATGACTTTATGACTTTATTATTTTATTCTATATTTTATTTTATTTTATTTTATTTTATTTTATTTTATTTTATTTTATTTTATTTTANTAAAAAAAAAAAGAAATATTGAATCAATCTTGAATTTACCTGAGGAAGAGAAGAATTCTCTGCCTGATTGTGGCAAGGACACCCCAGAGCACCAAGGTTTGTTTGTGCATGGTTTGATGAGGCACTTAACTTCCACTGCAGTCCTTCTGGGGAATGCTGCAGCCCACAGGGAGGTGCACATCCAAATTTTACAAATCATCCTTCTCTCTGGATGGCCAGCAGCAAGGCTATGAAACCAAACATAGTTTGGTCACAGTTGTGACCTTTGCTGAAAGAGCAATTGAAATGAAGCTGTGGAAAGAGTGCAACATCTGAAACTCGGCCCTTCCTGGTAGGGAAACCTTTCCAAAGCATTGCTAAAGTTTGTTTTAGGGAAGATTCAAGCAAAGCCTCTCTGGCTGCTGGATGAGAGGCCTTTGGGTCTTGCATCCAAACATGAAAGAAGGGCTGGTGCATTTCCTGTAAAGATGATTTTGCTTTTTATTCAGCTGGTGGACATGTGATGCCTTTTCAGGGCTACCTAAAACCAGAGGCCAGACTAAATTAAGGGAATAAAAAGCAGGTGTGTTTATTGAAGGGCCTTCAGGTACATTTCAGGCAGACAAAGCCCCCCCCAGGGGCTACACCCAAAATGGACCACGGGTCACGGGTTTGCACACTTTTGTAAGTTTGGTCCATTTGCATATTGGGGGTTAATTAATTACAGCTTCAGCTAATGAAGTCATTTACCCCAAGTTTGCTCCCCCCAGCTCACTTTTGTTTCCATCTCTGGGGCCTGAGGCAGTGAGGGGTCCTTGATTGCCAGGCCTGGAGAGGAATTGTTGTGTCTGCCCAAAATGGGACAGCAGCAGCTGACACTGAATGTGGAGTTTGGAGTTCTGCACTAAAGAACTGCAGGACTGCAAATATATGGAATATAGAAAAGCTAAAATCCAAAGGCATCACATGGAATAGCTTCAGTGTGGGGAGCTGGGAAGAGCACAGTGCTGGGGTGAACACAGACAGTGACTGATAGGATGCTGCTGGAGGAATGAGGGAAAAGCTCTGGAAAGGTCTCTCAAGGTCATGTCCAGTCTCTATCAGGCATCCATATCATAATGGCATCCATAAATACATCAAGATTTTCAAATCCAGGCTGAGTTTCACTGCTGCTCTGAGAGTATTACTTTAAAATCTTATCTGTAATGGTTAAAACCCTCCTTATCTCCAATTTATTGGTGTTGCCCAGCTTATGGCCATGTATTAATGAAGGCTTTGATCAAGGCTCCCAAACTTCATTTAATCAAGATTAAGTTATTGTGCCAACAGCCTTTCTTTTTTTACCTGGCTCTCTCCCTTCCTGACATTTATACTCATAAATGCCACTCCAAATATTATTGCCACCAATTTCCATTGCCAAATGACATTCTATGCCAGAGAACTGGATTAATAGGACAACAACCCTCTTCCCTCTACCTTCCCATCTAAACCAGCTTTTTAACCCTCTCCAAAAATTTCTTTTTCCTTTTTCCTCATTTATTTTATCCATGTTTTCCTCATCGGTCTGTGGTCTGTTCCAGGCCATCCTCTCTTGGATATGAAGCATCCCTATCACATTCCTCTAGCTCTGGCTTTGCCAGACCCAACTCCCCCTGGTTCTGAGTCATTTTTTTGCCCCCTTTCCTCAGCTCATCTCCGGGAGTCCTCTGGGATGGAGAAATTCCTTTCCAATGTAAAATGAGCTCCTGCTCAGTAATTTTTTTTTTTTAATTGGAAATTTTGCTAGAAGGGATGAATTTCTTCAAGGCATCCTTTACAAATTCTAGCAGATCCTTCCAAGCTGTGTGTTTCATTAACTGGAATATTCCTTTGGCACCAAAGGTAGGATTTTGTGATGTTTGCTGCCAGCATCTTGGGAAATTCTGGATTTTTCAGTGTCATGGATTTACTTCTAGAGTTCTTTGCTGCTGTTAAGGCAAGCTGGAGTAGTTTACTGTCCTTTAGGCCGGCATTTCAAATCTTATTTGTAATTCCCAGAATATCCTGTGGATATCCTTTAGCTTCTCTGGATAAAGTGTTTTATTTTGTTCATTTTTTTCTTTTTAGAAATGTGGTCTTTATGCACTTTCTCAGTTTTTCTCCAGAGCATTCCCTCCAATATTTGATCATTCATGTTAAGGTGGGCAACATGCTTCTAATGTGAGCCGTTATTCCCAAAGATTTCTCATTGACAAGGAGAAATTACAACTGCACTGGAACACTTCTCTACAGCAGAAGATCCCTTTGGATTTCTGCCAGCACTTTGCATTTTCAGAGGAAGAATCCAAATGCAGCTTGTCCTGATGGAATGGCAGATGGAGCTGGGAGCCTTCTGCTCTATTTTATTGCACCACATTGTAGGAGAAGCTTCTCCATCTCACATCTTCTGCCTCCACGAAGCTACAGAGTTCCTTCGGGAAGGAAATGTGGGAGAACAGGCTCTTCCCATCCCCTCACCCCAGTGCCATGGCAGAGAGGGAATATCCACCAGGATCAGGCCTCAGAGGGACAGCAGGACCTGGTGGTGGAGTTCCAAATGTACTTATGATGATGGAGGATTCCTGGCACCCAGTTGTTGGATCTGGCATCCAGCCAGTATGGATCCAGCCTGGTGTGGATCCAGCCTGGTGTGGATCCAGCCTGCATCCCAGCAGATCCTTGTGCCACTGCTGGCAAACAGCCTGTGGGGCAGGATACCAGGATTTGGGGTTCCAAATATCCAGGGATTCTCACCAGTTGTGGTCCTGGGGAGCCCCTGCACTACCAGATGGAGGTGTCCCATTGTTCAGACTGTGCTCTGAGATCCAAGAACACACTGTCCCCCTTGTCCTGGCTCTGGCCTGCCTTGGTTTGTGCAAATATTAACCTTGGCTTTTCCCTTGCCCAGTCTGGCTCCTCACAGGGTGAGACACCACTGGTGTGAATAATGTGACAAGAATTTCTTATGGTGGGGTTGGAAAATGCAGCATTCCTCGAGTTAGATCCAGAATTGGCAAGAGCCACTCGGGTTTTGGACTTGACAGAAACTTCTTCTCCTTTGGGGCAGATGGAAGGGGGTCCATGGGCACCAGAGAGTTGTATTTGAAATAATTTCCTTTAAAAACACAAGGCACTCGTGCTGCTGAATGAGGTTCCCTTTGTGGGAGCTGCTCTGGAGCTCTGTGGGATTCAGGCAGTCCCAGGGTGGCTCCTCAGAGATGTCTGAAGGACAGGTGGGAAGAATCCCCTGCTAAATCGGGATGCTAAAATTTATATGGGGATTTTATCCTGACAAAAGAGGACTCCCTTGGCCATACCAGTTAAAAACTTTGCTGGTAAAATGGAAACATTATTTGACTAATAAGAAAAGAACTCAAAAAAGCATATCAATATTGTATTCAGAAATGTAGAACAAATCTTGACATCTCATCCTAAATCTAATTGCAGCCCTCTTTTTATAGACTCTTTAGAACTTACTGAAAATGGAATTAAAGCAGCTTTGATTTTGGCCCAAACATAAAGCTGAAATACTGAAATAGCATGAAAAGACATTTTTTCTTATAGTAACTTCTGACCACATGAAAATAAGGAAGTTCTACAAATCTTTCAAGAAAGCCTGACTTTATGAGACTTCCAGCATCACTTCCAGATTAAACAGATTTGGCTCAATGTTCAAGTCCAGGCTCATCTGAACCAGACACATTTGCTGAAATTTATGTCAGTTTGAGGTTTACCCCTTGCATGAGCTCTATTACAGCTTTTTGAAAGCTCTGTTTATGGGTATATTTAGGGAAACTGCAAATGGATCAGCCTGAATCTCAAAAACCTGGAATCTACCTGCAGCAGCACACCTGGGATTACTGACCAGATCAGTGAGAGCCTGACAAACTCTGGACACAGATCTGTACAGAGGTGACCCAGGCTGGATTTTAATTTTGACTTTCCTCAGTCTAGGGAAGAGGGAATATTGAGGAATGGGGGTGATCTGTAAAGATCCCTTCCTGTGTTTGATTTCCAGCTGTCTTGTAGCTTCCACAGGCTCTAGGTACCCAGAGGCTGCTGATTTTAATCAGAGGTAAGGAAAATCTGGGCATGGTGCTCTGTGCTTTCTGAGCTGATGTCAAGTGATGATTCCAGGATAATAGTTCCATTATTATGTGGCTGCTCAGCCTGCTGGGGTCATCCTACGGAGGTGCTGCATTTTTTTGTCTGCACAGATACAAAATTCCAGGTGCTCAAGAAGGCTCTGAGGTGGGATGAGGTGTAGGAATGAGGCTGAGGGAACTCCAGCCCTAATGAGTTCTTACCTCTCAGCTTCAGTTCAGCGCCCAGTGGATTCTACCAGAGGGGTGTAAAAGGCTGTGAGGTGCTTCTTTATCAGTAGGAGCATTTCAGGATTTTTAGATTGTTCTCAAGTAAAAGCAGCTGAATTAAGACCATCTGTTACAAGGGAGATTTTTTTTCTTTTATTTGAATATCAGTGATATGCAGAATCCTGATGTTTCATCTAGGAAATCAAAATACTGATTCTTTTGATGTCTGTCGAGGTTTTCTTTTTTTTTGCTTCTGAGCTCTCTCCAGATTCATTTGAATATGAATGCACCGAGGTCACTCTATGGAAAGGCTGCATTTACCTGCCCTAGGCAGAGATCAGCAGCATTTGGTTCTCAGAGAAACTTTCTGAGCTGCAACAAAGGAGAGGAAAACACTATTTTCTTATGACAATTGAATTCTATCTGCTTTCTTTCATGCTGCTTTTTACAAGACTCAGATGAAGCTGGACAGGATGTTCTGTTCATTTTGTGGGGAAAAAAGGTAAAATAAAGTCTCCAGCAATTTTAAACAGCAAATTAAATTGTCCTAATTCAGGAAAAAGAGGCTTTCACCATCGTGCCCACATTTCTGAAAGCAATAATATGTACCAGGCTGGCATTTTGGGGATTTTGTTTACATTAAAAGCAAAATAAGATTTATAAAGGAGATTCAGCAAAGAAGTTACCCATGACAAAATCTAATCACTTTGGATATTTTTAGGATAATGAGATCCATGCTTCTTACAAAAGGCTCCTTGGGCTCCCAGTGGGGAGGATGTTTATAGTTCTGGACCTTCACTATTTTAACTTGATTATTTGCAGGCAACCTCATCTGCCCACTTACATAAGAGCCCAGCAGTTGTGTAATCACCAGTGTGAGATGAAAAGTCCCATGATTTGGGGTTGGTTTCTGCTCAGCTGGTCCTGGTTTCTTGCTGGGTTGCCACTCTCTTGTCCACACCCTCGGGGAGAGGGAGTTGGATAATCTGAAGCAGCATTTCATCCTGGGCTTTTTCATGCTTTACAACTTTGTTATGGCTTCCCAAACCTTGCAGCCTGCCAGGGAAAGAGCTTCAAGGATGAGTTATGCAGACACTTCATTACACACTTCTGCATGGGGCTGCTCTGTGTTAATGGGTCAGCAGGAGTTATGTAGGAAGCTGTTTGCCCTCGTGCGTGGACAGCTTCCCACAGATCAGTTTGCAGAGTCCAGCTCCTAATGAGCCCCAGGGCCTTGGAGGAACAAGGAACAACGTGGATGCAGCTCAGAGGATGGGAAGGATGGATGATCAGAGGCAGCATCCGCAAGCAAACACACGTATATGTGCACGACAGAAAATGGATTTCCTGGAGAAAACAAATCTGAATGATGTTTCTGAGGAATTGGGAATTCAACGGCTCCCACACCAGCATCAAAGGATTTTAACTGAGTGCATGGTTAAGCATTCAGACCCTGCAGCATTTAATGCCCATGTTTTGTGCCATGCTAGTTCCTACAAGCTGTTCTTCTCAACTGCAGCTCCTGGAAATAACAGAACAGGAGAAGAACATCTAATTTGTCCTGGATAAGAAATGGTTTATTTCCTGTAATGTTCCATCTGATGACTCTTTGTAGCTGTAGTAAAAACCATTGTTTCAGAGACAAATTGAGAGTGGCAGTAAACACAAAAAGGTTAATGAAATACATGATTTCTGGCTCACTTGTTGGAGAGGGGAAAGCATGAGGGGTTTTAGTGTTTGGAATTCATAACTATTTCCATTATCTACCCGGTGCCTCATTTTTCTTTCTCTCTTGGCTCTAAGATCCTCTTCTTTCTTGATTGTTTCTTCATCATTCTCTTTTTTTAGGCCTCGCACTGCATTCCCCATGACCTGAGAGCTCCCTTGCCCACACTCTCTCAAATTCCAGAAACTCCACTTGGGTTTTTCTGCTCAGTCTTGCACTTCAGTGCCCGTTCTGGCTGGTCTTTGTTAGAACATATTTCAGATTGGTTTTCTCTTCAGAACTGTACAAGGAGAGCTAAATGCATATGGAAAACTGCCCTAGCCTGGCTAGGGCACTGCAGGGGCTTCCCTGGGATGTCTGCTGGTAGAAAATGAGAGTAGAGGTGATCTCCCAGCACAGGCTTTGTCTCCTGGAAGATCTGAATCCCCGCTTGAAGAGCTGGAAATTGCTGAGCTTGGCTCTGTCCCTGGAGAGGCTGTGACATCTCAGCAAGGTGGAAGTGCCACCTCCTAAAACCTCATCCTTCCCTTCACTACAAGATTAAAACCACAAACATTTTCCAAAGTTTCTCTGCCATTCTCCACATGGCTGTTTCATTTTGTTGAGTGATGGTGATGGCTTTGTGAATGAGCAGAATGTCTACTCTTTAACCTCTGTTGTAAGCTGGTTTGGATTTTCCTTAACATAAAGCAAGCAGAGAACAATGGGTTGTATTGTGCCTGATTAAATTTTCTGAGCAAAAGTCTTAAAGTCCCCTGTGCACTATCTTAGCCAGGGTTACTTCACTGTAACCACAAGAGAAAGCTGAATCAGCCGTGGATTGAGCCACAGGTAGTGTCTGAACCCAGCTGCTGGTGGGAAAGGCATTTTCCCCCTCTTCTCAAGCCTTTTCCTGTAGCAGTGTCCACGGGGATGGCTGTGGGGCCAGGATCCCATCACCAGGACATGTGTCTCATTCTTCAGTCTTCCAAGACTTCATCACTTGCAGCATAATAAAGTGAAAATCATATGCTGCAATCACTCCTTGAAGTGGGCATGACAGCCCAGCCCCTGCCCTGGGAGACAGAGCAGCACCTCTGATTTTAAAAACCATTTGGGAAAAAAACCCCAGAGGATTATTAGGCATTGTTTATGTGGAAAGAAGGAGAGTCACTATCAAAATGACAAGAGCAATTTATGAGTGCAAAAACTCTAAACACAAATTGCCATTTGGTGTATATGCTCGAGAGAGGCTTTATCCTTTTGTTCTTTGTCTTTAAAGTCTGAAGAATGGCATTTAATGGAATGGAGCAGACAGGGTCAAGCCAAGACATGGATTTAATTCCTTACATCTATAAACAAAACTACATTTCATGCAGAACTCTGCACGATGAGAGGGAGAAGGTGGGGATGGGAATTTCAGCATTACACTGTTTTTAGAGAAAAAGGGAAGGAAAATGTCGACAAAGGTGATGCTGCCTGCAGGCACTTCTGTCTCTGCCTGGGCACTGTAACTGATGAGTATTGGCTCTTTTGCACTTGGTTAGAAGCACCAAAGAGGGGATTATCCATGGATCTGCTTCCCCTTGGACACAGCCTGGTGCTCTGGAGGCACAGGGTGAGAGCCAGGGTAGGAAGAGCAGCATGTGGCTGCATGAAGAGCAGCATGAAGGCAGTGGTGGCAGGGAGAGATGTTTGTTTTCCAGAGAAGCTGGGGCTGCCCCAGCCCTGGAAGTGTCCAAGGCCAGGCTGGACACGGCTTGATGGACTCTGGGATAGTGGAAGGTGTTCCTGCCCATGGCAGGGGTGGAATGAGATGATCTGAAGTCCCTTCCAGCCCAAACCATTCCATGATTCTGTGATTTGGTCAATAACAAAGCTGGAACTCAGAAATCACTTCAGATTTGTCCAACCAGATGCTCTTAACAGAGTGATAGACCTCGGAATAAAACTGTAAGTAATCCACAACCTCACACTCAGGAGAAGGCAAAAATTTGTTTTTTTTGAATATTTGTGGACCTGTTGGATTCTCTTTTCCATCAGCCTTGACTTCTGGAGTCCCCCATAGTGTTACCAGCCAGGAAGGACTGATTTGGCATACCTGGGACTGGGTTATTTACCAGCATCCTGCTGTACAAATTTTGGTGTATGGCAGCACTGTTGTGCATCTTCATAAACAGATTAGTGCCAAATATTCCATTATATCATACGCTTGTACTGGGGAGCAAATGTGAGAGAATTCTATTTACTATTGCACCTTAAATTATAACAAACAGGCGTTCAGATTGGGCTGGTGCAGGTTTATCACCTCTACCCCAAGCACACCTTTGACAGGCTTTACCAGGCTTAGGGGCATGGAAAAGAGCCATAATTTTAGTCTGGAATGGTCTGTACTAATAGTTATTCCACATCTATGCAATTTTCATCTAACACCTGACTAACCTCTGAACATAGCCTCATTTCTTGTCACACTTTGGGCATTTTGAAGGCTCCCAGAGAACTATGGAGTTCAATCCACCTCAGGATTTCCTCAGTGCAGGGAGCTTTCCATCATGGAGCTTGCTTGGCTGCTCTCTTCTCTCCAGATATATTTCAGCTGCTTCCCACTTCTTAGCTGATGCAGGCTCTTGATAAATTCAGAGTTAGGTGAAAGAAGCCAGAAAATCCTTATTCCTTTTGCCTCCCCTTCCTCTCACACAGAGGACTGACAGGAAAATAAGCACTAATATGTCATCTTTAAAAAAAGAAGGGGACATACTTTCCTTATGAAGCAGTGGAAACAGTGACATCATGTTTGGAACAGCTTTTTTCCCCTTTTCCCTTCTAATTGCAAAGAGTTTTTTTAAAGCCAGGGAACCAAATCTTCCCCTCTGGAGTGGGGGAAGGCTCCCCATAGGCTGCTGGTTGTCTGGGTTTGGTATGAATCACTCTGCCCCTTTTGCAGTTCATTGACAAATTACCAGAACCAGGAGCTGGGAACTGGGGCTGCAAAGGGAAAGAGCAAAAATGAAGTCAATTGGTGAAAGAACACAAGGAGGAAATATTATTTATGGAAAATTCACTGACTGGTTCCTTATTTCTGTTTTATATTCTCTTTTTTTCCACTTTAAAGGAAATGGCTCCTATAGCAGGAGTGACTCACTTGTAGAAGTTGCCAGGGAGGTGCATTTGCCAGTTTCTCATTTTGTTAACATTTTATCACAGCATGGTGCAAGCACATGTGCCAGATAAGGCCACAGATGCAAAGCCAGAGAAAAGAAACAGTAGGGGGTGGAAAAAACATATTTTTTTTTGTTGGTCAAGCACTAGTCCTGTGTGTCTGCAACAGGAAGCTGTTCTTTGATGGCTGCTTGAGCTGACCTAAAATAGCATTGAGGGTTTTGTCCTGACTTCCACAGGGTTTGGAGTTCTGTATTGTGACAGAGCAGAGGAAACTCCACCAGGCACAGTGACAGGCCAGGTACAACACTGGCAGCTTTCTCTGCTGAAGGTTGTCCTTGCTGTGACACAGTTAGGTTGTGATGGCACCTTCTCCCTACCTCTGCAGAGCTCCTTACACATCCCCAGAGGGACCCCAGGTCCCAGCTCTTCCCTAGGGAGAATTTAGTCTTGTGCTAATAGAGATAAGGGGTGGAGGGAAGCAAGTGAGGTTAAGGAAATACTATTTCTCGTTTCCCCTATTTCCTTTCTCTCCACCTTTACTTCAAAAAAAGGACAGTTAAATAGAAGAAAAAATAGCTACAAGGATTGATGTCTGATGTCTGGTCACTCAGTCTATGAGGGAAGCAAAGGTTGAAAAATGAGTCTGATCTCAGCAGAGAAAGAAAATAGGAAAAGACTTTAAATCCAGATGATTTTGCAAGTAGTACTTGCATTTTCCCCAGTCTGAAATACTTGCAGAGGACAGGTTTTAGACTCAGCAGTAATAAGGCTAAGAGGGTTGGTGCTGGAGATGTGATTTGACATGATCCCAGTCAAATCAATCCAAATAAAACCTTCCAGCAGAGCTGTTCTGCAGGAGGAGCTGCTGCTGACCCCTCAGTAACAGATCTGTGAAGTTCTCAGTGCATAGAATGCTCTGTTGGTACAAATCTACAGCTCAATTAAAGGAGGTGCAGGAAAGGAGGAGGCCAAGCAAGCAAGGACTCCTCTTTTAGTCTCTTTTGGGATCTCTTTTGGAGCACTTCATTAAGCTCTGAGACAAGTCTGCCCTACAGAGGCCTGGCTGACAACAGAGTGGGCACAAGCCAGGGAGAAAATCTGATGTTGGAGCTGGGTGTTGGTGCCTGGTGCTCCCTATCCAGCAGGACAAGCACAGCCTCTGGAATAGCAGGTAGAGTTGGACTGCTCTGCATCCAAACAGAGGCATCTCAAGAGTGATTTGGGATTTATTTGTAGTGATTGGCTTTCTGAAGAAAATAGAGTTACTCAGGACCCTCTGTGCTTGTTTTTATAACGATCTCAGACACACAGAGGTGAATCAACACAAAACAAGTTCAAAGCTTACCACCTCTCAGATGTGGGAGAAGCTCTCTGAAGTGGATCAGGGAAGTGATTTTTAAATAAAAGCTACTAAAATGCTCTTAAACCTAGATAATTTCATTTATTTGCTTTAGAGAACACATGACCTTGAACGGGTGTGCAAAGAAGGTACAAAATGTCTCTCTTGGTGCTTTAACCTTAATATGATTTACACCATAAGCAGAAAGGAGTAGAGCATGTAAGGGCACGACTGCAGCTAAATATCCTACAGAAAAACACCCTTAATTAACTTTCTCAGCATGCCCTAGTCCCATTTGCATGAGTTTACGGCTCAGATATTGCACACATGTCAGAATCCTGCACAAACCCCTTGGTTTAGACAAAACAACAGGAGGCATGTAAGCAGTACACAGCTCTAATCCCTGCATCCGCTCCATCCAAAGTTTGGGGCTGTTTTTCTTTCAGTTGATGAAATGGAAATTCAAATGTTACTTTGATAGTGCCATAGGAAAGTCTAAAGTAGGGGCTGTAAATAGAGTTTGAGCTGACATTTCAGCTTGGAAGTTAGGGGAAGGAATGAAGCCAGCATGAATACTTACTTGAATCTTGAGAGAAAACTTAACATTTAGGAGACTTTTTTTCCCTACTGATATTGTAATTTGTAAAGTCACATCTGAAGGCCATTTGTTTTGGCACTCAAGATATCAATTCAAAACACACTCTTATTTAAGAAAAAGCTTCTTGTCACTCTCTTTTCTTACCCCATCTCCCCATTCCCTCCTTTGAATTCTTTGCAGTGATTCCTGAAACAGGTTGGACATGAAGCTGTTTACCAGTCTGGAAAGATGAAAAGATTTGGTAACAAAGCTCGACTTGCCAAGCTTGGTGTGTGCAGTTGGGAGCACTCCACATCGCTTCTTTGTGTGCTGGCCTGGAATTTTTAATTAAATCTGACCTAGTGGCCACGGCAGCAGCCCTGCTGAGCCAGGCAGGATCTAACATCCAGAGGCAGCTGCTCTGCTGTCCAGGGCAGCATCCTCAACAGCCTCTGCAGGGATGCTTTTGATAAGAACCTGCAAAGCAAAGCACTCTGAGGTGACTGAGACACAGGGTGCAAGACAGAAAACTCACCAGGACTGGAAACTGGGAGAGCTGCCCATGGATCTTTTCCTTTGCATTCCCTTTCACTTTAGTATTACAATCATTAATGCTTTTAGTCTTGTGGTAGTTCTGGGAGATATTATCCTCATTTTGTGCATAAGGTCTTGGATGATCCATCTGTCTAGGGAGGCACTGGTTTATGCTGGGAAGCATTTGATCAAGCCAGGCTAGCAAAGAGGAGCCTCTGGGAAGTTACTCAAGCTGGCAGCCACATGAAAGGCGGTGTTTGTAGGAAATCACCCTGACTTTCTGCTCTTTGTGCTCCTGAAGCTTTGTGATCCAGAGCCCCAGGGGGGATCCCAGCTCGGTGCCCCCTCTGGGTTGTTCAAATTGCTCTGGCAAAGCTCTGTGTGCTCCTGCTTGTTTATTCTGCTCCTGGTTAGTTCTTTTCCACTTTCAGTTCCTGTTGTAACAAGCCCATTTTCAATGGAAAGAGAAATCTGCATCAAAAGCAGAGTGGGAAGCAGGGGAGGGGGGATTCTGCCCCTGTGCCCTGTGCCCCACCAGGTGAGAGCCCACCTGCAGAGCTGCCCCAGCCTGGGCCAGCACAGGAAGGAGCTGGAGCTGCTGGAGAGATCCAGAGGAGGCACCAGGGGGATCAGAGGATGGAGCAGCTCTGCTGGGAGGGAAGGCTGGGACAGCTGGGATTGTTCACCTGGAGAGGAGAAGCTTCTGGGTTACCCAACTGTGACCTTCCAGTGCCTAAAGGGGCCACCAGGAAAGATGGAGAGAGAAAATTGACAAGGGCCTGGAGTGCCAGGACAAGAGGGAATGACTTCAAACTCAGAGAGAGAAAGTTTAGATGGGACTTTGGGAAGGCATTCTCCNGCTGGGATTGTTCACCTGGAGAGGAGAAGCTTCTGGGTTACCCAACTGTGACCTTCCAGTGCCTAAAGGGGCCAACAGGAAAGAAGGAGAGAGAAAATTGACAAGGGCCTGGAGTGCCAGGACAAGAGGGAATGACTTCAAACTCAGAGAGAGAAGGTTTAGATGGGACTTTGGGAAGGCATTCTCCCCTGTGAGGGTGGTGAGGCCCTGGCACAGAGTGCCCAGAGCAGCTGTGGCTGCCCCTGGATCCCTGGAAGTGCCCAAGGCCAGGTTGGGTGGGGCTTGGAGCAGCCTGGGACAGTGGAAGGTGTCCCTGCCATGGCAGGGGGTTGAACTTGACAATCTTTTAAGTCCCTTCCAACCCAAACTATTCTATGATTTTAAGAAGCTGTGACAGCAACAGCCACAGCTTCCTATCTGCAGCCCCAACTGTATTTTCAGAACCAAAATCTCTTTCACTGTGACTTTTATTTACAGTTTGAGCTCTTTTCACACTCTGCAGACACACTGCCTAGGATAACCTGTGCTTCTTTTCAGAGCAGCACCTTGAGCAGCCTCTGAAGGTGGTGTTCATTGTGCTCTAGGTGGCAACATCTTCAAGTCCCAAAGGATTTGTTAACTTCCTAAACAATGACCAAAGACTTGTCCTCATTAATTTAACTCTGCTCTGACATGTCCTCTCCAAGAGAATACACTTGTCTGTTGGAGCTGGAAAGGAAGTGGATGATTTACATCAGGCTATAAGGACACATCATTCATTCTGCTGCCAGTTTCTCCTTCCTATTGGTGATTGCAAATACATTTAACTTGCAAGTGAATTTCCAAGGAAAAGGCAATTCTAAATATTCTATTGGCATGGGTGGAGCAAGGATTTTGTTATAGATGAATAATGCAATAGTTGGCTCTCACAATTAAGGGGTGAATATTATTTATATATTAAGAGAAGTTTTGTAAATTATAATTATGTTTCCCCTCCCCCATGCATTGTTACCACAAGATGGTCTTAGTAATTGGGACATTGGGAGGGCCAGCTTGTTACTTTGGCAATGCCAGACCTCCAATCAAGATGTAAGAAAGTGATCTCCACCACTGGGCAGTGAAGGAGTCAATTGACAAGACTTTGGGAAGAGCTAGAGATATAAAAAGGCAGAACATCCATTTTGTACTTGAGCACGTGGCTGTTAGTCATGGAGGCTCCCAGCCCTGCTATTTTTCCTTATTCAGTCCTTGTTGTCCTTTGTTGTATTTTTGTTAAGGTTTAATAAACCTTTAAAATTTTAAAAGTGAGCATCGTTTCGCACAATTTCAAGCATTTTCACTTCATTTTAACTTCTAAAACACAGGTAGTATGTCAGGAGCTCCCTGAAGTCGGAGGAGCTTGTCTCATTTAGGCTTGAGAGCACCCAAGTCACATTCTCTGCTGGTTAAACCCCCCTATAAAGTTGATGTGAGATATTTCCTTACAGGTTTTTTCCCCCCTCAGCTGCCTCCTTCTCATGCTATTTCTTATCCAACACTTTATCGACTATTTTTCTCTTTTGACTCTTTTCCCAGTAAGTTCAAAGCAGCCTTCATTCCCAAGCCTTCATTCCAGTTACCATGACTTTTGGCCTTGCAACTCGAGGCTTTTTAGCCTTCATAAAACACTTGAAATTTTTAGTCATTTTTAGTCTCCTTGTCAATGAAGACAAGGACAATGAAAACATCAACACATTGATGGAGTTTCAAAAGAGTGCTGTGGCACAATACAATGTCTGACTGCTTTTTGGAACACCTACCTTTATTCCAGGTGATTCTAGATTCTAAAACTACAAACAGCTCTTTCTCAGGATGTTGTTATTCCATGGATTGATACTCTCCACAACTGCTTCCTCTGAATTTTACTGATGTGCTGTTTGTGAGTCTTTCAGTATCAGAGAGTTCATCCATCATAGATCTGTGGATTCACTGATCTGCCAGCCTATTTCAGCAAACAAGTATGTTACTGCATCTTTCATGAGAGAGAAACACACTGAGCACTCTCAGCCCTGTGCAGAGCTCTTTCAATTCTGCCTTAAGAATCCCAGTTTAAAGTAAAACATGTCCTGCTAGGATTGTTTCTTGGAGGTGAGTGGGATTACTTCTCTGCACTGCTGGGATGTGTTTCTGCCATCCTGGAAATAAGTTTCTTTCCCGAAATCCATGGATTGTTAAGGTTCAGGAATAAGCTGTCCTGGTTTTGACTTTTGCTGGATAAATGTGGATGTTTATGTCATGTGGGACTTTACACCCCTCTGGTCACCCTAAATGTCCCTCAGTAATCCAGCCTACCCCCCAGCATGGATCTGTGTGGGCACCAGTTCACCCCCCCAGAGCAGCCAACAGCAGAAAAATCCACAATTATCATCCTTTTGCCCTCATTAAAAAACCCCAACAAACATTGTTGTGTTAATTCATGTGCCTGGCTCCATGTCTGGGTCACAGCCCGGACATCCCTGGTCTGGAGGGACCCCAAGAGTTTCCCACCTGCAGGGCTGGAGAGTGGATGACATCCCTGGGCTGCTGAGTGGGATCTTGCAGGATCTGATTCACTGTCTGCAGGCAATCCGGGAAGGAGGAACAGGATCCTGCTGCCTCCTGCCTTTCTGGCTCCTGCTGCCCTGGGAGTCCTTGAAGCACACTCAGATGTCCCCCAGGGAAGATCTGCTTTACTACTAAAATAAACAGATGTCCTGGTGGTTTCTGATATCATAACTATCCTTTCCTGTGAACTCATTCTACTATAAATAGTAGGTCCATGTCTATTCAAAGAGCTCTTTTATTCCCCTCTCCTCCTTTCATCCCACATCCTTACTGGTTTCTGGGATCTCTTACATGTGTAAAGGACATGGCTTTCCCTGTGGTTATGTCAGCACATGGAGCTGCTCCTAATGGGATTTCAGGGCCATCATGTGAGTCTGGGATGTGCCCGCTCAGGGCTGCCATGTGTCTCTGTTAAGAGCTCTGCTGACAGCTATAGGCTGGCGGATTTCCTGAGTGCAGCTTTAGGCATGAACATATCCATCAGTGCAAATATAAGATTGGATTCCAAGTTAAACTACTGAAAACCTTGCTGTCCTACCAGAGTGTGGATTCAGAATACAACATGAATGAGGGCAAGATCCTGAACTTTGGCTCCGCTGAAAAGCGCAGATGTGGGAGGTTCCTGACATCAGGAAACTGGGGGGGAAGTTATGTTTGCCATGGAAAAGGGCTGGTGTTGGTGTCCAGGGGCCTGCACCAGTGCCCAGGGGCCTGTGGCCCCGACCGGCCTTCCGCCTGCTCCAATTCCAAATGGCACAGGATTTCTGCCACACCAAAGCTGCCCCCACCAAGAACTCAGGCTGCCCTGGCAGTGCCAAAGGCCTCCTCCAAACTGACATCAACACACTGGGCAGGTGAGTTTGCTGTCACAGGGAAATGGCCCGTGATCTGTGACCAGGTTCTTGCGGCCACGAGTGGGCCGCTGCCTGCTCCAATTCCGAATGGCGCAGGATATCTCCCAGAGCCAAGCTGCCACCACCTACAACTCGGGCTGCCCTGGCAGTGCCAATCGCCTCCTGCAAANGGCAGTGCCAAAGGCCTCCTCCAAACTGACATCAACACACTGGGCAGGTGAGTTTGCTGTCACAGGGAAATGGCCCGTGATCTGTGACCAGGTTCTTGCGGCCACGAGTGGGCCGCTGCCTGCTCCAATTCCGAATGGCGCAGGATATCTCCCAGAGCCAAGCTGCCACCACCTACAACTCGGGCTGCCCTGGCAGTGCCAATCGCCTCCTGCAAACTGACATCAGGAAACCGGGGGTTTGAGTTTTGTTTTTCATGGAGAATGGTCATCCTTTTTATTCAGGCACCTGCTCCTAGGTACCTGTGGTCCCAAACAGCCTTCTTCCTGCCCAAATTTCAAACAGAGCAGGATTTCTCTGATACAAAAGCTGCCACTGCCAAGAACTTGGGCTACCCTAGCAGTGCCAAGCACTTCCTGCAATCTGACATCAGGAAACTGTGGGTTAGGCTATGTTGCCCTTGGAAAAGGGCCATCATTCTTGTCCAGGCTTCTGCACCACCACCTATGGGCCTGTAGCTCCGAGGGGCCTTCTCTCTTCATAAATTCTGAACGGCACAGGATTTCTCCCAGACCAAATCTGCCCCCACCAAGAATTCGGGCTACCCTTGTGTCATAGTCAAGACAGCCACCAATGATATATTATTACCTTATAACATCAGAAGGCTTCTCTCTGTTCATTCCTGTAGTCTATAGAGTATCACCATCAGAAGGTTCCTCTCAGTGAGTTCTGACTGTCCATAGAATATCTTCATTAGGAGGCCTCTGTCTGTGAGTTCCCACAGTCATCACTAGACAGCACATACAGTAAGCAGCAGCACCCAGCAGACATCTACCCCTTTCCTCAGCTAACCCACTCTTTTAAAATGCCCATCCTTATTGGTCATAGCTGTGACCTATTAAGGGCAAGGCTGTTCCTACTCTTTGGTAATTAGCTCTGCTGCAACTCCTCGGGGGTGAGATTGCCTTCTGCACTATCTCTATTCTCTTATAATCCATCCTCCCACACCCTTCCAGTACCAAAGGCCTCCTCCGAACTGACATCAACACGCTGGGGCGGTGAGTTTTGCTTCACAGGGAAAAGGTCTGGCGTGTGTGTCTAGGGGCCTGTGGCCCCAAGTGGGCTACTGCCTTCTAAAATTCCAAATGGAGCAGGATGTATGTCTCCCAGAGCCAAGCTGCCACCACCTACAACTTGGGCTGCCCTGGCAGTGCCAATCTCCTCTTGCAAGCTGACATCAGGAAACAGAGTCTTTTCCAACTTTGATGACTCTGTGGTCCTGGAGGGGCATTTCCTGAAGCTGGAGTTACCCTTTGCTTTGGGGTGCACATGAGGTTTGTGAGCTAAAGACAGATCCTGGCAGATGGCACAGGGCATTGGCACTGCAGAGACCTTGCCCTGAGCTCTGGAGGAGGTTGCCAAGCTAGTCCATCATCTCACCTTCCCTGAAACTTCCCTTCCCTGAAACGTCCCTTCCCAGCTGTACATACCAGCCAGTGTGTTTTCCTTGGGAGGGGCACTTTGGGTTGTACAGTAAAGCAACACTTGCTCGTCAGGCCTCTGCTAAATTCTTTCTCTCTTCTGTAGTTTCTGAAAACTTCTCTTGTGTACTTTGCTGCGACCTCTCTCTACTGAGTCACCTTTTTCCCATCTCTCTCCAGCCATATTTTTCCCTGTTCTGCTTTCCAGCACATGTTTCCAGGCACCATTTTCTTGAGTTTACCTGCCCTGATCTCTGCCCCCAGCCCACCCACTGACAAATGAAGCTGCCTTTGGGAGTACCTGCTGCCCTCACTGAGCAGCTTCCTTGCAGACAGACAGTCCCCTGGGGAGCATCAGTGATCCTCTCAAAATGCTGGGAGGAATATCAAATCCTCATGTTCTCTGTTAGGAAATAGCCTCCTACTAGAAGGAGAAATAAACATTTCTCTTACAGGCAATGTGTTCATTATTTGCGCCTTCTAGGGGTTCATTCTCCTGGTACTGGCCTTTGGGACACATAAATCATTAGTTTAACTTGATATGTATATTTTCTTATCTTCTATTTTCAGGGCAGTGAGCATGCTGGCATTTATCCAGTCAGCCTTCCCACAAAAGTGCAGTTATTTTGTTTCTGCTCTGTTGAATGCAGCATCTGTACATTTGGTCACATATTAGATTATGGTAATGGTGAAATAATTCCTTTAAACTCCTTTGAGTCGGGGCTAAAAAGAATAGTCTGATTTATCTGCTTCATGGGTGGTACTTCAGGCAGTTAATTAACCCACGTATAAACTGTGTTATCTACCTTGACTGTCTCTTTGTGTTTGCCAATAACATTTAATGATTCAAATTGAATTGGCCATAGAAATGGGAGAATGTTCTCAGTGGTTTATTATCCTCCAATAGGACATTCCAGGTTTCTACCTTCACAACAAATCACGTTCCAGTCCTAACCCTGATAATCCTGGCCATAGGATTGAGTCTACAGCTGATAAATTAGCACAAATAGTAAATATGTGATACTAAACCTGACAACTGCTCTACTCTGACCAAATGGAAGCAGCCAGGAACGGAGCATTCCTGGTTTCTAGCAGAAGGAACCAAAGCTGTGTGAGATGTCAGGAGCATGCCCAGGTCACACTCCTTCCCAGACTCCTACAGGGAAGCAGCAGCAGCCTGAAAGATTAAGATACAATTCCCTGTCTCAGTGAAAATCATGAAAGTAAATCAGGTCTTCATTTAGCAAAACCGTGTGACTTTCTTCTCACATTTTAGCTTGTATCAGCATTAGGGAAAGGAGCAGCTCTGTAAAAAAGCAGTGGCTGTTTCTTACAGTGAAGTGCCAAATAAGTGTTTGGGAAGAGAGTCTTTCTTATATGGAAATAAAGTGGAGATCTACTGATGTAATGGGAACTGAACTGAACTGGAACTCTGATCTGTAAGTATCAAAGTTTCCTTTAAAATCCAGCTTGTGAAAGAGTGGTTCCCATGACCCTCAATCAAATTTAACCCTTCAGAAAAAAAACCTGGATGAGGCAGATTTCTTCCTGTGTGAGTTGATTCTCTAAATCCAAGCTGCAAGGTGTCTGCTTCTGATTATTTATCCTCAGGGTGGGGCTCCAAACAGTCCTGCTTTTAAAAATGTCCCTTGATCTTGTGCAGCTAAGGAGGCCTCATCCTTCTGACAAGTTTGCTTCATATCATTAGAAAAAGCAACTTTGCCAGCACAGCTCTCAGAAGTTCCAGTGGTCAGTAAGGCAGCCTTAGTGGGGATAATGAAAAGGTCACACTCCATTTCTTTTAATCCCTAAGACTGAACTTCTTAGAAATGAGTAGGAAATAGTCCATGTCATCAGAACAAAGAATAGCTGAAGTTGATGGGAGCTGCACTGCCACCCAGGAGTACAGTTGGATTCATGGTTCAGACAGTGACTTCTTGTGCAACCCTGGCTGAGTAGCTTCTCAACACTAATAGCCTTTGTGACTATTATTATTATTATTATTACTATTATTATTATTNCCCCAGGGAATGGGCACGGCCCCGAGGCTGCCAGAGCTCCAGGAGCCTTTGGACAGCGCTGCCAGGGGTGCCCAGGGTGGGGTTGTTGGGGTGTCTGGGCAGGGCCAGGGCTGGGCTGGGTGATCCTGGGGGTCCCTCCAACTCAATATATTCTCTGTCTGTGTAATTCTCTTCAACATTAAAGTTTCTCCCTGACATGAGTTCTTTGGGAAGAGAAATGTGGTAGTTTAGGGGTAGGTGGACCATCTTTTGCTCCTGTAATTCTGAGGTAAAATAATGGTTATTTATTCGAGATAACCACAAAAAGCAGTGAAGTTCATTGTGGAAAGGAACGATTTTGCTGTAACAATGGCAGCAGTCCCCTAAGTGACTGGCATTGTGCCAGTTTGGCCAAAGAGACAGAGCAGTGCTTGCCTGTAAACAGCACAGCAAGAACCATCTGGCCTCCCTCCTGAGGAACCTTCCAAAAACCTTGTGCTAGAGTTGATATGTTGAGCATGGCCCCACACGCAAGGCACCTGCACAACTGCTGACTTCATTGTTTGGCACCCTCATGGTGTCTGACTGCAGGGAGCAGTCTCTCAGGAGGAGCAAACTGGGTGCCTCGGCTCCAGCTCCTTCCATCCAGGAGATACCATCTCCTCTTCGCTGTCACTCGCACTGTCTCAGTCCCCCATGAGTTCAAAAAGAGGGGAGAAATAAAGGCAGACAGAGAAGAGGGAGAAAGTCCTTTTCAATTTAGAAACCAGCTGGCTGCCACAAATTCTACCAGAAGATCCAAATAAGATCCAAGAGAAGGGAATCATCACCCTGACATAAACAGTTGGAACGTGTCACTTTAGCTGGAGAGCCTTTGGGATTGCTCTGCTCTCAGAGCTTGCCAAGGCCATGGGTAAAAGGACAGCCTGGGAAAAGGGTTGTTTGAGTTTCCTTGCTAACAGCACTTTAGAAATAATGGGCTGTGAGTGATGCAGAAGGTTTGACCAGGCCTGTAGATCATCTGTCCTCTGATGTGGAGCCTTTATGTCCACAAGGTCAAATTAACACAGAGCCAAATGTTGAAAAGCACAGAATGTCCCTTCATGTCCCCCCAAAAATGGGTTAACTGGGTAAATTCAATTTTCTTTTGAAGGCACTTGAAGTCTGGCTGGGACTTGAGTCATACTAACACAACTGGCCTGTGGTAGAACTGCTTACAAAATATCACGTGTTATCAGGTACTGCAGAATAAATTTTAGTGGAGTTTGTGGACAGCAAGAATCAGCTTTGAAAATGCAAAAAACACCCCTCTCCCCAAATTTTTAAAGTTTAAGTACAGTACTTCCCTATAGGTTTTATAATTCTCTTTTCTTGGTTTTAAACACATTAAATGAATCCAGAACAGTGCCTTGACATCTGGGCAAAACTGATTGACCTAACACAGTGGGGCTTTTCAGACTACAAGTTCCAAAAATTAATTAGGATTTGTACTTTTCTTTCTAATTTTCAACAGGAAGAGCATGAAATTCATTTAATGTTTTGAATGAGCAGCAAGGAGAGATCAGGGCAGAAAGACCCAATTTCTCATTCATTTCTGGAAAGGGAAAAAAATAATTAGACAGGTCTTCTCCAACAGCAAAGTTCATTGGTAAGAATTCAAATTCATAGTGCAGTTTGCCTGCTTTTAGGAACGCTGAGAAAAGTGTGCACAGGGTTTTGAAGGAGAATGCTGAAGTGATCTTGCCTAAAAATAATTTTAAAATAAATTTCAGCTTTGAGCCAGGTCAGTGTGGTTTCAGAAGGCATTGCACAGCCACACAGGGAATGGGAATGGGAATGGGAATGGGAATGGGAATGGGAATGGGAATGGGAATGGGAATGGGAATGGGAATGGGAATGGGGGCAGCAGCAGGGAGCAGGCTGGGTGAACACAAGATCTTCCTAAATTGTCCAGAAAAAACCCACATTGTCTGACAACACTGGAAACTTCTCATTCTTCTGCAACTCTGAGCAAGTGGTTTCTCAGAAACATGTCATAACACAGTGACTTTAATGGTGATATCTTCATTTTCCTTATCCTGGAAAGTCATTAAAGTCACCTTTAGTAATGCATTGAGTCTGCATTGTCATTATGGGCTGGGGGTGACCCTGTTCCCCACCTCTGACCCTGATGCTGCCCTGCTGGCTTGGACCTGATCCTGCCATGGCCTCAAACCTGATCTGTCACGATGGATTTGTGGTGCTGGGGATTCCTGGTAGAACCTGGCCACCACCCCTGGTCTGTCCTGCTCCCCTTGCTTAGGGATGGGGAGGTTCCTGCTGTTCCAGCCTCAGGATCACTCCTGCTGCCCATCCCTTTGGGAGCAGCTGACACTCCAGAGAGGGCTACAAAACACTGGATACCAGTGCCAGTGTGTCCATGACCTTGTGGGCACATGGAAAGGTTTGCTTTATAGGGAACCAGCCTTGATCCTTCCTGGCTGAACGCTGGTAAAATGCACATGCAGAGAATGGAGATGTACTGAAGGCAAATTCTGAATTACCTGGAATATTCTAAAGAAATGCCCAGTGAAATGAGGGCACTGACTATATTGAGAAGTACCCCTTTAAAAGTGTGTGTTTGATAAATTTTTCCTGGTGAGATTATGGGGTTTTTGGGAATAACTCTGGCTTGCTTAGAAAGCAAAAACTCTGGAGAGGGGATTGGCAGGAGCTGGTTTTGCTGTTAGCCTTATTCAGGTTGCTAAGCTGATTAAATGAGGCTTTGGATAACATGTGTCATGTCTCAGCACCAGGGGATGAAGTGTTTCATGGCTTTCGGGAGCCAGAGCAGACTTAGTGACATCATAACAACTCCAATTGCACTTGAAAGCAGCTCACCTCTGCCTCCTGCTCCTTGTTCCTGCCAGCTCTGTTCTCCAAAGCCATTGCTGTCCGTAGTTCCTGTGCTCCAAGTTCCAGCCAGGACTGGGAATGCAGAATTAAGGGCTGCTGCTCTGTATTTCACTGCATGGAAAGGCCTTGATGCTTCTCAACTGAGAAAGGGGGAAAAAGCTCTGAGCAGGGACTTATCTCCTCCAAGAAGCCAGGAGACACTGGGGACAGGCTGTGCTTCACATCTCATTCCCTTCAATATCTTGAAAGAAAGTCTTTTCCAGGGAAAATGAGCTGTTATTATTATTTTTTTTTTTTTTTTTTAAATTATACTCTTCTTAACTTAAAGTGTCCTCAGATTGGACATTGCAATAGGGATCTGATTTCCTTCCCCAGCCACAAGGCAACAGCTCAGCCTCACCCTCTCCTTTGGGTGATCAAAGCACTGGAAATGTCACCTGCAAACTGGAAACACCTTCAAGCAGAAGGAAGGTGAAAATTCCTTGCCTCTCCACTGTGGAGCAGCCTTGTGTTTCAGGCATTGCCCTAAGGAGGGACAGCTCTGGTGTTCAGACTGCTCAAGTGAAATGAAAAATAAAGATAAATGAAATTTGGGAATAAAAGTGAGATTCAAGTCACTAAGTTTTCTCCTTTTACTACAGAATACCTCAAATCTTCATTATTTAATGTGCAGGAAGGAAGGAGACAAACAGTAGATTAGAAATGAAAAAACATGGTGGTGTCTCCCCCCAAAGAGAATAATTAAGATTATAATTAAGATAATAATTAAGATAATAATTTAGATAAGGTGGTTGGCAGAAAGGCCATGAATGACCTAATCTAGTAAGCATGTCATTCTTTAGCCACAGTTATCTCCCAAATACTATTTTCAAATATGAACTTCCTGGTAAATTAGGAATAAAGACCAGTGCTGAAGGTCACTTTGTGACACGCTGCTGGCCTGTGGCACAGAGTCACAGGATTTGCTGAACAAGAAATCCATTTCTGCTAAGCAGATTTTTATACAGAATGGATTGTTTTTACCAAACTGGACTGGGCTTCAGAATCATAACCAAAATAAAAAGAAAAATCCTGCAATTACAGGCCTACACCCATTTCTGTGTATTTTGCACAAAATTAATGTGCACATTTTATCTACTGAGAAAATAGAGTGAAACCAGCAGTTCAAATAGGCCACCAAAGCACTGTTGGCTTGTTTCAATGTTCACATGTTGTTTGCCTGTAATAAATTCACTGAGAACGTGCCTTATTTTGTTAATTCTTCTCCTTTAATGTGTTTATAGAGCTCTGTAGTTGGGCAAAAAGATTCATAAAAGGCCAAATTGAGAGATTTCTCTTTTTTTTTTTTTTTTTTTTTCCCAGTGAAAAAGTCAAGGTCTGTTTTTTTCTGCTTCTTAATCACTTATAATGAAAAGAGACTTTCCCTCTGATCCAGGAGTGTCTCACTTGCTCTTTGTACTTGTGACAGAAAAAGCAGGTTCACAACTCACTGCTGGGTTTTGAGACCTGGTTCACTACTTAGGCTGACTTAAGTTAGTCATTTCACAAGGATTATTCTTGACTTATCCTGCTCTTTCTGAGGGAAGAATCAAGATGGGTGATGTTTGGTTAAACAGAGACATGTGGAGGGGGAGAAGAAGCCAGGAAAATAGGCTTAGAGAGTCAATACTCCCTTAAATACTTGTGATCAGACCTCAGTGCAGTCACCTCACCTGCCACTGCATCAAACCTCCCATCAGTCAGAACAAACCACCCAAAAATGAGATTGTAATGCTCTGCTGTTTTTTAAAATACTTTTATCCAAGAAATGCAAAGCTGAAGGAATTCCTTGCTGGAAGACTCCTAATCCCCGGAGTGATCTGCCTCGTGTGTATTTCCCCACAATCATTTTCATATGAGTATTGGAATGCTTCATAAAATCCCTCCATTTGCCTTTGGGGGTGTTCCAAAACTCTTCCAGAAAGTATAAAGTTTCAGGGATTTTCTTGGGATTATTTTGACTTCAACTGGAACGTGCCTTGCTTGACTCCAGACAGAAGAGAAATAAAGTCAGCCTGTGTGAGTAAACACAGCTCCTCCCCTGGCAATTCTGTGCTGGAGGAGCCTGGGAGTGTCTGTTTGTGCACAAGAGGGGCCCCTTTGTCACTCAGGTCAGCAAATCATTATCATGATATGGAAAAATTAATAAAGCACAAGGAAACGAGTTTATAGCACGGAATTTCTTTGCCTAAAGGAGGTTCAGTGGCCGGTGGCTTTCCTGCAAACAAGGATGTCCTTGTCAGAGCTGGGTCACAAAATGGAAAAAAAATGAGGAAGGGAGAAAGATGTGTAGGGGAATAGCACACAACTGAAAATTTCAGTGCTGGTGAAGTCTGGGATGCTGTGTGTGACAGTTGAGGGACATTCCTTGCCTGCCAAGAGCCAGCTGGGAAAGAGGCTCCCATGGGAGATGATGTGACTCCAGCATTTTTAAACGACATAACAAAGCCATTGTTTTACCAAAGCCTTCCTTTATAAGAAGGGATGAGGCCCAATCAACAAGCAGGAAAGGGGATGGATTTTCATGTAAAACTGGCTTTTTGAGAGGAAAAGTTTTCCTTTGAGGAAGACACATCAGCAAGGGATGGAAATATCCACCTGCTGGAGAGATCCAGAGGAGGAACCAGGGGGATCAGAGGCATGGAGCAACTCTGCTGGGAGGGAAGGCTGGGACAGCTGGGATTGTTCACCTGGAGAGAAGATCCAGCGTGACTTAATTGTGGCCTCCCAGCACCTGAAGGAGCCAACAGGAAAGATGGAGAGAGACAATTGACAAGAGCCTGGAAGGGCAGGACAAGAGGGAATGGCTTCAAGCTGACAGAGAGCAGGTCTAGATGGGATATTAGGATGAAATTCTTCCCAGTGAGGGTGGGGAGGCCCAGAGGAGCTGTGGCTGCCCCTGGATCCCTGGCAGTGTCCAAGGCCAGGTTGGATGGGACTTAGAGCGCCCTGGGACAGTGGAAGGTGTCCCTGCCCATGGCAGGGGAAGGATGAGATGATTTTAACGTCCCTTCTAGTCCAAACCATTCCATGATTCTGTGATCTAAAGAGGGGTTTTTTTAGCTGCAACCTGCCAAAATATTCATCTATTTACCCAGAAATTCTTACTAGCTCTTATTTTGAAATGAATACTCCTCAAGATGAAAGCAGATAAAATTATTTTTAAAATTATCTTATTTCTCTACTGAAAAATTGTAAACCCCCCTGAACACTGAAATGGCACTTTTTTGCTGCAGCAGGAACTGAAACTCATCAAGCAGAAGGTAAAACTTAGTGAGTGATCAACAGAAGCAGAAAAACATCCAAGTTAACTATTGGCTCCCCAGTGCAGATGTGTGGCCCTATCAATTCCCTAAAGAGCTCTGTAATGCTGTGCTGGTTGCCTGAAGGGTGAAGTGGGAAGAATCTTAGAGTCCTTCATCAAAAGAATAACCAGGACAAATGATAAAAACTTAATAAAAAGACTTCTCAGTCATATGTTAAGACATGACAATTGGAAGTTTATGAAGGACATGAAAGCTTCTCTTTAAAGTCTTGCTCCTGCAGAATTTCCTGGTCTCAAGAAAAATGGGGAAAGGATATACAGATATGAAGAAAAACATCTCCTCTTTGTTCAGTAGTGGATTATGTTACAAGATAAATTTTGGCAGCTAATTCATTTTTCACCTGAATGGCTGCAGCTTTCACCTCTTATCCCAAAATATGTGTAAAAGGATTTCAGAGCTTCAGTATTCTATCTGAGCTGTACCTACTCTTTTTATCATAGATTAAACTACTGGGTAAACTTCTGTCTCTCTGCCTTTGGGGGGTGATGGAGGTCACTGAAATGATATCAGTGCAATTTTCTTGTGATCTGGAAATCTGAGCCTGTTGTATTTTCCAGGTGCTCATAGCAATTGCAGTAACTGAGCAAATCAAGGGTCTGTTCCCTCTCCCTCAGTACTTCACGGGCATTGCAGATACCGTGGGACTGAAGGGATTTGAGGAACCTTTGTGCTGTTCCCCTCTGGGGGGTTTGGCTCCCTCACGCTGTGCCATGATGTCTTTAGGGTTCTTTGTTCTATTTAATACTTTGGAAAAGCTGTGATGTCACAAAGCTGGAAACTCAAACTCAACAAGCAGTGAAGAACTATTACCAAGAGTAGTGGTTTGATTATTTACTTCAAGAGGACTCGGAGAACCTTAGATTTTGGCTTTTTTGCAGATTATTTACCTAGTGGCTGATTTGGGGAAGGGCTTTGATTTCATCCAAAGCCAATTGCTTAAGGCACAGCTGAAGCTGAGCTGTGTGTTCATTCCCAGAGCCTGGGTGCAGGAAGATTCATTACAAATTCACACACACCAGGGGAGAGGCAGACATGGGGAAGAATACTTTGAAGAACAGCAGAAAGTAGGATTACGAAGGACTCTTTTGGAAATAGTTCCCTGTATATGGGTCCTGACCAACGCACCTCTTGATTCCAGCTTTGTAAGGATGATTGTTGGAGGTTGGAATTTTCCCCATTAGAAGTGCCGGGGAGGAACTGAGAAACTGGGTGCTTGGAACAGGGCAGGGGGAGGGGAACTCTGGGGGGAAAGGGCAGAGCCATGGCGAGACTACGAGGCAGGAAAAGGCGAGTTTGGGGGCAGTCTCGCTCTCTTGCTGCCTGGGTGGCACCGGGTGAGGATCGGGACGGCTGTCGCTTGCTGTGGGATAGTTCATCACCAGCCTGAGAGACGGACCGGCCTCTGCTCATGCTCTCCGGGGAATCCTGCCTCTCCTCTCTGCCCTGCTTGGAGCCGGGTCGCCGCTATCCCGATCTCCCGCTGTTTCTCTGGCGCTGCTCTGGGCTCTGCACGCCCGGCCGGGACGCCCCGCCCGTTCCAACTGCTGCCGCGGAGTTTCTGGTGCATCTCGCCCAC